>JAHFWJ010000559.1:0-600000 GCA_028555115.1 Himalopsyche japonica | reverse complement strand
TTATTTATCTTGTGGAAAAAGACTCAACTAGTTAGCTACATACTCAATTCCCGCTGAGGAAACTTTAATCGATGGTATTGTCTCAGGAGATTTGCTTGATAATACTCCAACCAAGTAAATTCCAATCGATCATATTGATGCAGCAGTATAATTCCAAAACACACCAAATAAGCAACCTACAAATAATGGTGTCATTATTTGCAGTCCAGCAATATTGTTTCATAACACTCCTAATAATCAGCTTTCGAATGACACCGGCATTCCAGAAGATATGCTTAACGACTCTCTAGCAAAGAAACCTTCAAACTATGACACAAATTTAACAGTTTACTACCTGTCCTGAACCTTTGGCTGGCCATCAGGAGAAATCCCAAGTCCTTTTAAGAGGATTTTTTATTATCTGGGTGTTGGAAATAATAAAAGGAAGAAACAGTTAACTGTGAAAGAATAAAATGCCTTCTATTGTTTCAGGAAAACTATGTCAAGAGTACTTTCAAAGAAAGTATCAAGAAAAATGAGGAGATGCAACAATCAAGGATAGAATGAGCTGCAGAAAGGCAAAGGAAGGAAGAAGAAAAAAAGAAATCTAACGAAAATATGCTCCACAAATTTAAATTGAAAAAAGAAAGATCATTGAAGAAAAAATTGCAATTTTCATCAGATGGTTCAGAATCAAACATAGAAATTTCTGACTCTTCAAAAGATAACTGAAATGAAGAGTCCGGAGACGAACACGTCATATTTTTGTATGAAGGATAATATTTCCCAGGGAAAATTGTTTACGCTGTCAAAGCTTCAGCAACTATTTCCTCCATGCAGAAGTGTGGACGATTGTGGAAGTAGCCAGAGAGGTCTGATGTGCTAGATCAGCGATTCTCAACCTGGGGCCACAAGTCAAAAATAAACTTTTGGGGAGCCATAGCAAACTCTAGGGGGGCCACAGCTAAAACAAAATAATAAAATATTATATTTAAATTATATTGAAAAAATTGAGCCAGAAAGATTTAGTGGTCACACCATTGCATATAATTAAATATAATAATTCTTATACACACAGGTAATATAATATTAAATATATTTGTTTCTTTTGACTGTGCGTTTGCATTGCATAAACAAAGACATGTTGAATCTTGCACGTGTTCGCAAAGCGCATTCTTGTTATTGTTAGTCGGGTTTTGACACTTATTGAGTGGAGACGTGGAACAATTCGATCTTTCGACAGTGAATTGTAATTTTCTACAAATTGTAAGTTTTTATAAATTTGCGATTTTATCTTTATTGTAATGTTCTTATTACATATGTATGTATATGTAATTCAAGACCAATGAGATTTTTTAAATCACTTTAATAGCAAATTTTATTAAAATAAAAATATTTTTTTAGATAACCATGAGTAGTGAGACTAAGAAAAAATGTCGACAATATTCCATCGATTATCTCGCGTATGGGTTTATTCAATCGACAGTAGATATTAAAAAGCCTATGTGTTTATTGTGTATGGCTGTATTATCAAACGAGAGTATGCGACCATGCAAATTACAAAAACATATAGAAACTACACATGAAGACAAAAAAGACAAGCCAGTCGAATTTTTTAAAAACTTCGATATGATTTTCGATCAAGAAAAACAATTTTACAAGTATTTAATGAAAAGTCATCGATGATTGACAATGGATTAATTGCTTCTTATGAGATTTCGCATTTAATTGCAAAAGTTGGAAGAGAACATACTATTGCTGAATCTTTGATTTTGCCATCAGTGTCTATTGTTATTTCAAGGGTCATGAATCAGAACCCAAATGCAATTACTCAAGTCATTCCTTTGAGCAATTCTTCAGTATCAAGGCGTATCGATGAAATGGCAGATGATGTGGAAAAACAACTAATTGCTCATTTGCAAGTTAAGAAGTTTGCCCTCCAATTAGATGAATCTTCTATACGTGATAGTGAAGCTCTATTAATGGCGTATGTTAGATTTCAAGATAATGACAAGTTTATTGAAGAAATGTTCTTTGCCAGAAAACTTAAAACTGACACAAAAGTTGAAAAGATATATCAAGAAGTTAAAAAAAATTTTATGGAGAAAAATATCCCGCTTGAAAATATACTAGCATGCGTAACCGATGGGGCTGCTTCAATGGTTGGTAAATATCGAGGATTTATCACATATCTGAAGAATGATGTGCCAAATATTTTTTGTATACATTGCGTAATTCATCGTCAACATTTGGTTGCAAAAAAGATAGGAGGGCGTTTACATGAGTCTCTTAATATTGTAATAAAAACAATAAATTTCATTAAATCAAGTCCACTTCGAGATCGCCTCTTCCGACAACTATGTGAAGAAAATGAGGAAGGCTTTGAGCGCCTCCTATTACACACAGAAGTTCGGTGGTTATCGAAGGGTAATAGTTTAAAACGGTTTGTTGTGCTTTGGAATAGTATTATATCTTTTATGAAAGATGCAGAATTCGGAGAGGAGCTGGTTAGTGTAAAATGTGATATATTTGAAAAACTTAATTTATTAAACAAACAGTTACAAGGAAAAAATTGTAATCTCATAACGTGTAAAAAAGTAATTAATGCTTCTTTGGGAAAGCTGAATCTTTTCATAATGAATATTGGACGTCGTGAGTTAGCGCAATTTTCATCATTGGCCACAATTTTAAATGAAATACAAGATGATGATTTGGAGATATATATTAATCATTTGAAACAGCTTCGTGAGGATATGCGAGTTAGATTTATTGATATTATTAATTTAAATATTCCAGATTGGGTGATTGATCCATTTAGTGTGAATGCAGCTGATATCAATATCGAACTGCAAGAAAGTCTTGTGGACTTGCAAAGTGATATGAATGCTCAAGTTAGATTTAAATTAAATAAAGATAATTTATGGATCAGCAATGAAATAGTCAGTACATTTCCACAGTTATGGGAGAAAGCTAGGTTATATTTAATTGCATTTCCCACATCTTATTTGGTTGAATCTGGATTTAGTCGAGTTATGCATCACCTCTCAAAAGCACGTAACCGTCTTGATATTGTGCAAAGAGCCGATCTGCGTATGTCGCTAACAATATTGAAGCCCGAAATTAATAAACTCGCTAAATTGCATCAAGCACAAGGATCACTCTAAATAAAGTGAACGATCAATTTCTTTACATAATTTGTTGAAAAAATATGTATGTTTTATGTATGTACACGTTTATAAAAAATATATTTTGGAATTTTTAAATAAAGTTTTATTTTTAATACCTACTTTTTTCGAACAAATATTGGAGGGGGGGCCACACCAAAAAGAAAATCCCAATAGGGGGCCACAGGCCAAAAAAGGTTGAGAAAAGCTGTGCTAGATTATGACTGGAAGGCAACAGTTTCCCATATAAAACTTCCTACAAAAGTGAGCAAAACTCAGAGTGTTTATACAGTTCCTGAATTGGACTATTTGTGGACTTTTCTTATGCTTTCATTAATTCAACAATAATAAAAAATGAATTGAAACATTTAAATTTTTATAATTAACAAAATAACCAATATTGTAAAAATTGTTCATGTAGTTTAATTAAATCACTTTTCAGAACCGATGGTCAACTACCGGCTCTTTCATTTCTAAGGGTGGTCAACTACTGAAACATTTTCCGAATTATTTGAAATGGCTTGTATTTTTTTTGCAATGCAACTTTTTCAAATCTGTCTTCCCACAAATAATCTACAATGCTTAAAGATTATCTTGACGTCTCCACTTTCATTATTTAATAATAAAGTAAGCGGTGGATTGTTATCAAAGTTGAAAATTTCCTTAAGCCGGTCAACTAGCTAGTTTACCTTAATACTTGAAATATCTGCTGATAGTTTTTGCTATAAATATTTTAAATAACAAAAACATATTTTTTGATCAGGACCGGTTTCGCTCATCGCGAGCATTGATGCACAGATGAGCGAAACCGGTCCTGATCAAAAAATATATTGTGGAAATAAGTACTAAAAAAATGTGTTTTTGTTATTTAAAATATCATGCCTTTCCATTAAGAAGTGACAGTTAACACCTTAAAAGTGATAAATATTTTAAGCGAAATTTTTAAGTTTGAATAATGTTCTAAGCCAGGCATGAGGAACCTGTGGCCTTTTGGCTATACTAGTGTAGCCTTTTGACTTTTTTTAAATAAATCTGAATAGTCTTTCATAAATACACAATTAAATTATTCAATATATTTTCTTTGATTAAAAATTTACTCAACAACTTACCGCTGTGAATCATCATTTTCTTATTTAATGCAAATAAAGTCAAAATTACGAAATCAAATAACTGATGCTGTGAACACATATACTTCAACCAAATATTCAAATGCTTTCTAACAAAAAGCAGGAGTAAATAAGCCATTAAATGTTGGTAAACTGTAACATTAACAAATAATGTACGTACTTTATTATATATGTAGATGGCAATAATAATAAATTTCAACAAAAAATTATATACAATTATGATTCCTTTAAATACATACATATGCATAACATTTTTTTTTAAATAAACTAAAAAGGTTCTTCACCCTTCTTAATTATTGAGTGGTTGCAAATAGTGGTACATTTTTAATAATAATGTTTCATATATGGGAACATCACATTTGCTGCTAGCTATATTTGTCAGTAAATCTAGTTTAATAAAATGTTATATTTTTTCATTAATTTCAACACTTTCACAATATTTTTTTATAAATCATATTGATTACTTATATGTTGCATATATCCAAAGTAAAAATAATAATAAATAATAAGGATATTAAAAAAAACCACCTCTTCATAGATAATGTTTATTTGTTTTCACCTTTTTGACAAAATGCAATAATTGTTTTACAACTAAGATATCATATTTAGTATCATACTGAATTTTAGATGGCTTTGTAACATTCTTCTATTAATGATCCATTCAATCTGGTATATTGGTTGTGTAAAATTTGTATTCATTCAATAAACTCTAGGGGTTCTTCAGTCATTAGGATTCCCTTTTCCCACAAAACTGTAGCAATCTGTAGAAAAAAATATAAAATATTTATAAATGGAGAAGAAAATATTATTAAAAATAATATTTTTTGTGTCATTGGATTCAACAATCTGTTACCTCTATTTTTTCAATGTCATTTTTTAATTCTAGTTGCTCAACAGATACATATTCTGGATACATTGTGATGAGTGTCTCAACTCCTGACGCTAGAGATTCATTGATTTCAAAAAATTGAGGATCATTTCCATGATACTCTTTGGAATTTTCAATATAGTAATACAGCCTGATAGTTTCTTCTTCCATAACAATTCTGTGGAAATAAAAATAAGTATTTGATCATTTTCATTAAATATGATTATGTATAATTCATTATTAAAAAAAATAATAATTTTTAGACCTATTGTTTATATGTATGATCACAATTTGAAACTCGCAATAAGTAATCAATCTTTTCCACGCGAACGTCTCAACATATGAGACGCGAGCTTTCAAACGTCGGTGATACAGACAATCTTTTGCATATAGGACTGATTTTGGTTTCAAAATGATCACCTAATTTGTCCTGCTACGGCTACCTCCATACACATGTCACAAGTATTAGGTTTAAAACATTGATTTTTCGAAGCCTTTAAATTAATTGCGTTCCCGCCAGGTATAAAATCAGTTTGAAACTACATGCAAAACTTCGCATGGAACTTTGCATCAATCTCGCGGCATTGCAATACTCCATGACACGTGACAGTAATGGCGCTTGTTCATTTGAGTTTGATTGGTGGCTTCGTTACGTCACGGTAATGGTGATTTACGATTGAGTTATATGTTAGGAATATATTTGTTAAAGTGATTGTCACAACAGAGGACATTTCTTTGAGTTTTTTAATGTTTTGAAACATTCTTAATGCATCTGCCTTCCATAAAAACCAACCCAATTATTTTTTATTGCTCTATTTATAACTCTATATGGAAAGAAAGGTCAAATTTAATTTGTATGAAAAACAGCCATGTGGAACGGGTTAAGCAATTGTGACAAGCGGTTATCATAGAAAAACTTCTGATGAGATGCCCTCACATTGGAAGCAAACTAAATAAAAAAAAAAGCGATATCAAATACCTATAATAAAATATCAATGACCTACTCTACAGCTATGTTGTATTGATATATCCATAAGAAATGTAATAAATGCGAGAGTTACCTTAAAATATTAGCTCTCAAGAGTCTTATTTTTGTATCAAGCTGCATTTCAACTCTATCTTTGACTTGGCCATTTTTAGTCATTACATCTGAGTCTCCAAATACAGTAAGTTGTTTTTCATTTTCAGTCAACACAGGTGGAAGAGCATCATGCATAAATTTTTTTGCAATTTGATCTACAGCACCATCTAAAAAATAAAATCATAGTATGAATCATTAAGACAAACTTATATAGTGTTTATAAACTGATTGACTATTTACACTGTTATACCAATAACACTTGTGTTACTAAGAAAAATAATATGTGAATGCAAGTCTATGAAATTTCTGCTTTCAGTTTATATGTGTTTGCATCCAGTGTTAAAAACACTATTTTAATGGTTGTAGTAGTATTAACCTAAATTCTGAGGTCAACTGAAGACATTAAATATTTTTTCACACAATATTTTACAACTAGTAGTTTTAACTACTTGAAATTAAGATAAAAAAGAAATACAACTCACCAACATTGAGGTAGTCGGAAACCTTCTTGAAAAGTTTCTTAACCTTTGTCAAATAGTTTTCTCTCTCAGAAGTACTGGAGTCTGAGTGAACTACACCCAAGTGACTACTAATATCTAGAGGCAACCCGCTTCTGAATTCTTCATCACTCTTTATTGCCATGTCTAGCGCTTGAGGAATCATCTGTTTATAAAATTTTGAACATAATGAAATATAAATATAATAATATTACTATGATACATCAATATTTCCAACATTAAATTACCAATTCAAATAAATCCGCCCAAGAATTCTTTTGATAGCAGCTTAAAGTTACATGCAGAGAATGTTCACCATTAACAGTGACAGCCTGATGAATAAACCCTCGAGGAAAATACAATATGTCGCCGGCAGATAATGTAACTTCTAAAACGGGATCACCAATTTCACTGGGTGAAAAATTTTTCGAAGATAATCTTGGTAAAGTTTCTTCTTTTGACCTAAAAAAAAATGAAGTAAAAAAAAAAGTTAGTTTTATAATACAACACGTTTGTAATACTCTGGAAAATAATATTATTATTACTCACAGTGGCTTATATACTTTCCAATGTTTCTTTCCTTCAATTTGTAGGATAAATGCTTCAATATCATCATAGTGCGGTGCAAATCCCTGACTATCGGGTGGTGTTAAGTATGAGTTAGCACCAACAAAACAGTTAAAATATTCTTGAAGTGTAGCATTTAACAAATGCAAGCGAGGAATGTATGTCTGCGAACATTTTGTAAATATTTCCTGAGTAGTGTAAAATTATAAATAAGAATTTGTTTCAATAAAATGATTACTGATAAGTACCTGAGGATTTAGAAGCCGAACGCTGCAACCGTTAAGATAAAAATCCCAAACAACATGTGGAAGGGCTCTATAAGAAAAATTGTAAAAAACGTAAAGTATATCAAACACAATGCAAAAGTTTTTAAACAAAAAATAAGGCAATGGGACATTTTATATACAATGCGTAGTTATTAATGTGTTAAAATCTTTCAACACATTCATAACTCGAATCTTCAAGCTTTTTAACAGATAGCCAGCATAGACCTTTGTTTAGAGTATGCATCTTTAAATGCTGTACAGTTTGTGATAGCTGAAATAAGATTGAGTAGCAATAAATTCAAGATAAATATAGTATTCATACAAAACATAAGGATAATTGCTTTGTAGATTAGGAATAATTATTGTTCAATATTTTAAAAATAACAATAAAAATCTGGCATGTAATGGGTTAGTAATTACCGTCCAATAGGGTTATGTGTTTCACGATTTTCATTATCGTATGAGGTGATATCAATATTTTTGGTATAGAGAATATTTTCAGTACGCAATAGTTTATCAATTATAGGTGTGGAAATAATATTCTTATAAAATCCTTCATTATCTCGGGATATGTGAATTGGTTTCTTCTCCCATACATCACTAAAAGAAAAAAATAACAAATTAATACAATGAATTTTTATGTATTTTGGGTTAATATGGTTTATAAAATGCCACTTTCCTCATCCCGTAAATTTACAGAATTTTGGTTATAACCACAATCAGTAGTCAATTTAATTACAAAGAGGAAATTGCCTTGAACAAGGAAGGATCAAGATAACCAATAATTTATGAGAAATATGAATGCACCAACAGTGTGAAAAAGTCATAATAAAAATGATCATTGTAGGAAAAACCTTAAAAGAAATCTAAAAATATTACTTAATATGAATATAAAAATATTTTCTTGATCCATTTGTAAAATATTTTGACAATATTGTACACCAAATTAAATTTCTAATAGTATTGCATTTTTTTCAGCAGCATTAAACACTTTTTCAAGAAGAAGAAGAAGAAGAAGATTAGTATGTGATGTTATAAAGCATATGTATCATATATTAAATCAAATATTAACTGAATTGATTACCTAAAGAATTCATCAATGGAAAGTGGTGATAGAAGCCACAAAAGCAACTTTTTACCTTCCTCAACACTGTCTGTTACAACAATAGGAGGGTCATCCAGTTCGGAGGTTATTTTTTCAAACTCCTGATTTAGCTTTTTTATCTTTTTTTCTACCTCTCTTGGAGACAAGCTGTAGTTTTTTTCACTGCCACCATTAGTGATAACAGTACCCGAGTCATTTTGTTTCATCTTGCGAGTCGCATGTTTTTTAGTCAAAACTATCTTTGTCTTTTTCTCATCTTTTTGAGCTGCTATGGCATTATCAGCTTTGCGTTTTTTGGTAATTGTTCCATTTTTATTATTTAGAGAATGAGGTAACAAATGCTCCTTCACCGGCGTTAATTTGTTTTTAAAAGATAGTTTTTTCTTTAGTTTTGTATTCTTCGGTTTCTTTAAATTCTTATAAGATTTTTTATACATGGAGAATGCAGATTTTTCCATTTCACCGTCCATTTTAAAAAAGTTTTTACTTTCACAAGACGGGATGAAGTAATGCTTAAATGAAACGATTTAAAAAATATTTCCAAAACAAAACTTAACCTCGCTACTGTCAAACAATTATTTCACATGGCACCACAGACTGTATATTATACATGGCACAACCACATGGTATATCTATAGCATAAACAATTGTGTATGTAGTCTTGGAAGTATTGGCAGTGCAAACAATAATGTTTCCAATATGACGAATAAACTTATACTGTATGTGTTGTAAATATTCTATAATAACAAATTATAATGCTATTTAACATAAGTTAGGAGTAATATTTCGTTTGATTCGTGATATTAGAATATTATATAAAGCATAGAGGTTAATGCTTTTTGGTGATACATTATTTTTAAGTTTTTTTTTAATTGCGTAAGTTTCAAACTGACAATTGTATGTATAGGATAGGATATTAGGATAAACAATATATTCAAAAATTAATGAACTTGTGGCGCTTTTCAAGCGACACAATGTTTTGTATGAAAACTTCAGTCATATATTGTTAGATAAATGGTTTGATAAATTGTCTATGCTAAGAGATTTTCGTTGAGTTGAATTTCTCAAAATATTTTTTTTTGGCTGACAAGATTTAAAAAATAGAAAAATATTTTGCAAATTTTTACATAATGTATTTTTTATTCTATAATATAAATTAAATTGTGATAATTAAAATACAATTTCGTATTAAATGGGAATAGAAATAGGAAAACTTTAAATTATTATGGACTACTTTCACCAATAGTTGACGCGAAATGCGAGTAAAATATTAGTAAACATCATAATGTCGAATGAACCTGAAAATATTTTGCAATTTACCTAAGTTGTCGATTTTCTCAATTCTACTGTTCAATATTTTGTGATCTGCAACTAAATTTCTTACAAAGCCGTATTGTTTTTAGCAGCATATAGAGAAAAATACAGGAAATCTAAAAAACTGTACATTTGAAGGTACACATCGTATCATTATTAAATACGAAAATAATATAGAAAAAGCAAAGCAATAACATATTTTTGATAATTTTTCTTAAGAAAAAAATGTTTTCAAAAATTCCATACGAGGTATTCATTTTTAATCGTTGATATTTCAAATTTTTGTTTTATTGTGCTGCAAAATATCCGACAGTAGAATATTTTATTTTCAACAGTTCAATCTATGTACTTACTTACAATTACACGGGCTTTGACAGACATTAGATCGATCATATAAAAAAATTGTGAATTCATAATCAAAATGATGTGGACAATGAATAAGACTCCTATATTGACAAAAGTATGTGATTGACTGATTAAAACATCGCGCGTTTTCTATATCAAATTGACAAGTTATCATTTACGCTACTTTAATGTGTGATTATTCTCAAAACATATTATTTAAAATGTACAGAAAAAAAAATATCAGAGAAATCATTTAGCAACGACTTTACATGTGTTATATTATATATATGATGTAAAATGTTTATTATCCTTGACTAGACTAAAGATGACCTTCAAAACTGAATCGAACAATATTTTGAACTGAATCGATCCTTTGATTTCACTGGAAGCGTATAGAAATAATAATTGAAGGCTTATTTTGAAAAATCTTACCGCTGCTTTCAAATACTCAAATCAATATTCTTCTTCTTCCAAGGTTTTAGTGAATGCTTAGAATGGTCAATTGCTATCTTCCATAACTTGTTAAATTGCGCCACAGACAAATTCATAAACATGCTAAAATCTCTCTCAGTGAAGTACATTTTTCATTTAATCACAATACAAATAAACAAATCTCATTTAATAACGGATGTGATATGCCTCTTATAGGCAATCTTTTAACCAACAAACAAATCAAATTTGCTGAAATAATGTTTTACCATAGAATAATGCCTTCAGACATCGATCAAACCAGATATATAATGTTTAGCTCCCAGCCTTAGGTTCTATATTTTTCATGGAATGCCGCTTGTATATAACCGATGAAAACTGCATCAGTTTTATTGCATATGTACATGCAATAGAGTGCCTGAAAATGACGAAAGCCGGAAACTCAGTCGTGAGTGACCAAACTTGATATTTCAATTTCATCAATCAATTCTAAGTCGATATGCTTAATTGCTAAAACCATTTTGTGTAACTGATCGAATTACTGGAAAAAATGAAGATTATAGAGATAACATCTCTCTCATGCGAAATCCAATGGCAAGAAACCATTTTTGTCGACTCTCATTCCAATCTTAATTTGATAATTTGGAATGATTATGGATTTTATTTTATTTCAACGACTGTCAATAAGCAGATAATAAATATATTCTTTAAAAGATTTCAGAACGATAACGTGAGGAAACAACCAAATTACTTGTGTCAAACGTGGTTTCATATAAGTTGATTTTAAAAATTTGTAATCCGTGGAATGCAAGAAGGCTTTCTTCGACTCGTATTAAAAAAAACGTGATATATTCACGTGAGCTTATATGTATTTCTGCACTAATATGTGACACATGCCAAGATCACACGTTGTGCAGCTTGGTCACATAGACAATAAGTTCATGAAGGCGTATTGAATATTCGCATGTGCGAGCAAACACTAACAGTGACCCAGTAACCCCAGCTGTACATATCGACAGAACATAGGCGTGCTAACTGAATGAATTTTTGCAAGATTAAAGTGTATGCATACATGTTAATTCTAATATTGTTTATAACTAATTCGTAATATGGAAGTGACAAGACATTCTAAATAGTGTTCAATATTTAAGAATTTTTAAAAAAATATTGCAAATTTTTATATCGATACATTTTCAAGCGTGATGTAGAGAGGTTTAATATGAACGTTAATGATTCAAGACAAAATAACCAAAATTAAATAGAATTCATTACATAAATTATTGGGATCGGCATAAGAATATTAACTTTCATATAAGTATAAATAAGAGAAACACAATTTCTATATCTATCTATCTATCTATATATATAAAAATGAATGTCTGTCTGTCTGTTATAAACTCCTACACCATTAATCCAATTGCGATAAAACTTTGTCGAATTATTGCTTAGACTACCGGGCAAAAGATAGGATACTCAGAATTTGATTTGATTTCAAAAAATAATTGAATATTTACGAAAAACATGTTTTCATACAAGACTAGTAATACAGAATGGCCATTTATGACACATTGTATCCATAGCAACGCCGAAAACAAGAACGACGCAAATCTGTCACATTCACTCACCTGTAGGTACTTACGTAAGGTACTGAATATTTTGAAACAAAGTTCGATTTTCGAAAAAAGTATTTCAATGTTCTATTTTTTTACCAACTTTTTTGTTTTGGTTTTATGTCGCATGACAGAACGAATGGAAATAAATATTACGTATAAATCGTGTGTGATATAGAAAGAATTTATTCAATATATCAATTATTTTTTTTTATTATTTTTAAAAAGTGAATTTCAAAACGTAACATTCACCGTGAAATCAATTATGCCATCCAAACGAAAACGAATAGGTCAGAGTACAACTCAAGCACGAAAGAAAATGGTGAAACAATGAGGTTGAAGTTGATAATCGTTGGATTGCACCGTATTCACAGCTTCTCTCGAAAACGTACAAAGCACACATCAGCGTCGAGTATTGTAATTCAGTGAAATCCATCAAATACATTTGTAAATATGTCAACAAAGGAAGCGATCTGGCAGTTTTTGGAGTGGGAAATTCAACTGCATCTATCGATGAAATCAACCAATATCAACTGGGACGCTACATTAGTAGCAATGAAGCAATATGGCGCATTTTATCATTTCCAATTCATGAACGGCATCCACCAGTTACTCATTTGCCAGTTGATCTTGAAAATGGACAGCGAGTGTACTTCACAACAGAAAATGTACGTGTTAGAGCATTGTCACCACAGCCAACAACGTTAACTGCATTTTTCTTATTGTGTAGGGATAATATGTTTGCAAAGACGCTACCTTACTCTGAAGTGCCAACATTCTACAGATGGAATGCATCAGAAAAAAATTCAACGTCGCAAACAAGGTAAAGCAGTTGAAGGACATTACAATGTATATTCAACCGACGCATTAGGCCGTCTGTACACTGTTCAACCAAATAATGCGGAATGCGTTTACTTGCGATTACTGTTAATCAACATACGTGGACCGACATCCTTCCAAGAATTGAGAACAGTAAACGGTCGAATATGTTTCATTTATCGCGAAGCTTTTTTCTAGAAAACGATGCCCATTGGGACACTTCACTCGCTGATTCATCGAATACTGCTGACCCACAACAAATACATGCGTTATTTGCAGTAATATTAACAATTTGCTTTCCATCCAATCCAAAAGATCTTAGGAAAAAATACAAAGGCTACATGAGTGAAGATATTTTTCATAGTTTGCGTGAAACAATTCAAAATCCACTCGTTCAATTCACACCAAACGTGTATAATGAGGCATTGCTATTGATTGAGGATATATGTTTAGTAATCGCTAACAAATCATTGGTACAATTGGGAATGGCTGCGCTGAATCGATATGAAAACGACTGACGTGATCGTGATTTCCAACGAGAAACACGCTTTGATGTGGATGAATTGGGTAAATTTGTTAAAACGAATCTTCCGAAATTGGTTCCAGATCAACGTATAGTGTATGACACAATTATGGATGCAATTACAAGTCAAAGTGGTAGATTTTATTTCATAGATGCACCCGGAGACACAGGTAAAACCTTCCTCATTTCACTCATTTCGGCAGCCACACGATCACGAAAAAACATTGCACTAGCAATCGCATCATCTGGAATTGCAGCAACTCTTTTGGATGGTGGCCGAACAGCGCATTCAGCTCTGAAACTGCCATTGAATATGCAAATAATTGAGACACCAACATGCAATATCAACAAAAATTCTTAAACGGGCAAACTACTCACATCATGTAAAATCATTGTATGCGATGAATGTACTATGGCACACAAAAAATCATCGCAAGCACTTCATTGCACACTAAAAGATTTGAGAGGAAATGAGCAACTTTTCGGTGGCGCACTCATTTTATTGTCTGGTGATTTTCGAAAAACTCTACCTGTTATATCACGTTCAACAATGGCCGATGAACTTCGTCTCAAATCATCCGTTTTATGGCGATACGTACATAGATTCACTTTGAAGACCAATATGCATGTACAACTAAAACATGATGCATCCATTGAACGTTTCGTAAAACAATTGTTGTTTGTTGAAGGGTTTGGTGATTCTATTTTTGTTTTGTTTTTGATCTGCCGAGTTCATTTTAGGGAAATATATTTTGGCATTTTATCCTTGTATATCTTTTTTACAACTTTGTTGTGCCACTGGCAATTTGTTATTGCGCATGACATTACAAGTAGAAAAGCCTGGGGATACAAATTTGCCTTACGCCGTCCAATTATTATACACAAAACCAAAATTATATTAAATCTTACGGCTTTGTAGAGCCCAGTTATTTAGAATATTACAAAAGAAATTTATTCAATCTCACATTGTATAATTTCAAAATTATTTTGCCAGCAACTTAAAAAAATGTCTTCAATTCATTGCAGGTACTCTATAAGTAATAGACATTGATGATAAAAAAATAATAATTAATATCCATCTCCTATTTCGCCATCACTTGATCGTCAGATGTACCAGTCAAGCTGCAATAATTATCAACTGTCTTACATAATTATTGTGGGTGTTGGTATATTGATATAAATTTCTGTTATGAAATAGAATCCTTCCAATCAAATTGTAATCTATCACAATATAGTTTTGTATTCAAATCTTATAGTTTTTCTTTAAATGAATAACTAATTCGTCTTTACTTAATCGTCTTTACAAAATTTATTTGGTGAAACTATTGTAATATTGATTTTCTTTATATATTTTATAAGCGTCTTAGTAAATTAAATATTGCATATAATATTAAGATACATGATTTATAATTCATCGCATTGCCTTTGTTTAATACATCTCGCTTTTTCTATAAATGTGCATGATGCTAAAACTGTAAAAACACTATATAATAAGAGACACTTAATAATAATAATCAATTTTTTGAAATGTTTGCAATTTTTCTCTTTTGTAGCCTACATATCACACCACAGATGTGTCATTCTTTCTCACAACGAAACAATATACACGCATAATAAATGTTCGAAAGACTGTTCAGAAATATTTCTCTGTTATATAATAACGTGTCATTATGAAAGCTCTGTCGTCGATGCCAGCGTAGCGCTTCTACGACGCGTAGCGATAGTGTATTTTTTAAAAAATAATTTGAGGTATGAATAATTTACATCATATGCTACTCTATCTCAATTGTTTGTATTGATACCACGTTTTTATTAAAACATTTAATTTAAGACAAATACAATATCATTAAACGTCCCAATTCTTCTATTAATTAACCATGACAATTATTTTTGTCATTTAAACTTCTGATTTTTTAACTTACATTTTTTATTTATTTTCTTTTTTATTTAAAAAAAAAATCAGTTTGATCTGTAACTAATCACTGAATTCTTAACCGCATGTTCTAAATTAATCGTATATGTAATCAAAAAAAGTAATAAACTGGATATTATATTTTATATTTGAAATAATAAAAAAACATTTTTTGTAATATTTACACAACATATTTATGATCAGAACCGGTTTGACAAAAGTTTTAACGTGTAGAGACTAATGATTTGATTTTATCCAAATCCTGTAGTATCCAATATGACAATTGATTACAGGGCCTATTAATTATTCATTGATTTGAGGGCTTCTAATTTTCAACCGTGGACTGGCCACGAAGTGCTATTTCATGCTTTGAATTATATGATTATGGAAAATTAAAATATTCAAATGAATAAATAACTTTTGAAAGATAAAGAGCTTTTGATTTATTGTTATGTATTTGAGATTTTGGCATACATCTAAAAAAACAATAAAAAATATTCATACTGATTATAATCACGAGTTTTTAACTTCGTTTGAAATAAAATAATGTTTTTCAACCAAGAAGTGACAGTTAGCACGTTAAAAGTTGATATGTTTTATATTTCATTTCAGCAATGCTAATCAGATAGCGCTGTATAGTTTCTATTTCACATAGTAAAACAAATTAGAATAAAAATGTTAAATGAAAGTACAATTCTTACATGCAGTCTGTTTTTTTATTATCATATTTCGGTTATAATATTGTTATTCATAAAAATCGTAATCTATAGAAAAAAGCTCAAAAATAAAATCTCATTAATCTGGAATTCTATTTCTGAAAGTTCTATTTTCTTCGCGACCGAATCATCAGGTAACAACGTTTTACATAATTTCCGTCAGAAATCTAAATATTCGATCACGACACAAATAACGTGAGCTTTTTCAAATTACCATAAAATTTAGACACACCTGTTACAAGAGTTTTTCGTGGCAATAAGTCAGCAATTTGTATTTTTGGGAAATTACATTTCATATTCCAAGAATTATGGTAACAGCACTGATTAGAGATTATTACGGGTGTATTTATCTTGTTTATTATGTAATTATTTTACACATTATAAGATTTTCTTTAGAATGGAATCGGTTCTACGTGGCGTCGTTGCGTAATCATGGAAATAATTCATAGGCGGAACCACTTAAAGGCAATCAATACTATATTTATATATCATATTACATAGTTTGTTATTATTCAATTGATCTGAAGTTTCGGTTGCTAATACTGCTATCATAGTTAACATTGATAAATACGACCTTATCCTGCTAAACTTTTTTTCTTGAACTATAAAAAATATTTTTACTGAATCGCAGCACAGGGCAACGCATACTACATAATTAATTCATTTTGAAAAAATGTTAGTACAGATTTCAGCTAAGTACTAAGTACTAAGTACTAAGTACTAAGTACTAAGTACTACTAACTAAATATTTGAAAATGACAAGAGGCAACGAACCCTCTGGGGACATTGTAATAAGAAACTCCTCGTTCGAGAGAACCTTTCTTTTCAAGTAATTGGGCTCTTATATTTCCTCTAGGAATGAGATGACTTTGGAGCTTGCTGACCGACTGAAGTGGAAATGCAGCGTACTTCGCGCTAAATAGTCTGTTTAGGTCCAAAATGCTGTCCATCAAAACCAAGTGCCGGGTGTACAACGTGATCATTAAGCCGATAGTCATGTATGGATGTGAAACCTGGGGTTTAACAGAAAAACAAGAAAAGGCCCTCCAAGTATTTGAAAACAGAATCCTCCGGAGAATACTTGGACCCGTTAATGAAAACCACCAGTGGCACATTCGTACGAACGCTAAGCTCTTCGACCGATACAAACCAAGAATCATTAATGTCTTGAGATCGAGAAGGCTCAGATGGGCGGGTCACGTTGTACGATCTGAGAAGTCTAGAGCTCTCCATAAGACTTATGAAGGAACACCAGCTGGCACCCGACCTCTCGGTCGCCCTCGACGGAGATGGGCGGATAACATTCAAAAGGATGTTGAGAGACTGGGGATAGTCAACTGGAGAGAAAGAGCGCTCGACAGAGATGCCTGGAGAGAGGTTGTGCAGTCGGCCATGGACCTGAACGGCCCCTAGCGCCATTTTATAATAAATAATAATAATAATAACAGATTTCAGCTAAGGTACTAGATTTTAAAAATCTTTTGAAATCAAAAATTGTACCAGTCAGTCGAGACAAACTTGAAAAGAATAAACGAATGTATAATGTTTCAGTTTTAATTGATTATTAATTAGTCTTCCTCAATCCGAATTTGAAGAAAAGAGAAAGAGAACGAAAGCTATTAGCTTATTAGAAGTATTATCCAAATGAAAAACTTCTCTTTTTATCTTCTTGAAGATGGAGGAAATGTGTAGAGATGCTTCATTCAGAGCGTTAGTAATCAACATTGTGATTAAATAATATTCTAAAAATATAATTGGATCAAAAAAGACTTTTTATCGGCAATAATAATTTACACACAATTTAAAAAAAGTTAGTATTGTAATAAATGCTTAAAAAAACGCCCATATAATTTTTCTTATACAAAAGAACCTAGCTAAAAATAAACTTATTGACATACAAACTTACGAACATAAAAAAAGATTTCTAAAATCACCTTCACTATCAAAAAAAAAAATAGCAATTCACTTTGCCAGAAACGTTTATGCAAAATGTGGTATTTTTATGTTGATCATAAAGGTTTCAACGGTTCCCTTGAACATTTTAATATAGTGCATTTTCTCCGTTATATTGACGATTTATATAAAAATAAGATATCATTTGATGTAATGATTGTACCAAATAAGATTGAAAAATGTCTTTTTAATTGCTATCTTATGAAAGAAAATCATTTATCTCGGTAATATGTTGCTACAGTTTGAGCTACATTCACTACAGGTGACGTTGATTTTTTATTTCTTTTCTACAAATAAAAAGCAAGCGAAGGAAGGAATTTTATCGATTGAACTTTGATTCCAACTGAACGTTTTTTCGAATCTCCACTATTATTTTATGTATTTTGGCCTGCTCAGTAAACATAGAACGCTATACCTCGTTGAACTCTGAACTTTATTACAATACATACAATTAAAAATGCCTACTCTTAGAAATATGAACGAAGTCTGAGCTTCGAGAAAGGGTTGGTGTAACACATTTTTCCCTATATTAGCTTTTATTGAAACTAACCTGAATTTTTGAAATTGTTAATTTATGATCACAAGAAAGGTCCTATTAAGCTTAATTTATATTGGTAGCCTACTTTCTTATATATTTTGTTGAATTTAATCACCCCATTAAATGCGGCACATTGTTATCTTTTTAACACATAATATAATAAAATTTTAACTTCCTTTAATTTAAGTATGTTTTTAAGTTTTATCCTGATATCCACTCACTTAAATTCATTATATTATGACTAAATCAATGGTCATATTTTAAGATTAACTCCAAGACTCAATATGCATTACTCGGGTATATGTTTAAACATATTTAATACACAATACGTACGTATATTACGGTTTTAATAATGCTCATTGTATTCTAATTGAATATAAATAGTATCATACCCACCAAACTTTCAGCACAAAAAACTTGTAAGTCATGACACACAAATTCAAAAAATCGATGAATATATTTTTTTGTGAAAATATTGACGCAATCCAAAAACTTATGTCATGAAAAATCATGGATGAAAATAATTTTATGAATTATTTTTCATGAGAAATTTATATAAATTGGCCAATTTAATAAGGAAACGCTCTTTACGACACTACTATTTACCTGCCTGTGTAGTAAAAGTCAATAAAAGCTATTTCTGTCCAAGATTTATGCGAGCCAATATAGCAGGCTCCGTATGTTTTGCCATGACAAATTATTAATAAGTCAAAAACTTTTTTCGGAAAAATTTTAATTTATATTATATAAAGCATGAAGTATAAGTTTTCTATGTGCAGATATAACATGTATATATCCGTATTGTCTTTCAAAAAGGTAACTGAAATCCAACCCTACGGCAAATAAATTAAGCTGAAAATAAAAATACTGTAAGCAGTATGATACGAAATTGTTGAACGGTTTTTTATCACGTTGCCGAATAAATATTGAATGACCAATTTTCATTACAAAAGATGAATCACAAGCGTTTCTCTTTAATTTGTTCTTGAATGTGAACAAGGCGAATATTTTTTATACGCTTTAATGTTTCCCGGTAAGCTGCTGAGAAAAACAAAATTACTTTTCTTTATGTTTGCGAATGACGATTTTCTTTGTTGCATTTGAAAAAGTAAAATAATCGACTGATTTTTTTGAGAAATAAGTCCCCAAAATTTTTGATTTTCTAGTCGGTTTTAGTAAGCAAAGATGACTAATATAAAGAAATTACAAAACTTTCTTAAAACTGTAGAATGTTATTATTATAGTCTTTTTAATGTCAAATTTATGTATTTTTGATAAGCATAACTGACAATAAAGGCATCGCATGGCTTCAGAATTGCGTACAAAAGAGTATTTAGAAAATTTTACAATACATTAAAAAATCTAATTTATCGTACATTGTTGTCAGTATCGACACTATTTTTATTGTATTAGATTCTTTGAATTTCATTAAAGTTTTTTTACTTCAAAACATGTAAGGTGGTTGGCCTAAACTTCATCAAAAAACTTGTCAGCATTACGTTTTATCAAAATTTGTAATAATGTTCAAAAACACATTACAGTCCTTCGATAAGAATTTAGATCAGAAGATGAATAATTCATTTGATATACACAATACCAAAATTAAAGTAATAATTGTATTGCCTTCAACGGAAATACTATGAATATACAGAAAAATAGTAAATTGGCAAGAAGACAACTAAGTAAAATCAGACAGAATATACTTTGATAGAAAAAAATCGTATTAAATCACTCTCACACACGTGGAGTTTTTTGACATCTGGAGTAATACTGTTTGACATTTTAAATGTTCTTATCAGTGGCATTCCGATTGGCAGGCTGACGCTTCGCTTTAAAAGAACAAACAACTCATGTCAAGGCTTCCAAAAAACGAAATACCAGGAACAAGCAGTTAATTTAGCATTATAATTTATTATTATTCAGATGGTATAAGTCGAAATAAATATGGGACCCAGTACATATTCAAAACTGAAGTCCTATATTTCCTTTGGTTTTATCCTTTTTTAAATTTAAGATTAAAGTTATTTATTATGTAAAATGGCATTACAGATTACTCTATAACAAAAAAATTAACCGGAAATTTATAAAATAACTACCAGAGATTAAAATTATAAAAAGTAAATACGCGCAAAGTTCTCATTCCTGATTACTTCCATCTCTTCAGGAAAAGCAGTTTTTATTTTAAAGCTTACCCTAGAACGTCCGTTTTATGGTAAAATAAAATATTTAAGTCAAATACATATATATCCAATTTGCATATTCAACATAAGATACCGATTTCGTGTGAAGTACATAAAATCATTTGATTTGCAATCTGAGATGGAATATAAATTAATTCCTTATGTATTAATATTGTATTAGATGAATATCGGAGCGTGAATCTATTTGTATAGGTTCTCTTAAAGGGTTTTAACTTCACTAATAACACTGCACCCATATATACTATGCTTCTCAATATTATATATGGATATCTGCAAATGCCAAAACACATTCATAAATGTTATGCCCTTCGCTGAAAATCGTCGGACCCTTTCTTCTTCAAATAGAATTACCATCCCCCCCATCATCATTTTGTTTACACATACGCATCGAACTGAGAACTCAACAGTCTGTAAAACTAAACAAACCCATTGGAAAATTTGCAAAATAATTATTGTCCATGTTTAGCAATTTTGATACTTACATTTATGTTAAATTCACAATTAAATTGTTTTGAACCTTAGGTTATTCAAATTTACAATTTTATCCATTTTTTATTTTCAATAATACTCTCATTACCACGATGAAAAAATCAAGTATAATATTATTATGTTGATGATCAGCAGATAGGCAATACTTTTCTAAATGAATCAGTTTTCAAGTACTACGCATTTTCGCCAATCGTAGTTATTTCGCTTAAGTGATAGCCTACTGCCAGTCTTCGAGATTCTTTCATTGACTATATTGTTTTTCAATATGTAGTAAAACATTTGAAGTGATTTATTTTCTAAAAATAACGTTATATGTAAATAAATTATTGCATCTTTTAATTAAAATTTACTTAATATAAAATGTTTATTAGAACTGGTGAATGACTAATTTTATAATACCGAAAGACTTTTGATTTTACGATAAAAAAATTAAATCATTTGTGTATGAATCGAAATCGTTTAAGTTGTTTTCCTAAATAATCTTCTTTATTTATATAAAAAAAAACACGAATGCCTTCAATCGTTCTTGTAAAATATTTTTTTATGCTTTTGGTATAAATTTGTAACACACCAGAGCCACCCGATGGGCTTGTTTAAAAATATATGAAATTATTCTGTACGGCAATGTCAATATTTTATTTCGCTAAATTCGTGTAAATATTCTCAGTCATAAATTTTAAGTAACCAATGTAAGTCCCTTCGGAAGGCACTATTCTAAAGCTGGCATATAATATTTCTCTCCGAACATTCGAGTCGCGTAAATATTTGAAAACGTGATTTGTCGACAAGTTTTACTATATAGCTTCGGATACTTTCAATTTTCAGAGAGAATATTTTAAACATCTTTATTGCAGGGTATTATTATGAATGAGTCATATAAAGTATTTAATATGTTATCATAAGTACCTTTGAGATATCCATACAGAAACAACCAGAAAGCCAAACGAAAAGAAAAACAAACAAATGCATGTACAGAATATTTTTAACTTTTCATGAAACATAAGATATATTTTTACATTTGTTGATAATTTCACGATTGTTTGTTACAAGTCTTTTTATGACAAATAATTATTATCTTTTCAAAGCATTACTTTATGTGAATAACACGTTCCTTTTTACTTCAGTAACGAAAATTCAAAATTATTTGAATGTAAAGTTAGTTGGAAGCGAATCTAAAAACTACTGATTTTTTTTAATTTCGTCTAGTTACTCGAAAAATCATTTTAATCAATATACTAGATGAAAGCACATCGTTAATTTTTTTGACTTTTCTACCTGATCATGAGCCTTACACGAATTATTCAATTATCCTCATATATATTTGGAGGCATTATACTTTTAATGTTTATTGTCCTTCAATAACCTTTGTTTAATTTAGGGTGTATAGAAAAAGAATACTAATAAAGCCTTTGTGTGTATAAATAAGCGAATCGACATCGAATGCGCAATTTTGTTGTGAAAAAATGTGCTATCGATCTATGTACACGTGTATGATTTTATTTCTGAGGTTTCGTGATTAATGTGCAGTGTAGGAGAGAAATGAACACTGACAGAATAGGAAATATACGCGCGAGTGATTTTTGATCAAATATGACACCTGTCGAGTATTGAGGGATTTACTTCGACAGAAGCTTCGTTTTTACCCCAGATCAAATAATACACTAAAGTATTTTTGCTGTTATGGAACAATGTTATTTCTCTACACAAGCGTTGCTTACTGATTTTACGTGCAAAAACGAGTTCGTTGGTGGATAACTCAATAATATTTTGATTTGCATTTTTGATATTATTTTAACTCTTTTTTGATACAATATAAAATTATATCATTCATGTTTGTAAGGAAAAAAGCTTAATTTAGTTTATGTATTTCAGTCATAAACACGACATCAATTAATTTTTTACATGTATCAAGTAAGACAGTAATAATCATTTCTTTTTAAATAATTATACGAAATACAAAGGTCATCATAAATACGATTCTTTTAGTTTATTATATGTCACTAGGATTTCTATTTTGAAAAAACAAAAAGATCGCCAGTCAAAATATTGTAGAAGCATTCCGAAAAAATTCATTGCCATTTAATATAGATTTGTCATACATCATCATCATCATCAGCCGGGGTCAATCCACTGCTGGATGAAGGCCTCCCTCTGTTTATTTTTTTTTCAGGGGGGGTTTGGACATAGCAACACCACGCTGCCCAGGCGGGTTGGTGTTCGGTTTTCTGTCTGGGTTTTCCTTCCCATAGCCAAGAGAACACGGCACTCGGTGTTCCCGAGCGGTCACCCATCCAAGCACTATCCGCGCCCAATGTTGCTTAACTTCGGTGATAGCACGAGAGCCGGCGCTTACAACGTGGTACGGTCGTTGTCATACATAATTCAATCCATTATTTCGTGAAATGTCAAACATCGTGCTCACGACTAATACGCAGTTGTATTATAAATGTCCACTAAATACTTTTGCAATAATATTGCAACTTACGACATATGATTCAGCTTGACTTTCAGAAGGATCGAGGCCCAGACTCTTACAAATTCAATTAGCTTGGTATATTATTTAGACTTCTAGAGATTGCATAACCTTAAAAATTCAATTTTCTGTTTTTTTCACAGTATTTTTTTAATAATGCTTGACTCTTTTTAGAAGTATGGCCATATCTGTATTACGACGTATTTTATCTTCTATTACTTATTGTCGTCTTCTGATTTTATATCGAACTACTATAATTTATTTAGACATGAATTCTATACGTATCAATCAGAGGTTGTTGACAGTCACTTTATTTTTATTGTTCCTTTCAAATGAATAAAACAATATGTATAAAGGTTAATATTTAGAAATAAATCAGCAGCCATACAATATTGAAGGAAAAACATCATTTCGGTGTATACTCCTTTCCTAGAATCGTGTTAAATAAAGAAACACATATCGACAGAGGGCAAGAAAAAAAAGATCAAAGGTCGAATTATAAAAAAAGCTTTTAGGTAACTATTGAAAAGTGTATTATATTATATAATTTATATATTATACTTGGATATGAATAAAAAAAAAATATTGAAATTTGTACTAACTCTTTTAAATAATAAGACCCATTTAAATATAATATATAAATGCATGATTTGATATATACACAAATATCGTGATAGTAAAAATAATTGTTGAAAACAACAAAATCTAATTCATTCAAAAGTAAATTAATAATCTAAGGGTTAAATAAATGCAAATACGACATCATATGACAATCAAATTAGATTATGATTAATTTTGTACAATATTTAGCTTTGCAATCAATTTTTTTATATGTACGGATATAGACGATTTTGCTTGACACAAAAACGTTTTACTTTGGATATGTACTTTCTCGTTCTAATGAGTGCCCATTTTGAATATTCACTTGACATCTCCAATTCATGTCAGTATAAATTTATGCAACAAGAAGTCATTCTCATTTTTAGACGTAACTAAGATTTAGTCGACGCTTTTACACTGATTCAAGTATATTTCTTTTACAGAAAGCTATCGTGACAGACTATCATAGACCAAATCTCCTCCTACCCATTAGATCCTAAATATGGTGGATAGCGAGAGTGATTAACTAGTTCTGTTATAACTAGCCATGCACATCTAACCTTACTTTCTTCAATATATATTGTGAGTAACAAACAGTTCTCATTGAAAAACTTCTTTTAGAATAACCTCTCATAAGATGCCATATAATTAACATTTAGAGCAAGTATTTTTAAACAAAATGATTGAATAGAATAAAATAATTCTTAAAACTAGTGGTTGTATTAAACTAAATTATATTGTATCTTATTTTCCCTTCGACTGATTTTTCTTTTTTCCATTGACGGTCAAGAGTTCTATATTGGACCACTTATCGGACAAGTACAACACATAAAACGAATAATGTGTTCTCAATATATTGATAGTAAATCTACTTCACAAAAATATTGACTATCACAGTAAAACATCGTATAACATAATACAGCAGCCCTTCATTTGGACGGTAATTTAGGCTCTAAGCAGTATGATATAGCTATATTTTTGTATCTTTCAATAAAAATGTAGTACTACATCACGTATTTCACGTGCAACGGTTGCGTGTCACAAATGAAATCTTAAACTAAATATATTGCCACGCCATGCCCGATCTCATTATACTTTATTATATCCTCGGGGATGTTTTCACAACAGATCGTGGTCGTTAAAACAAAACATTACTCAAACTCTAGTTATCTCAAAGTGTTAGGAGTTTCTACACATAAAGATTGCGATGTAAATCCAAGGCGTACATAAAAAATTATACACTTTAACTTGATCTAACAATAAAGAATATCTTAACAAATCAGTGAATATTTAATGATATATCATTGCACCATGAAATTTTTTAAAAAGTGCGACTTCGTATTTATATATTTATTTGATCGAGTTAAGGACATACATAAATTACCTTTAAGGTGTAAACTCTTTGTGATAAAAAGACATGAAATATTTTAAATAATTAAAACACATTTTAACACTATTTCCACAATATATTGTATGGTCATGACTAATTTCGCTCATCGTGAGCATTATTAATTGATAGGATACATACACATTAAATAAAAGCCTATCTGTATAAAAATTGTAAAATAACATACAAAAATGTTATCGAATGGTATGCTCAACATTCAAATATTTGATTTGATGTGATTGATGTGCATGATATAAATAAGACGTAGTGGATATAAAACTTCTAATCACAAAATGGTAATTACAAAATAGTTCAGCTTTTGCTTAGAAAAATATCTAAAAAACACGAAGAGACTGAAACCGAATGGTGAAAGAAAAAACTCAGATTATGTTATCTCATAATATCTCATGCACAATAAGCCTACCTATAAAGTTCAGATATGTTAAATTTATTAATTTTATTTATTCAATTCAAGCTGATCTAATTTTAAATATTAAATAAACACAATATTGCTACAAACATGAGTGTGATAAATGTAATTATAATAAAAGCAATCAATTTCATATGTCATATGACTCAAATACATATTTTCCTAGAAAAGTCAAAGTTAATCAGTTTTTATGTGACTATGCTTTATTTCGATGCATTGAATTTTAATGTGTTTTTAATACAAAATTTTTAATGTAATTTGACAATACAGAAGTACAAATGAAATTTAAAATAACTTTCAATATTAATTATTGCAAGAATACAGCATTTTTCATATAAACAGCTTAGCCTGTTTTTCAGAATTTTCCATGTGCTTGTTGTTTCCCTCTCTATTTATATATTATTTTTTGTGAGCTTTAGTGATAAACTTGATTGCTTTTTGTGTCAAACTTATAAATAATATTTAGCAATTATTTCTATGATTTATAATTAAATCACATTTATTTCCTTAGTCTGTTTGGTTAACATTTGCTGTAAATCCAAGCAATGGTATCATCTATCATTACTTAATACATTTTGAAAGCTCCCGCTGTTACTTCTTTATCTTTTCATCTGCATAACTCCTTCACAAATATAAAATATACAAGATGGAAACCCGAATTGTACTAAGGAGTACAGCGGCTTGATGACTTTAGATTGTTGAATGCGTCGACCCTTCGAATGGCAGACACCCTCTTCGCTACCGTATATGAGGGGTTGGAAAGTAAACAAACTGGTCTACCCTTTTAGTAAGGGCACGAGACATAACTATATAGTTGCATACTCCCAGTCAGTTTTTCATGATCTCAATTTCCATTGATAGAAAACTATTATAGCACTCAAACTTTAGACAAAAAGGGAATTGTTTTTGGCTAAAGATTTATTGATATATACTGTGCATATTTTTTTATGTATATTATTGAATTTGAATTGTTATAACTTTGTACGATTCCACATGTTTTTTTTTTTTTTTTTACTAATGACCCGGGTTTCGCCTTTCGGCATCTTCAGGCATTCTATCACACGAATGTAATAGAACTGGTACAATATACAGCTAGCATCGTCTATATACCAATTGTATTAATTACAGGAAAATACAAACCCCAAGGCAAGCACTAAATGGCAGCTAAAACAAATTAAATAATATAAATCTAAAAATAATTAACATAATAGCCTGTGATAATTTTCATTAACGATCTTATAAATGAGTTATTCTTGAAAGAGCTTTTCAACAAATAATAATTTTTATATAAAAAAAACCATTTATATGAGATAGTTGATTATTATTTGTTGTAAAACCCTTTCAAGGATGACTTATTAAAAAGATCGTTAATGAAATTTATGTCTATAAATATATATTTTTTTTAAATTCATTATGATATAACCTAGTAAGTTTCTATTCCTTTATAACGTGTATACTAATTTAAATATAAGCAACGAAACACTCTATAATAAAACAAACAGAAACGAACATTTAATAAAGTAAACGAATTCGAAAAATCAAGTATTGTTTTTTGTAACCTTTCTTGTTCTTGAAATAGGTAAAAATACTAATAAATAGATAAATAGTAATCACCGAGTAATTTATGCATATAATAATTTAATAAAACTTACATTTTGAATTCATTCTGGATATACTTATAATATGATAAATGGGTTGAAAATTCAGTTTCCATTGTTTACGAACAAAAAAAAAGCTCGTTCCATAAAACTTCGGCAATAAAATTCTATAACTCTCGCAGAGGAAACAGAACACGCATCGTTGTTAAGAATGGAAAACGTAAAAAAAAAGAAATATTATTTTTTTATTACCTAGCACCTTTTTGATGAATATCATTTCGAAATACGTATTCCTAAAAATAAATATTCAACATTCTGACCAAATAAAATATGAGAAAAATAAAGTATATTTAATTTTTTCAGCAAACGGTAACTAAAGAAATGATATAAGGTGTTGAAATCACAGTTTATATTTCAGTGCCCAGTATATTCCATATACCATTATCTGTCTTTAAATAATAACAAAGGTACATCTCTATTAAACACAAGTAAAATTATCGACCGAGACTACCAAATGGAAGTTTAATTAGTTACTAAAATATTCTTAAGAGCTTGAATTCATCCATGTTTTTGAATTACAGAAAATTACTAGCAGAAATATTCGAGTGACATAATACAACATTAAGCCAGCACTATTTGGTGTCTAAAACAATATCTCATATTGTAGCGATTTCATTAAAACATAAAAAGCAATGTATTTAATATTTGGAAAATATTTTCATAAAACTCTTATAATTTTTAAAGTATACGTTTTCTATTGAATCATTATTAACCAACTTGGGATATTTTTATGCTACCAAAAATCGCGTTGAAATAAATAGATTTTTTAAAAATAAAACACATATTCTATTTATATTATTTTTGAATCCATTTTTCCTCTTAAATGAGTTTTCTTCTTAATGTCCTGTGCAATTTTGTAAATATTGGGAATAGTTCAATTAATTTATTAATATAAATATATAGGACTCTCCGATAATACAATTAACCGAAAAACCAGAGTAAGTTTTGCAAATATTTATTACTTAACAATGTTAAGCATTTATAAAATCTGAATAATCCATAAAAATAAAGCGTATGTTTATATGAAAGATAAATATCATATATGAATAATATGTAGAAATGTCAAATTACTATTGCTATCAACATGTTTACAATTACATACATTTCAAAAATATTGAATTCCATTTTTGAATATGGAACTATTTAGTTCGTAAGATCATATCACATTTTGTTGATATTTTAACTTTAATAGGAGTAATTTGTATGAGAGATTGTGGCTTCTAATGCCAGAGGGGTTGGCTTGGGAAGCAAATAATAATCTATGAAATGAGAGGCGTCTCTTTCCGTGCAAAAATTTACCGCACACTGTGAAAATCTTTCGAAACCTGCTTTTATTTTATCGTTAGGCGTTCACGAAAAGAATGCACTTGTTATGCGATCCTGCATTGTGTATAAAAGCAATACAATGTTTTCTATCGAAAATGGCGTGACAGATGATTGTTTAAACAAAAAATTCTAATATCTTTTACGTTTGGCTCAAGTAATACACAATGAAAAGATACTAGTAATATTTTATAGTTGATAAAACGATGGATATTTTTTTTGTGGATTGTTATCTTATGAATATATACCCAAATTTTAATATATATTTAGTTTACAAACTAATTCAAGTAAGATATGGTGGAAAAACTTGTAATTTCGTTAGAACGCTTATTTATACAAATAATATGTTTCATATTCGTTAAAATAATTTTACAGATATCCGCAATAAATTAAAATGTCTTTTGTTAGTAAATTAATATGTTGTGTACCTAGTGTCAATTTGACAAATGACAGTAATATACTTATAATAGGGAAACTAAATAAAGTAAATCTGTTTATTTAAAATCAAATAATATTACTAGCACTATGCTCTGTACGGCTTTCCCATTTTCTCTGTATATACGCCAGGCTTAAGCGTGATCTACCCCAGCCGGGAAACTGAGTACTATCGCAGGGTAGCGTAAGAAAGGGGTCGGAGAGGGAGTGCGGGACTCAGAGGGAGAGGTAGAGGGAGATGGCAGTCACGTGACCTATTGTCTATCGATCGGGTAGTGAAGGCATGCGCAGGACGATCGACCGCCTCGCGCGCCGATATCCTAACTACACTCAATCAAAAGGGAAAAGTGGATGGAAGTGTGGCGCCGTGTGTGCGAAAATCGCTGTTTTCACCGTCATTTTGGTCGCTCGACGCGGACCTCGATGAAGTTTTCGCGACGTCGATGATCGCCGACGGTCTGTCGTGGCGGACTGTCTGCCGCGGTTTGGGGATCCTCTGACGCTCAGTCTCGAGTTATGTGCGACCCCCGGCGCGACTCTGACTCCAGGGGCTTGTGACGCGTCGTCCGTTGCGCTAATTCGCTTATCGCGGTGCATCCGCGGATGGAAATATAATAACAGTCTATCATCGAGAACCGAACGGATACAACTATCGTCCTCGCTTATAGTAATTCTTTCCGAAAAAAAACAAAAGCTTCAGCACAAAGTCTTTGATTACGACGTGAAAAATAAATTATTCTATTTGATTATTGCATAAATTAATTTATATTACGCTCCGTCCAATATGTGTGCGAATCTGTGAGCGTCGAATCTGAAGTCCACAATGGGGACCGTGCTGAGTTTCAGTCCTCGGGACAGGAGGCCCGGGGGCCCCGCCCCGCCTGACTTTACTCTGAACAATTTCTCTTACGAGCAGCTGAATAATGCAAAGAACAGGGAGAACAAGGGAGTGACGGCGTCGGCGGGGTCTGCTCCCGCCCTCCGCGCGTCCCGAGACAGTCTCTCTCATAACCACTGCGCCCTCACTATCAATCACAACATAAACAATGACAACGCCAAAATAATATCAGAAAAGAACGCATTGGAAAAGAACCTCAAGAAGCACTCTCTGTTTATAAACGCTCTCTCGTGGAAGAGGTTCTCTACGGCGAACAACAACAAAAAGAAGCTGGACAGCAAGAACAAAAACTTGGCCGTGTTCAGACAGCCGCTTTCGGATAATGTGCTACCTCCGGTCGTGGATAAAAACAAGAACATCGAGCAGGCCGCTCTGCAAGTCAGGGGGGCGCCGGCGTGCTACTTTCCTTCAGCTCCGCTGGACGTTGTCAGAGCTATCAACACCAATAATAATACCAACCACCTGCACGGATGTCCCGAAAAACTTGTATCGAAATCCACACTTTTGGTTCCGTCAGCGCCGATCCAGACCGCTCCGCAAGTTCTGCCCAGGAAAACTGTGATCCAGGCTTCCACGTCCGAGCTGCTTCGCTGTTTGGGATTGTACCTTCATACAAAGTGCTACCGGTTGAGAGACTTTCAGGCTGGCGATGCCGTCATGTGGCTGAGAACAGTTGACCGTAGTTTATTGCTTCAAGGGTGGCAGGTAAGAGAAATCGTCATCATCATTTGCTATAACCTAACCTATGTATGAATATTATTAAAGCAAGTGTGCTGAGCTTAAAAATATATAAATTTCTTTCTTATTTCATTTGGAAAAATCGATCAATTAAATGTAGTGTTATAAAATCAACTACACACGAAAAATCTTACAATATTATGAAAAAAAAAAAAAAAATTAAAATAAACACGGGGATAGAAGTACGTTTAATTGGATTAATTTGTAAAAAAGTATTCAATCAAATTAACGTTTTTATGTTTGTATTCAATATTTTTTCAATTTTCGTAACTTAAATATATCGTTGATATTTTACAGTAAAATAAAAATGCGTCAACTCCATAGATTTAATAATAATATAGATCCAATCCCACTAAATTTCATTCGGTCAGCCGTTATATTACGCTTTACGCGTGTGTTTATTCTCCATAATTATTTATTCATAAACATTGATACTTAGTTGATAACAACGTCGATAATTACTCCAAAATATTTTAATGAATAAATTATTATCTCCATATAAAACACGCAGTGTGTGTTAATTCACAACACGAAACATAATTACTGAATTTAGCATGTAATAATTAACTTCTTATATTGATTTTTTAGCTTCGGTTGGTATCATAAAAGAGCACCAAAATTTCTGTCACTGTAAAGAAAATAACAACGGCAGCCATTTTTGAAAATGGCGATACGTAACACATATAGTAAACACATTTCCACACAAGTGGTGTTATGTCGCATAATAAATCAATAAAATAATGCTTTTCTTACAAAACAATCTCTTTATTAAAAATGCACAATTCTAGAAAGAAATAGAATAGCTTTAATAAAATATCAAATAATTGTTTTATTAGTGAAAATATAAATTTTATGGAGCTGTTTTGAAACCAGTAAAAGATCAAAAACATATATTTTCCTAAAATTATATATTTAATTATTTGACACACAATTTTATGAACCCTGATTTAGAAATTTCGGTTGGAATAAAATTTTGATTTTTTAACATAAAAAGAAAATCGGAAATTCAGCAATTTCGATTCAATTCATTCTTTAATATTGAAAACATCAACACAACATTGGTAAACATATTTTGCTTGCATATTTATTGATCATTTTTTTTCTCAATAGAAGCACCTTTTCTAAGGATCATATTTCATGTGTATTATTTGAAAAATTCTTACCAAAAGCCGAAAATACGAACAAGAAGGATAGATTGACATCATGATGATTTTAATCAGCTCAAATAAATATGGAAAATGTTACTTTGTGAATGATTACTTGAATTACTTGGTGAATTCAAAAGCGTGGAATAATTCTCATATACACGCATTCCCTTATTTTAAGCGATTTTTTTCTAAAAAAATAATTACGTTAGTTCAAAAAGATTTTGCAAACTAGCAGTGACGACAGCGACTTGAATATAATTATGCATGTTTTCATATATATATATAAGAAATGAAATTTTTAAAGTAAAAAAAAAATAATGCGCGATTTTGAACAACAAATTTTGTTTTTCATGTGCATGTGTTTAATACTTTTTAAGCGATATTTTGATTTTTGTAACCAATTTGTCAAATTATATGAAAATAGTGTTTTCAACGCCATTTTTTTATATGCGACACTATTTGGAACACACAATGTATCGCTTATAAAAAGAACTAAGTGTATACGAACACTGCACGTGCTACGCTTAAAATCTGGCATGCTACGCCGTAGACGGTACAATTGAATTTTGCGATTCATTGGCGTACGGCAAAATAAAATAATCATATTTATTTTAGACTTTAAGAATATCTTATTGATTATATGTTGATGATAAACTACACTTGATTCTTGTTCATCTAACCCAGGGTTTCCTAAACATTTTCAGCAACGAAACACTTCACAAATCGGAAAACTTCAATTAAAAACTTATGTACCTTTATGTTATCTAAACAACTAAAAAAGCCCCATGGGACACAGTTCGAGAAACTCTGATCTAACCAATATACTTACTCTTAAAAAAAACCAAAACATCTCTGTACATGATAATAATTACTTTCTCTATAAAAGCCAATTCTTAAAAGACATCATGTCTAGCAGAAAAGTGTCACAGCTGTCTAACATTCTATTAGAAAGAGCTTCTTCTTTGAGATACCAAATACATTTTTGCAGTGAAAACGTTTTCTTAGCCCATTTATCAACCGAAAAATTGTGGTTATTTGTTTTTATTCTTACAGTTGTTATTGTTATTAGTTATGCGAAATTTTCGTACACCATTTTAAAGCTGTGCTAAACTGTGTTTTGACTTCACTTCAGCTTCGTAGCCTATTACAAAATACAATATTTCAAGATTGTCACAAAACCATTGTTTTGGCGTGAACGAAAATAATTCATCTCCTAAAAAATGCAAGAACTTCGACAATTTTATAATCAATTGCGCTCTATAGGAAACGTTATATGCGTAAGATTTTTCAAAAATAAAAACACAATAAATAACTCCGTAATAACCCATGCTCTCAATCATGACGAATTATTTAAAAATCACTTGTATTAAAATTTTAGAGAAGGTTGAGAGACGAACGTGGCCATCATTTAAGGATTGGTTATACGGTTAAAGGTAGTTTTTGCGATTTCGTCACAATTTATATTATATATAATAATACTAAAAGCTCGATAGAAGACACATCAACTAACCCACATTGCGGATAGTTGACTTATCGAGTCATACAGCTAGCCATAATATTTGCGTACCCACTTGTTGACAAATTCTATTATCTGAATATAAGTATAAATAATATATACTAGTATATATGAAATGCTTAGCCTTTACTATAAGAACGTCGCCCTTGTGGTCAAATTGGTCGCAGCTCAAATTCCAGCAAGTTTAACCTCAAATTTCGACCTCTTAAATTTATATTTAAGCTCTTGAAAAAGGGTTTATGTGATATTTTTTTCTTATTGAGCTATTCTCCAATGAAATCGTTTCATCGAATAAATCGAGTATAATTTACCATTTTAATAATATTTGGCACTCAGAGATGATGTGTTAAGGTCTTGAGTGCGAAAAACGAGGAGAGAAATTATTGGAAAGTGGTTGCAAATGGACAATTAAATTAGTCATCTATATTACCGCTACTATTTGCCGCTACGACTATTCGTAGCGGCAAACAAATGAAAAATTTAAATTCATCAATACAACTGATGGCTATGATATAATATAATAAAACATTTTTTCCCATTGGAAACGAGAATAGAAATAATAAAATCAAATTTAGAACTATACACACTATGTACTTTTGAGAAATTTCTTCAAAAATTATGGGCTTGGTCAGTTTACCAGATAAAAATATCGCAGTATTCCTAAATTGGTACCAACTTTCAACGCTCTGTATTATTTGAAGCTATTATTAAAAGTGGGGTCAGTTAGTTAAATGTCACGGCTATCTTTGAAATGTCACTAAGTACCGGGCATGAGATTTATTCAGATATGTGAACCCTTATATTGTAGTCTAGAGTGGTGAAGTGCTTTTATTATGGGAGGGTAGTTAGTATATCTACCTATTCAAGTGAAAGTTCACGGAGCTCCAATGTTAGGTTCAACATCCAGACATCGTTATTGAACGCCAACATGTGCGCAGTAAAGAGGTCTTTTTAAAAATAATGGAATGACTCGCTCACTATTTCAATCAGCTTGTGCTGTTTTGGTGACGGTTCTATGGCTTAATGTATTTCAAGTAACCCGCTTGACGATCAAATTTCGGGTTGATTCAACTTCGTACCGAATCCATTTACAATTTTCATTTGCGATCCAGGGAGCTTTTTGATACAACAAATACTTGAACTATGCTTGAAGAATACTTTCCACATTTTAAATACATTATAAAAATAATATCTTGCAACGTCGTAGAATTACAAGCACAGATAATAGGGTCGGATTTCAACGATTGATAAACAATAAATGTAGGAAATAACTAGTTTACAATTCAATTCAAAATAAATCACAAAAAAGTATAGGTAAAAAATTGAGATTTTTAAGTGAATAAAATTAACGGTCATAAATACTGGAACGCCATAATTGGCACGCTGTCGGGTCTCTAAGAATTTTCGATGAAAATATTCTCTGAGGATTTTTAAGTTAATGATTAAAATTGCGTATATGTATTTATACATATAAATCAAATCGTCATTCATTACTCATTTTCCTATTTTAACATTATCGTAAAAAAAAGTAACTAAATCAATGTTCAAAGCGATTAAAATCTTTCAAAACTTCTATATGATAAAATGTATGATTAAATATTTCCTTTCTTTTGGTTGCATGCTTATGCCATTGGTATGGTCTAATGAGCTTGCAACGTTTTATGATACAAGCTTTTATTTATTCAAATAATTTCATCTGAATCTTTCAGTAGGGTACGCTCTTCAACTTTCGTATGCTGCGTCGTAAAATCGTAATTAATTTTACATAACCATAGATTACACATCAACATAGAAACTGTAAATGTTTGAAAGTTTTGGTAAGCTCATAATAAATAATTCATAATTCATTTCTATGCTTTGATGTTAACTGATTTATAAATCAGATCTTACTCGTCATATTTCTTTGCATACCTCTTTAATTTGACTATATTGTTTGAGCAAAAACAGAACGATTAAAAAAACATCAGCTGTATTCTTTAATATCAAATAAAACGTATGGTTTCATATTTTTTTGATTACATCCTGTAAAATATTTACATTATTTATTTTCCTTAGAAGTAACTATACCACTGAAGTAAAAAGAATATTAAAATTATTTGTCATCGGAATTAGAAGGTTGTCGACTTAATACGTATAAGATTTTAAAAATTAAATTTCTACGAATAATTCGAAGATAAATCTCGTTAGATATAATTTTTGTCTGGAGCGGAGAAGAAATAATTTCTGGAATTGAAAACCAAAGAGTATTATGCGAACGACCTTGGTGAAAACGTTGTCATATGTTTGTTTGATTTTCCTGGCACGTTTTATTACTGCAGGCTTTCCAAGATGGCTGCCTTGCCTGACTGTCGCGTGGAAGAATTACCTATATGAAATTCTTATTATATTTTTATTTACAGCGTAAAAAACATGTACGCATTTGTTTGACTTCTTGAACATTCATAATACAACTGCTCACTCATGTGACATTCAATTACCGTTTACATAACAATATGTTCAGAAAATATTACTCGATTAAAATTTTTTTGAATTACTCAAAGTTATGAAAAAACAAAAATGCTCCGTTTAATTACTAATAACCATATTTATCATAAGTAATATTTCTGAAAAATCTATCCACAATTTTGAAATATCTTGCAGGAACTGCTGTTACAGAATTTGACTGTTTATGTTCATAAAACATATAAAATCTATATTGCATTTTTGCGGTAAGCAACATTTTCATTTATCCACCTGGCATCCAAAAAAGCTTGGTCAAGGCACAAAGCTTTTCATATTAAATTTGATGGACTGGAGATTTGGGAGCTCTATTTTTAGTTCGTATTTTTATTGCCAACATTACACTTACATTACAGATCATTAGCTGATTAACCATAAGTGACGAGCACAAATAAATTTCTCGCAGGCTGCTGACTACTCTATTGAAATTCGTATGATTTAGGTTCAATGTGAATATTATATCGATTTTTAGAATAATCAATGTTGCATTGATCTTCTCTATTGCTACAGTTAAAATTATCAATTATTTTTGAATAAGGAACCGTAAAACCCTTTTACTCTTTGGCGTCTAAATTCGCTTAAATTAAATTAATAAAATGTCATCAAAAAGCTATTTATTTGCCGCTACTTAAATCCTCGACTTTGCAATTGCAACATTTTTATAGTTCTGGAATTTATTGGGAATAACTCGAAATTCTTGTTGATTTCTAAGGCTCACTTAGGACTAAGATCTTCATATTTTTACATATTGCGTTCGTCTTATAAGCATATGTAGTACGATGCAGTCGAGAAAACATGATTTATTGGATACAAAATTTCGCCTGCTTTAGGGTTCTCACAAAAGCTTTTTTTACAATGAATTATTCATTAAATTTAATATATTTTTTACGCATTTTTTAGGTAATTGTCTTTTGGGCTCCATGTACCAAAGATACGTTCAAATAATAAATAAAATGTCTAAGCAACTATATGTTGCATATTGGTAGCACTAAGGTCATACGTTTTATGAAGCATTATTAAAACAGAACATTATTTCACTTGTAAACATAATCCAAATTCACTTCAATATTTTGAATAAAGCGAGTAATATTAAAATGAAGAATCATGAATAACTATTAGTTGCCGTACTTTTTACACAAAGGTACTTTAAAATTAGAGAATATGTAGTGTACTCACTTCGCTTATGTTACATCTTAAATATCAATTTAACTCATATTTTAATATTAAGGGGTGTTATATTACTGTATCAACAAAATATACTATTATATAATATTATAACCGTAAAATATTCCTTCTTTTGGTAGATCTCATATCATCAATGCTGTTTTCATTTTTTAATTAAAGGTGATATCTGTATCAAATTTTGTATTGGCGGCTTGAAAGCTGGTGTATTGACGTCACTATAGAAACGTTATCCAGACGCCAAGTGTGGCGCCGCTGTGAGCCGAGTAATTCTTAATAAAATTATAAGGAGACGTTAAAAATTCAACGATATTCATAGATGACGCACTTCTAGCTTCATAGAAAAACAATATGATACCTCAGTCATTATGACGCCCTTCAGAAGACAGCTTGTTCCGATATTTTTCGTATTCATTTTAATCCACCATTTTCCAATATTTCATAGATAATTGTAGATAATTATGTTCTCTTTGAAATAACACATATCCGCATGTGGGTGACCTATATCGGACATCGATATCATCCGCTAGATTTTTTTTTATTAACTTCGAATACAGAAAATAAATCAATCAATTTTTTAGTAGATACTATAAAAGGTTAACGCTGGTTATTGTGACAATGACACCCAAAATTCTGATAGTAATAACCATCTAAAAAAAGGTGGCAGTTTTAAAAATAAACATGATAATCTTTTATGGTGTACGATGTATTACAAAATAATACTTGCCATAATATAATATGATGTTGAAAGAGTTTTATAACACAATATTTACGCAAAAATTTTTTGTTTGCTTAAGTTTCTCAATCCCTGAATATAAAAATACTATACGTAATAATATGATTGGTTTTCAAAATTAGTTGTTCGCTCTCATTGTGGAGCATATGACTTTTTAATGGATGTATCTAAACAGTTGTTACATAGTTGCAATTTTTTTTAATGATAGTAGATTTAAGAAATAAAGCTGCGGCAGGGTCGTTGACTAATTAACCATTCTCGATGCGCCCAGACTTTTAGGATCGGATCGGTACGAGAAAATTTCCCTAGATCCATTTATAATCAATCATCAGAAGAAATAATTGTATTCGAATTTTGATTACTACTTGTGATTAAAATCTACAACTATTTATTGATTGTAGATAAAGCAAAATTTATTGCTAATAGTTATAAACTCTAATAAAACTGAAAAAAAAACACTCAATTCATCATGAGTTTTCTTTGACGTAAATGATATAGGAGGATATCATGTTCCACCGAATTATGTTGTATAAGCGGTTTTGCAAGCTATTTTAGCACGATGCCATCTTCAGAATAATAAATATATTTCTAACATTAGTACCATATCAAGAAATGTAGCTGTCAACTTTAATATTTAATTTTTGGGAATTAGTTCACTATTTCTACAATGAAATGCTGCCAAGAGCAAACTGGAAATCTGACGATTTTTCTTACACAGTTACGAAAGTTTTACTAACAATGAGATGTTACATAACTTAAAAGTGCTGATAAAATATTTTCAATCATTTTCAGGATGTGGCATTCATCAATCCAGCGAATGTTGTTTTCGTGTACATGCTGGTCAGAGAACTAGTCGATGGAGAAGATATCAGCAGAGAACAGGACCTCCAAGCCGTAGTCCTCACTTGCTTGTACCTCTCTTACTCATACATGGGTAATGAGATCTCTTACCCCCTCAAGCCGTTCTTGGTTGAAGACTCCAAAGAGAAATTCTGGGACCGATGCCTGCTTATAGTGAACCGCCTCTCATATAATATGCTAAGAATAAATTCAGAGCCAGGATTCTTTACTGAAATATTCACAGAACTGAAAGGGTGTGGAGTGGGCAATGTTATGACGAGTAATATACCTGTGCAGAATTTGAACAATGTATCTGTGGGTACTTGTAACACCATCAGCACTGCGGCTTGACGCAAGGAAGTGACAGTAGTTCGACTCTTACTCGCTGACCAGCCGAGTCAAGTATAGGGTATCGCTCGCCCCGGCATCTTTGACAATGTAAATGATGCATGCCATCTATGCTGAGAAACTTTAAAGATTCTTGTAATATCTGACAATGTTTTGAAATTGAATTGAACTTAGGCGGAATCCAATAAAAAAAATATCAATTTCAGATATGCGATCAAACAATTTTGCTCAATCAATGTATTATCATTCATATTTGAAAAAAATATTTCTCTAGAGTACGACCATATAACTATTCTGATACTAATTTCATCAACATGCTGAACATCCAGTGATAGGCTGTTCAGCATACTTGATGTGGAGTAATATCGTTAACATAATATAACAACAAAAATAATATTTAACAAAGAATAATTATACAAAGCAAAGTGAACGGCCGGTGTAATTTGTCCCTATTCATTAAGCTACCCGTATTAAATGTAAAATACTTCCAAAACAACAATTCTTCATTATTGAATACGAGATAAAATAATAAACTTTAATACAAAATTGTTTCGACTGAGTTCAATTCTACCAAAACATCTTCCAGTTATTAGCAATTATTCAAATAGGAAATATAAATGATAATTATTTGGGAAAATTATTATAAATGTATTGCACCGAGGTTGTATGTAAGTTTGTTTTGTAGAGAAGGTAAATTTATATGAAATAAGTATTGAGATACGTATGTAAATGCAGTCCATGGAACCGTAAAAATGACATAAGTAATGAAGTATACAAATTGTTGAAATCCGTCTGATTGTGAATTTGATGTTTCCATGCCCATTCATTGCCATTAACCCGCCAATCTATAAGAATATAACAATGCAAATTATAATATACATATTCAATGATATTTTTTGCGCCATTTATGTTTCGTGATTCAAACTATGAGTCAATGGAAGAGATGTATTACTGTTCTCTGATTATAAATGCAACCTTAATCTGTGGGAAACTATTTTTTTTGTTATTCTTCTAATATACTACATATATATATCTAAACTAATATTATTATTATCTTTGATGGCAACGAAACTTTTTGTATTTCGTACACCTAATTCCATTTGAATAAAGCGTATTCAAAGAATAATACAAATGACTTTTGTAGTTTTCCAACAATTTTCTAACTCGTATCAGATAATCTTCGAAAAAGATATTTTTCATTAAAATATTTTACTCATCCTTTTTACTATGAAGCTTTGTGATTATTTCACAAGTTACTTTTCTTAGATTAAAAGTATTCTTACTATAAACGCATTTTACATTTTGGGAAGGTTTTTGAAATTTGTGCATTTTTTCTTTTCTAAAGAAAAATTCCTAGAAATATTAGAAGGCACATAAATTTATTTCCACCTGAGTTGCGAAAGAATGATCATGAAACCTTTTAAATATGTATTATATTATGTCTTATTTCAATGTCATATGTAAACTTATGATTTTCTTATTGGTTTTATATTATTGTAATTTAGTAGAACTGAATATTTTATGTGCCATTCAATTTAATGGTGTATTTTATCAGGTACATTCAATAAATAACAAAAATAAAGCATTAACTTGAAAACTTTTAATTTTTCTGTGATTTGCTTTTTTACAAAAAATTATACAATTGAAAAAATACTCTCATCATGTTAGTTGTACTGATAAATATTGATTCTAAGTACTTATTTGAATTTGATATGGCATTAACCATTTTAGATCTAATGACTACATGAATAAAGAATTGTAAATTTTTACAGGAATAAGAGATTTCATAAGAATATAGTCTGATATTACACTATGATATTATAATAAATAAATAATAATGTAGTTACTGATCTAACTTGAGTGCAATAAAATCATTTTCTTCTTGTATTTAACCCCTTCAAGCGATTACTCATTAATGTAGACTTACAATCATAGGCAATCGTTGGTTCTGATCAATCTGCTACCTTTATCTTTCTTGACCTTAATTATTATTAATGCCACTAACAACGTTCTTACATCAGATATATTCTCTGAATTCATTATTATATTCTGGCATTTATGAAAGAAGTTGTCGAGGGTATTTAATTGTGTGGTGAAAATTTATTCTCTAATGAAACAAAAATCATATGTCAGAAACGTTCTTATTATTAGCTATTTTGTGAGCAATTGCTTTGAAAAATACTAATTTCATATTTGTAAGGGTAAAATACATTGGTTATCTAATCAGTGATCGTGTATAAAATAAAAATTATATAATATATAGCAGAACCCGAATGAATATGATTTATTTTCTAAATGTTTAAGAAAGCATTGATTATACAGAATGCCGGGGATGTGCAATATTCTAAATATATTTAGATTCATAACTACCGAGCAAAATAAATTTTATGATATTGAACACTTTCCAACCTCGTTATGTTTTCTTTAAAACCCTTGTGAAAATAATAGTTGTTGAGTGTATTAATTAATGATAGGTAAAATAAATATTAGACAATGTCTCTTACTCAAAGCAACTATCTAATACGATTAGCTGCAGATAGTGTGCATATATTTTATATTTTTTGTGTGTTGAGCCCGTAATAATAGTGTTGAATAGATAGCTACTTCCCCCAGATGAATTTGTTCATTCCATACTTATAGGCAAAATATGTCTTTGGCCGACATACAGATATAACTTGCTCGTAAAATATGTTACTGAAACTTAGAATGAATATATAGAACACCTACTGATATTATGAAACTAGCCCAGATTGTTATGTGAAATTGTGGACTTTTTTTCATTGATTATAGCTGTGAAATGTTTCAAGTAATCAAAACGTCGCACTTGATGTCAAACTCACATACTATATTAAACATTTCTTGAGGTCCTGTTCCAGTGCTTTTAGTAACTGGACACTAAAAGAACCTATGCAGTAAATGTCTTATTCCTGTGGGCTGAGTGGTGTTATTTTATTAATTTTCTTTAACAGTCTTTTTATGTTGATAGTTTGTTATTTAAATTCAATATTCAAGTTAGCTATGTTCACAGCTGTTCAATATGTCAATCTTAAATGATGTAAGTTTTCAACTAAGGTCAGTAATCACCTTGATTATATGATTAACCTTTCTACTTTTTAAATACCTTCAACATCACTTATTTTGACAAATTATCTAATAACAGCTGTAAAGATAGCCAACATGGTAACTGCATTTAAATATAGAGCTACCAAAAATGTGTATTGAGGAGACACAGAAATCCTAGAAGTCATAGAAGCCTAAAGGAATTCGATAAGTGTCTAGCCAATAAAAAAAGGGGAATAGGACCACCCGTACATTTTAATTTGAAACTATTGATTTTTTTCTTTAAGTAACTAAAATCCAAATAACAATTGAATACATTGTACTTCTTTCAATTGTAAAATATGACAGACACAATTTAATTTTCCAGTTATCAATAATATTTTAGGGTTTGTGGTTTTCAATTCTGTTTGAAAAAATTAAATTTGAATATCCATTGAAAATGTACTGAATATGAAATAAGTTTTCATGATAAAGCTAATTATTATATATGATAGTACATATTAAATGTTATTAAGCCCATCTTTGATATCCCTAAAATGAAATGTGAGTTTCATATCACTGCGACTGAGATATATTTATGTAATGTTTTGTGTACCTTTATATTGCGTGTAAAAGAGAGCTATGTTCTCAATGTTTCTGTTTTTGTATCTTGGTTGACAGATAATAAAGTATGTAATAATGAAAGTCTTGTAGAAAGATTGATAGAAACTGAACAAGTAAATACTTTATTTTGATTTTGAGACGGTATCCATTGTATTAAATTGTTTAAAATGAGCTGTGATTTACGATCGAAACATGTAGTCATGGGAAAATTGTTTTAAGTAAGGGAAAATAATTATTATTTATATTAATTTTTTGCGATAATAAATGTGAACCTTTGTGATTTTATTTGATTTGTTATGTAAATTATTATGAGTCTACTTTGTTTTAGTCGAAAGAATTTGTAATGTTTCTTTTTATATTTTATTATAATATATAAGTTGTACTTGCTGTGATTATAAAACATTTATGTTGGGATATTGACATTATTATTATGTTATCTGTTACCATCACTTAGTTACAAGTACTCACATGTTTATTTTTGCAATGATTTAAATAATATGTCTAAATTAATTAGCAGCCAAAGCTTTGTATATTTTTTTCAAAACATACTGTTAGTAATTGTAATTATTACGAGTACCTTAGTGAAATAAAAAAATAATCAGGGTAATGTTTTGAACATTTCCTCTGATAAAGCTCAGTCCATTCAATGATAAAAGCATTAATTATTAAAATTATTATTGAATGAATGATAATGTCTTGGCAATTATAACTGTTGTTTAATATTAATATATTGTAAATACCGTGCCCGAATACATAATAAAACAACTTTTCTTAAATTCTTTGTTTTATTTATCTAAATTTTCAGAATTCTTCTTAAATGTTATGACAGACAACTGCAGACATGTTATTTACTTAAATGCATACAATCTTTAGTAATTTGGTATAAATTAACTCGCTAACTGCTAACGTCTAAACTTTCGAGACAGCTGATTTTAATGTGTTGATAGTTGATATGCAAAAATATAAGAGTGTTCTTTATGCTTTCGCGTACAAGCAAATTTTTGTATTAGAATGTTGCAAATATAAGCCAATATTTTTTATAATTTTATTTTGATATAAACACTACAAATTAATTTTTTTATGTTTTGTATTGGAATTTATATTACACTCTAATTGGGGAATAGGGTAAATTATATGACAGAATATTGATGACAAATATTTTGCTATATATTTTTTCAAAACTATTTTATTTGATAATTTTTTACTCCTCAACTTCCATTAGAAAGCAAATTATTTTTTTCTTGAGCTAACCCTTAGTTTTTAGTTTGAAAGTTGCTTCCTTAAAAAATTAGTATCTTATAACCCTAAAATTAGTTTGAACAGAAACATGGATATTTTATTTATTTGTAAAGTTGTATATTTTTACGAAACGAGCGAAACCGGTCCTGATCAAAAAATATATTGTGGAAATAAGTACTAAAAAAATGTGTTTTTATTATTTAAAATATGATATAAGTTTTGACTATTTGTAAAGGATCTTCAGATTAATGGTAATTTACCCCATAAACGCAAGAAGCGCACATGCGGAGCCTCAAAATACTTACTAAATAAAAGTGAGATAATTCTGACTGAAATAAATTACAAATAAATAATTAAGTGTGTAGATAACATGAATTGTAATATTGTATAAATTTACATTGTTTATTTATTACGTGTAAGTTTTGCGATGCTGTGCGAAAATAAAGGCTCAAAGTTACATTTGAAGTTTCTAAAGAGAAATTTTTAACTGCTGACCATTATGTATTTCATGCAGAGAGTAAAGAAGTCAGTAAAATTAATATAAATAGATATATAATTCTTTATTTTGAGTATCTAGAGAAAAAAGTGGATTCAACAACGTAAAAAAAATATGCAGCACATATAAAGTCAACTTTTAAATGTTACATAAAGTAACGTTGAATTATTATTATGATCAATTTTCAGATTTAATTAAAATACGTATTCACCGAATAGGGTGTGGTAGCTAGTTTCGGTATTAAAACGTATTCGATCACAGACCTATAGTATGAGCATTGAAAATAATTCCTTAGCTTCTGGTAATATTGTCTATGACCAATAGTAAAGAGCGGGCTTTTCAGACTTATGTCAAATTTTGACAGATGATCGAAATATAACAATAAAGAATAATATACTCTAAAAATAAACACTATATAACAAAATTTGACATTGGTTAAGATACTTTTCTCTTAGAAATAACTCAAAAATATAACTGGAAGAATTGCTTTATATCAAAATGAACGAATACCCGGATCCTGATGAAGAATTCGAGTTGATGTATGCTGATGATTTAGAAGCTCTAAAAGATAATGAAGGTATGTATTTTCTATTACTTATTTGGCAATAGATAAAAAAGTATTAATCAAAATATTAATTGTAATGCATCTGACTGCAAAAATTAGTATCTCACATTGAATTATTATTTTACTTTGTAAAAAGTTTTCAACTTCAATTGATTCACTGCCATGTTTCCCGGTGATCTTTCATGATATACGTATTATTTCGATTATTGCAGATGCAAACCGTTACAATGAGCCCGAAAATACTGCTAGAAGATCGCTCGATTTTTCAAGCCCAGCAATTCGGAAAACATTTGGCCAAGCTACCAAAACTATACCAGCTAAAACAAAAACTGCTCTGAACAATATAATATCTCAAAACAGTCAAGCAGATCTAATCGAAATCGATGACATCATTAATTCTGATGAGCTAACAACTTTAGGCGGTAATGAAACATCTTTTACTGCCCAAGAAAGTATAAATATAAGTGGATTTGATCATCTAACCGAATCACTTGCTGGTTCTCAAAAACGGACAGTTGAGGACCTTTTTGGTGACATCAATGATATTGAATTCGATCTTGATTCTATGCATTTACCCAAAAAACGTAGAAGTTCTTATGTGGGTGACCCAGAATTAGCCATGATTGATCAAATTCTTGAAAGTAGGAGAAGAAGATTGCAACAAAACCATCCTGGAAGTATGCTTGGAAAAGATTACACTGATAAAGATTGCAACAAAACATCAGATAATTTAGCAAGCAGCATTCCCAAGTAATACTTATTTTTCTTTTTATTGTACTGCAATATTTCAATTTAACTCGTGTACATGTTGTAAAATTTCGACCACCTATTTTATCATATGCCTTAAATATCTGTAAAAATTGTCTTTATACGATGTCGAAGCAGAATTCAATTCATATTGTCATTGCATAAAGTAATTGAACACACAGGAAGGAAGCTCCAGCCACCCAAAAAAAAACTACACAGTTAATCAAATTTAATTTAATTTTTAGATGGCCTTTCATCACCTTAACTAGAAGTGATGGAGAAAAAGTATATGTCCGATTCCACAACGAAGATTATATGGATAGAGAAATCGATGAGATAGGAAGCTCTAATCTAGATTTCAAAAATTTATTAGGGAATGCTTTCAAGGAAACTTGGACAGAAGCTAGGACTTATGTAAGTTTGAGATATTTGAAAAAATCACATATCTCTGTTGGATGTTCTATAATTTTTTTTGTCAAAATCACTACCACATCATCATATTTTCATCACTGTCTAATTTGTAATTCCAGTTAGAAAATAAATCAAACACCATAGTGCCAGTGCAGGCGGAAGATAATCTATTAATGGACCTTGAATCTCTTGAGCAGAATGTCAACAACTCTGCTACCACTCAACTTTGGGTTGATCGATACAAACCAATGAGGTATATAGAACTGTTATCTGATGAATCCACAAATAGAACATTACTCCACTGGTTGAAAATGTGGGATAAGGTAATTAATTTTTTCTTTGTTATAAAAATTGTTGAACAGTTTGTTGAAATTTATATCAAGAAATTTTCAGGGCATATTGTATTTTTTGTTGTATTTGCTGGAAGAAAATGAATGGCAAAATATTAGAAATTATTTTGAAGCCTTCCATAAACCAATTATCTTTGCCTCCACTACCTCCACCGACATTGTTCTTGCATTAAGGTGGGGAAACATTTATTTCTAGAAAGCTGTATTAATTTATCTGTAATCAAATATGAATTTATTTTAGAAAAATTATATTTAGTCGAAAAGACCCATTTAATGGCCTAGAAGTTCTCAAGTTTTTCAATGCTATTCTCATTCATCATCTTAGACACTATCAGTATATCTTTATAAATAAATAAAAATAAGTGTGAACATCTCATATATCTTGTTATTTGTTCCAGATTGTTTTCAATAGGGAAGTTAAAATCAAGAAGCCAGAAGTAAGCAGCAAATTTAATAAACGCTCTGGCAAGTTTGAATTTGGAGCCAACAGAAAGTTTGTTGCAAAAGGAGGACCCATGGCTTTGAGTCTAGAGTTAGATGAGCACGGGAGACCAGAACACAAAGTAGCTCTTCTCTGTGGACCCCCTGGGTGTGGAAAGACAACATTAGCTCATATGATTGCAAAACATTCAGGTAATGTACCACTGCATTTTCCATTATGATTCTATCATAAATTTTTATAATACTATGGTATTTTTGCAATGTTTTATGATCAGGACCGGTTTTGCTCATCTTGAACAATATCAACTTGTGCTTGTGATACACAAAACCAGTCCTGATCATAAAATTAATTTCGGAAACTGTTTTTAAAAAAATATTTTATTATTTAAAATATAATGCCTTTCGACCAATAAGTATCAGTTAACACCTTAAAAATGAAGTTATACAATATATTGTTGAGAACTTTCATAAAAATGTGATTTTTCTTTGTGAAGTTTACTCATTAATTGGTGTTGATTCTACTGTCCCTTAGGGTAAATGCATTGTAGTTATTTTTACATTTTCAAGTAATTTTTCAATTTTTAAGACAAGCTATTCGTCTTTTCACTCATAGATGTTTTATAATGGAACCACACTTCTTTTCTTCATTATCACGCGTTTATCATTTGTTTCTTGCAATATTCTTTTTTTAAGAGCTGTTAAAAATATGTAAATTAATTTTGCACCATCTATTCATATCAAAAGTAATTATCATTTATTATCCTAGTTTTATGTTTTACCAATTAGTTGATTATTTTAGGTTATAAACCAGTGGAAATAAATGCCTCAGATGATCGAAGTGTTGATGCTTTCAAATCTGCTTTAGAGAATGCAACCCAAATGAGGTCACTTTTAGATGAGCAAAAGCGGCCCAACTGTTTAATAATGGGTAAGGAAATGGTCATCTATAATTATAATATATTGACTATCATCCATAATAAATATTGAATAATGACCCTATTTACAAAATTATTTGTGTGAATTCTACTTTATTTGTATATATATATGTTTCTGTTTCCCAAAGTCCTAAGATTTCATGAATAGTTTTCATATTATTATGATTGACGTTAGTTTATGTTAACATTTTTCTATCATCAAAAGTCTGATGCTTTTACAGTTTATTTTCATAAAGCACGCTATGTTACCCAGCGCAGAATAATTTTCTCTAACCCAACAACATTCCAGGGTAAGCCCTGGCCACTGAAAGAATCTACTCCACTCGATCCTCTACCTTCCTACAATAATCCCTAGATATCAGTTGTAGTCTTCTAATGATTGGGCTGTCTGGGGACAGACAGGCCTAAAAATATTTTACAGGATTTTACATTCAAACACTTACAGCTTCTGAGAGTCCTTGGTGCTAAATTTTTAGCCATCTGACCCAAGCAAACTTTCACTCTTCTTTCTACGATTAAGATTTAAAGCATATTAAGTGTGAATAAAGTATCATAAAAAATGCTTTATTTAACAAGCTAAAACATACATATAAAGACATAAAAGCACATATTCAACATTTATATTTGATTATTTGTACTACTATCAAAATAATTTCTTACCTATTTTTCACTTTTTCGGAATGGACATAATTTATCAAATTTTCAATGGAGTAACCTGCGAGTTTGTATCTGAAATTTTAAAACAACTAACGAAGCTGTGATAAAAACCAAGATAGTTATTCTACTGTTTTCTAACCTTATAAGTGTTCTTCTTTGTGTGGGATGTCGCCAAATTTTCTAACTACAATGGCACTAATGGATTATTATTATTATTATTATTATTATTGTTGTTGTTGTTGTTGTTATTATTATTATTATTATTATTATTATTATTATTATTATTATTATTATTATTATAGAATGGCGCTAGGAGCCGTTTAGGTCCATGGCCGACTGTACAACCTCTCTCCAGGCATCTCTGTCGAGTGCTCTTTCTCTCCAGCTGACTATCCCCAACCTCTCAACATCCTTTTGAATGTTATCCGCCCATCTCCGTCGAGGGCGACCGAGAGGTCGGGTGCCAGCTGGTGTTCCTTCATAAGTCTTATGAAGAGCTCTAGACTTCTCAGATCGTACAACGTGACCCGCCCATCTGAGCCTTCTCGATCTCAAGACATTAATGATTCTTGGTTTGTATCGGTCGAAGAGCTCAGCGTTCGTACGAATGCGCCACTGGTGGTTTTCATTAACGGGTCCAAGTATTCTCCGGAGGATTCTGTTTTCAAATACTTGGAGCGCCTTTTCTTGTTTTTCTGTTAAACCCCAGGTTTCACATCCATACATGACTATCGGTTTAATGATCACGTTGTACACCCGGCACTTGGTTTTGATGGACAGCATTTTGGACCTAAACAGACTATTTAGCGCGAAGTACGCTGCATTTCCACTTCTCAGTCGGTCAGCAAGCTCTAAAGTCATCTCATTCCTAGAGGAAATATTAGAGCCCAAGTACTTGAAAAGAAAAGTTCTCTCGAACGAGGAGTTTCTTATTACAATGTCCCCAGAGGGTTCGTTGCCTCTTGTCATTTTCAAATATTTAGTCTTTCCCACATTTACTCGTAGGTTTAACTTTTTTGCTGTGTCCTCCAAAGGAGTGAAAATATTTTTTATATCGTCATCAGATTCTCCGAGCACCACTAGATCATCCGCGTAGCCCAATATTTTGTGGGACCCATTCAGTATAACTCCGCCTTCTGCTTTCATTGCCTCTCTTACGGCTTTCTCTAAAGCTAGGTTGAAAAGCATAGGTGATAAGGAGTCTCCTTGTTTTAGTCCTGCTGTCACCTCAAAAGATTCTGATAGACTACCCTGCATATGAATTCTGCTCTTGGATCCATCCATACATACTTTTATTATATTTATAAGTTTTGATGGTATTTGGAATTCCTTCAATATATTCCAGAGAGCTTCTCTATCTATAGAGTCATATGCAGTTTTAAAATCCACGAAGAGACAGTGAACATCTTGGGCGTATTCCCATTTCTTTTCAAATATTTGGCGCAGTGTAAAGATCTGATCAGTGGTGCTGCGGTTTCTTCTAAAGCCGCATTGGTAGTCACCAAGAATGTTTTCAGCATACGGCAGAACTTTTTCGAGAATAATATTTGACAGAACTTTGTATGCAGTAGGAAGAAGAGAGATGCCACGGTAGTTTGCACAGTTGAGTTTGTCTCCTTTCTTGAAGATAGGACAAACCAGTGACTCTTTCCACTCTTCGGGGATCTTTTCTTCTTCCCATATTTCTTGCAGTAATTCAAGCATGGCGTTAAGAAGGGTTTCTCCTCCATACTTGAGTAGCTCTGATGGAATATTATCATTGCCAGCCGCTTTGTTATTATTTAAATAACTAAGTGCTCCCATTAATTCTGCCTTACTTGGTGGTGGTATTAGAGGTTCTGCTGTAGCGATGTCTGGCGATTCCAAAGGTTCATCTGGTGCAGAGCGTTGAAGTAAACTTTCAAAGTGGGACTTCCATATGGTAAGCACTTGCTCTTTGTTTGCCACTATCTGACCTTGTAGGTCTTTGATTTGTAGCGTGCAAGGCTGAAAGCCTCTCTTTTCGATGTTCACTTTCGAGAAGAATGACCGGGTTTTATTCCGTTTTGCTTCTTCTTCCATCTGCTCAAAATTCCTTTTGATGAAACTTCGTTTGCACTTTCTCAGATGCTTTCGGACCTTTTTGCATGTCTCGCTATATCTTTTCTGTGCTTCTTTGCTTTGAGTGTTTTGCAGATAGATCGCACGTTCTACTCTTCTTTCCTCCACCATTTTTCGGCAGGTGTCGTCGTACCATGGGCACTTAACATTCTTGGGTGCCAATCCTATCGAGGCTTCCGCAGCTTTGACTATACCTTCCTTTAATGTTTTCCACCTCTCATCGATATTAAAAGCTTCTCCTTCGGTGGGTTCTACCATATTTTGAATTTGACTGTTCAATTCACTTCTGTAGTTTTCTCTTCCTTTTGGAGTTTTTAGCTTTTCCAAATGGTACTTCACTCTCGTCTTCGCGTTTTGGCGGACTGTCTTTTTGAGTTTTTGCCTAAAGGTTGCTATCGATAAATTGTGGTCCGTATCACAGTCAGCGCCTCTGTAGCTTCGAATATCTTCGATAGCTTGCTGGTGTCTTCTATCAATTAGAAAATGGTCAATCTGGTTGAATGTCTTTCCGTCCCTTGAGTTCCACGTCACTTTGTGAATGTTTTTATGAGGAAAAGTGGTACTTCTAGCGATCAAGTTTTTGGCGCTGCAGAAGAAAGCCATCTTTTTACCATTTTCATTGGTATGATCATGTAAGCTCTCTTTTCCAATAAAGGGTCTGAACACAGCTTCCTTTCCTACTTTCGCGTTGAAGTCTCCCAGCACACATTTGATATCATGTCCCGGCAGTCTATCAAAGGTTGCCTCAAGGAGGTCGTAAAAATCGTCCTTTTCGGCCTCATCTGAGGCCTCTGTCGGGGCATGTACATTCACAAGTGATATATTGAACCATCTTCCTTTGATTCTGAGAACACATATGCGCTCGCTTACGGGTTCGAAGGAAAGTATAGCATCAGTTACTTCCCTAGCAACAACAAAACCTGTCCCGAATACAGGTTTTCCATCTGTGTTTCCGCTGTAGTAGATAACATGTTGTCCAACTGTCATTTCTCCGCTATCCGGCCAACGGATTTCCTGGATGGCGGTGATTTGAACTTTATATTTTGACAGTTCGTCCACAAGGTTTTGAGTTGCTCCTGCTCGATAGAGACTGAGCACGTGGTTAGCCCTTTGCCCAACCCCCAACCTGGAGGGCCAGATCTGTTGGTCCGCGGGAGATACTTAATTTCTCTCCTACCCTTCAATGCCTGAAGAGTGTTCCCCTATCCGCCACCTGGGGACACGCTCTCTAGGGGTTACAGACTCCCGGATACATTTCAAAATCACAAGAATCCTCATTTTCACTATCCGAATTTGAAAAACTTTTTCCAGTAAAATAGGCTCACTATCACCTTGGCAAACTTTACGACAATTAGTACTCTAAAATTCTTAGTAATCATATTTTTTCATGTAATAGATGAAATAGATGGAGCACCTTTACCAGCCATCGAATATCTCATCAAATTTATATCAGGAGCTCCAATGACCAAAGCTAAAAAGGGACAAAAAGTTAAACCTCATGTTCTTAGACGACCCGTCATCTGTATCTGCAATGACGTGTACACTGCATCACTAAGACCTTTAAGGTACAATTAACAACCACTTTGACTTATCCCTACAATATTATAATTGAAAAGTATTTTTTTCTTTTTCATTAAGTTCTCTTTATGCTATACCCTTTGGTATTTGGCATTTTTTTAAAAATATTGTATGACTTTTTTTTTAATTAAAGTTATTGCAATATTATTTTAAGTCCAAATTACTATGAAACTAATTATAAAAAGTACGAAATTGCTTGAAGCCTAAATTTATTATTACTACATATAAATAATTACACGATGAAAAAAATGGCAATGTATTTTAGTTCTACAAAATTATTATTTTTTAAGATATAGTTGATAGCTATTTCGGCTCACGTCATCGTCAGAACTATGCTTAAACGAACATTTGCTTATCTATATATATATATATATAGCTGTGTAGAAAAGGTACACAATACATCTTCTCTCCCGTTTTAACGACCTTGCTTGTTTCTTGATCGCAATAAAAATAAAACTAAAAATTGAAAATTAAACTAAAAAGGCGGCTATATCAATGAGTTTACATATGGCACAGAAATGGTCCATTACAGAGGCAAAACGGCCCTCCGTAGCAGGTTAAGCAATGGCGATCGACATATATTAGTTTGTTCGTTAAGAATAGTTGATGTCTATTGATTTCCAGCTGTTCTAAAGCCGTCATCTTGCGACCTTTCTTTGTTTGAATAAAATGATTGACCTTGAGTTTGAATTTATATTATGCGATTCCTTTATAACGTGATTAGCGAATTGTGAATCTGTTTTTTACTGTTGAGCCGAAAAAGCTATCAACTATATCTTAAAAAATAATAATTTTGTAAAACTAAAATACATTGCAATCTTTTTCACCGTGTTATAATGGAGTTCTACAGAGTGAATGCCAATTCAATCAATAAATATAAGTAATCATTTAATTATTTTTGGTAACAGTGATACATTCTTTACAAAGTATTAAGACTTTATCAAATTTATTTTTGATACACTTATCTGAATATGAACCAATTCAATGTCATTTTTACAGGCAAGTGGCATTTGTAGTACATTTTCCCCCAACACAAGTGTCTCGTTTGGCTCAGCGGCTAGCAGAGGTTACCTTGATGGAGGGATTTCAGGCTGATCTTTCAACTCTCACAGCTCTTGGAGAAAAAACTTGTAATGATATAAGAGCTTGTCTTGGTGTACTTCATTTTTTTAAGAAAAAGGGGAAATTGGTCAGTAATAATATAATTTACATCTGAAAAAATATTACAATGCACAAAGTAACTTCATTTATGCAATATATGGTTATTTTTCGTACCTTTACTGAGAATAAAACATTTTGTTGTAAAACTCTTGACACATACTAGGATTAAAAATCCATGTAATAAGTCACAAAGTGAGCATATAAAAATCATTCAAAGTGAACTATTGTTTTTGGCTTGATTTTCTCACTTTGAAGCATTTCCTTATCATCACAAACAAATTCAAGTAAAAAAATTCGCGTAAAAAAAGGACTGGGTGTACACAGAAAATCATCCTATTCTCCAAATTAAGGAGGAATGTTCTCATAAAACAGCTTATGTTTATAGACAATCATATACATAAATGTATCATACATCACACATTTACTCATCACGATCTGAATCAGCGTCAGAAACCTTCTTCAAATGTCACGCATTGAAATTTTTTCTATAAATCAATGGAGTCACATACAACTCAATGCAGACCATCTGACATATACAGCTGTAGATGATTAAAATCAAATGCCAATTGTTCGACGCTTGCATTCAACTAGTGTTGCTTTATGGTAGCAAATTATGGCACTCGATGAAGAACTATTTACTGAACTTCAAGAAAAGATGCTTGCGTCACATACTGGGAGTGAAATGGTTTGACTTTTGTGAGGAATTTGGAGATAAGGGAATGTACAAATCAACACCCTATTACTTCATTGGTTATGGAAAAATGTTAGAACTGGCTAAGTCACAGGCTGTGGTTGCCTCCAGACTGTCTCAATCCTGCCTACCTCTTTTGACCAGTGGGATTCCATTATCCTGGACTGATTCTCCTAATACAGAATATTTCTAATGGATTATTAACATTATTTTAAACTTTTTTTTTTTTTTTAAATAATAAAAACACATTTTTTTTAGTACTTATTTCCACAATATATTTTTTGATCAGGACCGGTTTCGCTCATCGCGAGCATTATCAACTGATAGAATACAATTTACAAACAAGTCTATTTATACAAAACAAAAAAATTATTTGAGTTAATGGTAGCAGGTTTACAAAACCATGGGTACAAGAACTAGAAAACGATTTACATAAAATCATACAATATTGATACAAATAAAGTAAATTAGTATAAAAGTTAAATGTTCACAATCACTTATTAAGAATTACAATTACAATTATGATAAATCAATAATCCATTAGGAGATCTAAGCAATCAATAAGGCTTATTGATCTTAAGCTAATGGAAAATCTGTAATTCTTATAAGTGATTGTGAACATTTAATTTTTATACTAATTTACTTTATTTGTATCAATATTGTATGATTTTATGTAAATCGTTTCCTAGTTCTTGTACCCATGGTTTTGTAACCTGCTACCATTAACTCAAATTATTTTTTGTTTTGTATAAATAGACTTGTTTGTAAATTGTATTCTATCAGTTGATAATGCTCGCGATGAGCGAAACCGGTCCTGATCAAAAAATATATTGTGGAAATAAGTACTAAAAAAATGTGTTTTTATTATTTAAAATATAATGCCTTTCAATCAAGAAGTGACAGTTAACACCTTAAAAGTGATTATTTTAAACATTTGGCCCTGTTGATAAATGATCTAATAGCATTGTTTAACATAATAAACTATCATTCCGAAGGGATTCTGGCATGTCATGGGAGGAAGCAAAGTTATTGGAGGACAGAGAATCATGAAGGTGGCGCGTGGTAACCATGTGCACTACATAGGAAGTGAATATGATCGAATAAAATGATAATAAATTAATGAAGTAGATGCATTGAATTCGGAATAAATTCATTGATATCTGTATCAGTTTGGCATCAGATAAAATAGTTATTAACCCATCTAAAGTTAGTAAACCCACCGGTGTGTCGCTTTCCTACTATTTTGTTTTGAGTGATATCTTTAAGAACAATATCAAAATATGTAAAAAATTATCACCGAAACGATAGGGGTACTGACAAATTTTAACCAATCGTGAATCTTAAAGTGAAATTGGAATTTCCAAAATGCTTAAGTATTTTCATTTTCAATAAAATTAACAAGTACGTGAATGTATAGCTGCTTACAAAAAGGCAAGGTGGAACACAAACAACAGGATAGAAATCATTTTTTTCCTGGCATCAACACTTAACCTTTGCTGTGAGATCTCTCATCTTTCTGTGACTGACCCGCTAACGGTACACTAAAAATTGCCGTTTACCACTTATATATTGAGATTATGAATAACTTATTAAATCTGTTTGATCGATCTGAATTCACTGAGAACAGAATAAAACTATTTTGTGTGCTATTCAACTGATATGTGTTTATATTGATGTTGTTTATAGTTGAAGTTGGCCGATATTCAAAAAGTCAATGTGGGCATGAAAGACATGTCGAAGGGACTATTTCAAGTTTGGCAAGAGGTTTTCCAAATACAACTACCAAAACACAAACGAGTTGAATTTGCAAATTCATATGATAAAGAAAAATCAGCATCGAGACCTAACGAGTCAGGGGATGGATTTGAAACTCACGGCTTAAAAGGACGAGCTAGAAAAATATTGAACACCGTTTACTCTGCTGGGGACTATGACAGGTATATTATTCATTTATATAGAGAGGCAATACTGAGCATTTGTAACGGCAAAGAAAATCACCTGGACAATTTCCTACAACTAAAAGAATATAACATATAAATTTGAAAATACATTAGTTTTAAAATAAAAGTAAGGTTTATAACAACTACAGATAGAGATTAATATGCTTTTAAATAATTTCAAAATATTCACATTTCAAATGTGTTCTCAACACATTAGGTAAATGTATATCTTTTATAGCTGTCAAAAATATTGTATTTTGCGGATGTTTATGCATATATAATGGTTTTTGAGATTGTCTTTTATGGTAGTATATTCTTCTGATGCAAAAAAAATCCACTGTAGATAATGACCATTCAAGTAAATATGTCTGTGAGTTTTATTCATTGAAATAATTTGCAATATAAACAATTCTGTTTTTTATAGAGCATATGCATTATTTCAATTTATTACATTCTGACCCACAGAATTATAACAGTTCTCGAATCATAGCCCCTTTCATAATAGCTTTGCAATAGTAACACCAATACTAATCATTATTGAAGAAATAAAATTTTATATTGAGTAAAATATGGTACACAATGTCTTTTTATATATTGCATATTTTTGGCTGAAGTCAGTCAAGGATACTCTTTTGTTTCGTTATTATATATTGCACACACTAAATATTTGACAATTTTATTGCAGACTAGCACAAGGTGTCTATGAAAACTACTTGAACATGAAAATGAAAGACTCAATGCTTCATGGAGTTTGTCAAGCATTAGACTGGTTCACAATGTCTGACATATTCACTCAATACATAAATTCTCATCAGAATTACACTCTTATGCCGTATCTTGCGTATAGCTTCGTCTCCTGGCATTTCCTATTCGCTGGCTTGAGCTGGCCCAAATTGAAGTTCCCAAATCAAGGATTTGAGGTAAGAAAACTTTTCTACTAACTGTCAGGTTGTCAGGTTGACAAATATTTAAAAAATTTGTGTTGCAACATTATCATATCTCTTAACTCCTTCTGCGCAACTGTTTTTCATACAAATTAATTTTGTCCTTTCTTTTCATATAGAGTTATAAAAAGAGCAATAAAAAATAATTGGGTTGGTTTTTATGGAAGCCATATGCATTAGGAATGTTTCACAACATCACAAAACACAAAGAAATGCCTAATGTTGTCACAATCACTTTAACAAATAACTCACTTGTAAATTGCCATTACCATGACGTAATGAAGCCACCAATCAAAATCTAATGAACAAGCGCCATTACTGTCACGTGCCATGAATTGTCATGTTGCGATGCCGCGAGATTGGTGCAAAGTTCAGTACGAAGTTAGACACGAGTTTAGCACGCAGTTTCAAACTGATATGATAATTTGGCGGGATCAGAATAAATTTGAAGGATTCAAAAAATCGATGTTTTAAGCATTTAAACCTAATACTTTTGACAATTTTATGGAGGTGGTAGTATCAGGACGAATTGGACGATATTTTAAAACCAAAATCAGTTCTATATGCAAAAGATTGCCTGCGTTACCAACGTTTGAATGTTCGCGTCCCAACACCTGGGAGCGCTCAAGCTCAAGCGCTCGCATACAGGCCTTGCACATTGCCGTCCCATAAGTTGGGGCGTTAGCATGGAAGAGATTAAACCTAATAATTTTGACAAGTGTTTAGAGGTGGCAGTAGCAGGACAAATTAAGCGATATTTTGAAACCAAAATCAGTCATATATGCAAAAAATTGCCTGTATTACCAATGTTTGAAAGCTTGTGTCTTATACCTTGAGACGTTCGCATGGAAAGGATTAAAGCATTTTAGCTCAATTATATATATTTGTTGATATTCAAGACTGTGTCCTTGACCCACACAACAGATTCATTTTTCAATGCTTGATGCACGATAGTATGAAAAACAATTACACAGATGTGTTGATGTGTACTGCAAACATCTAATTCTCCTTCCACAAATTATTTTGATAAGCGTTAAAAAATGCAAAACATGCAAAAACACTACAATTCTGAATGACTTACTAAAAAACTTCGCAGATTACTGCTTGCTGATTTTTATAATTTTTAATGTAAGACATTTTCACTTACACACAGTATCATGTTGGCGTGTTTGGCATTGTATTGCATCTTGTAGGTTAATCTGATGACAAATTTACCTATTTCATCACTTATTTCATTGGTGCACAGTAACCAGTTTGGAAAGCTATGATTCAAGCTTTCATATCTATGTAATATGTGGAAACACATGTTTAACCTATACTCCAAATTTTATTGTAATACAATCAATCATAAGTAAGAAATTTTTCTTCTTTTTTTCATTAGTTTGGCCTGTATTCAGCTGGCCATAAAATGTTAAATTATGAATGTCAATACCTTCCTTGCTATCCAATCTTAATTTCATTGTATAAAATTAGCCATAATTTTTATTTTATTAATGTCAAAAGATATTTTTAGATGTTTCAGAAACAGACGCAGCTATCTGGTGTTGTTACTGCTATGGACAGAGGGATGTGTCCGCGTGTAAAACCTTTCAATTCCAAGAATGTATTGATTTTAGACTCTTTACCTATGCTTCCACATATCATAACCCCCGCTCTACGACCTGTGAATATACAGGTAAACTAAAATAAATTGTAATATTAAGTAAGCATTATTGCAATGGTAACTGAGCAGCAGTATTTATTGCTTATTTAAGCCCCAAGAAAATCAATATACCATTTGCTGACTGACAGATACAATAGTAGTTATTTTTCTTATATGATGCCACTTTTATGTGTCTTATGTTGATAAAAATGTTTTTATGATCTCATAAATTATACAGTTACTCATAAAGCACTTAAAAATAAATCTGAATTGTAGAAGCCTTTCATGACATATGAAGCTGCATGAAGCCAAGCAATGTTTTTAATTCAAAAACAGAAATACTATTTGTGCATAAAATATTTGTATATAAGCAAAATTTTACCGATACACCAATATCAACTAAGGAATTATATATATTTTTTTAATTGTCTTCACATTATGTCTATTTTATGAAAACATTTTTTAAAAACTAAACAGGAAATAATCAGATCTTATTTCATAAAATTTTTGAGTTTTCCTTTATAAATACTGTCTTTTTTATAAAGAAGACTAATAAATTATATTTTGTATTGCACCAATTGATTATTATAGGATGAATGAAATAGCATCACTCCAGATGATTGAAATTGAAAATAAACGCAAATTAATTTGAAAGACATATCTTAATTTAAAAAAAATTAACATTGATTTCATAATTGAATATCCTAGGTAAACGTCCTGGAATTTTGACAAATATTTTATATTTATTTCCCAGACTAAAGATATTATTGACTGCTTTATTTTAGTGTGTAATGAAAAGTTAATGAAATAAAAATAATTGGAATGATATTTTAATATTCTTTGTTTTCAAGTATATATTTACATACATGACTTAATGAAAATTTTTAGCTTTACACCCAGAGAGAAAAAAGGGATTTGGCAACAGTCGTCGGTGTAATGTTAGACTATAATATCCAATATGTTCAGGAGCGTTCTCAGGATGGAACATACACTTATGTTTTGGACCCTGATATCAACAAAGTTGGAATTTTTGGTAAATATGAAAATTTATAGCTTTCATATGAGCGTCAACTATTAGTGAATTCAACAGTTATGAACACTTGTATGTGTAATACTGTCTGTATTTACCACAAATTAGTCCACATATTTTTTTTATAATTAATACAATTCAGACATTGGTGTACAGGATTTTTCACAGCCTTTCTCACATGTTGAAAATAGATATTGAATATTAAGCAACCAACCATTATTATCATTTGTTACATTCATAGCTCTTCTTATAATTATGATTAGCATGTGGTACTTTGCAGATAAATCCTCAGTCTGCAATCCAATGTTGTCATTTTTTTTGCATCTTAAAATATTTTTCAATTAAATAATGTTGTTATTAGTGACTTGCAAATTTGGAGCATATTTAATTTATTTGACAAATAGGTTTCTACAATTAAAAGCACAAGTAGAATTGATTGACTATAGTAAATTATAATTAACTACTTTTTAATTCCATTGGTGTGCAAATATTTGAAATGCGTAATTAATTGTTGGCAGCTGTATCTTCATACTATCTTTATTCTATATGTTCATATATTCTATAATGCGTTTTGATATCAACATATCAATTTTCTAAAATTTATAAAATAAATGCAATATCAAAATCAGTATCTTGAATATTCGTCTATCGATTGATGACTATGTTTTTATACAACTAGATGAAAAAACATCATCTCTTCGGAATATAATATACGCAACAAAACAAATGATTGCCAGAGAAGTGGATTTAGAAAAGATAAATAGACTGGAGCTAAAAGTTGCACCAAACAGTAACCCTAAGCTTGTCCACGAAAAGGTCAAAGTGAGAGTTGACATGAAGAATACAGAAGAAAATACACCTGCTCGCTTACCAAACCATCTGCAGAGACTGGAACCCAAAAAGATGAAATCCACTATTCCGCTGGTGAGTTTATTCGTCTTTACTGTATTTCACGCTGACTTTGTAACCACTTAGTGAATGCGCTTGTGCAGTTGTCTTATTTGATTTCTTAGCCCGCAGACAAAACTCCCCATTTTATTAATTAATATTTGAATAATTTTTATGGATTTGTGGTCAAAGAATGTATGTCTATAATGTTTACATACCTTCCGATCCATTCAATCTTTAAAACTGTGCGTGGTTAAAATGATTAACTTACTAGTCCTTTCCTAGCTGCATTCTTTTGTTCTTTCTCTCATTATTGGAGTAATTATGATTGAAAAAAAAAAATTATAATTATACACTACATACACTCATTTCAAGGCTAATCAATGGAAATTTGTAGCATTTCATAATAATATCCTCTCTGCTTAAGGATATTGGTTATGTTAAAAGTTTACACTTCACTATTTGCAGGTGGAATCACTTCAGGCTATTCATAAAAAAACCAAAATAATACACTGGTTCTCATTAAAACAGTGAAATATCTGAAGATATGTTACAAATACTTGTTTGCATATTTCTAGAAGGTTAAATAATCAATGCTAACCAGACATTTTACAATATAATTTGAGACATTTTAAATGATAAAAACATATTTTTTTAATACTTATTTCCACAATATATTTTTTGATCAGGACCGGTTTCGCTCATCGCGAGCATTATCAACTGATAGAATACAAGTCTAGTATCGTATAACACTACAATGGGGATTAAGGGCGCGTTTAACGTTCTTCTTTCCCTTTCGTCGCTGGTGTTTTGTGTTTAGTAATTTTTTTGGTGGATCCTCTTATTTTTTTTAACCAAAATACATAAAATATACAGTGATTCTATACAATCCAAAAAAAAAAAAAAAACAATGAAAAATGACTGTCGACAAAGTTCTACAGCGACTGTGAAAATCACACGAATCCAACGATCAAATCATGCATAGAAGCGTTCGACATTGACGCCCCTTCCGATTACACAAGACCTCGTCATGTCTTAAAACTGAAACCTCCCTAGATCCTCTCCTCCCACAACACAGATCATCACCCTCGCCCATACTCACCTGTCTGGTGTCCGTCTACGGTTCCGGGCAGCAGGAAGATAGAATACAATTTACAAACAAGTCTATTTATACAAAACAAAAAATTAATTTGAGTTAAAGGTAGCAGGTGTACAAAACCATGGGTTCAAGAACTAGGAAACAATTTACATAAAATCATACAATATTGATACAAATAAAGTAAATTAGTATAAAAATTAAATGTTCACAATCACTTATTAAGAATTACAAATACAATTATGGTAAATCAATAATCCATTAGGAGCTCTGAACAATCAATAAGGAAGTAAGGAGTGGGAAATTTTAATGACAAAAATAACCCACACTTACTACTTAATGGAACAAAATAAATTAATATATGAGAATTTTAATGATAGTCAATTAAAGATGAATCGATGAGATGGGAAGATATGGTCAGTCAGGGGCGTTCCAATATTTTCTGTAAAAAAAATAAAGTAAAAGGAGGCAATATCATTTTTCAAAAAAAAAAAAAATTATTTATATGAAATATATATTTATTAATCTAATTTAATGAGTATAACAATGGTGACGACGCAAAAGTAGTTTGTTCATTTATAAGGTTAGAATTAGGCAAAAATTTGTGTCGATCAATTTCAAGGATATCTTGTTTATCTAATTTCAGTGATTTGTTATTGAAATGTAGGATTTTGTAGTTTTTACTAAAAGTGAATTTGAGACATGTCTAATGACAATATATCAATTGCAACACTTTACAGCTTACACATTACTATTCTAACTTCACCATTAGTTAGGGCTAATTTCGTAATAATCAATGAAAGAATGTCAATGTTGAAATATTCATAACTGCTAAACTAATTATTGCAATAACAATATAATTTTAATGAAATGTTAAATTTGCATTTCAGCATTTATCTAGTGTTAAAAGAAAATTCAAGACTTTTTCTTATATATTGCTGATTGGTTGAGTATTCAGGGCTGGCACAACATAAAACTACATACTTCGTTCCTAAAACTGTTCTTTGCAAAATTATTTTCATTTTTAATTTAGCTTTACTGAATTATCTATGTTTAATTAGCAATATTATTTATATTTGTATAAGATATTTTTATATACCGATGAATTTGAAACAATCACAATAAAAAATTTAGGTATTTCATTCATTCTATATAATATATTTATGAATTTATTGATTGACTTGGCATTCACTTGGTAGAACTCCATTATAACACGGTGAAAAAATAGCAATGTATTTTAGTTCTACAAAATTTTGTAGAACTAAAATACATTGCTATTTTTTCACCGTGATATTTATGAATGTGATATTGAAATTTCGTGTACTCCGGTGTCTGTTGGAAATTGAAGTGGTTGACTTATTGTTCACCAATCATTGTACTATAAGATGTGAGGAATTCATACAATAAATATAATCAAAATCATAGCACACGGGAGTTCGCAAAATTTGTACAACCAGTTCAATTTTAAAAAAGCTTTTGGTATGTTTTGAAATATTTTGAAAAATAAAGAAATTAGTACTTTACAAGCTGAGATCTCATATAAACCAGTATCTCTATGTCAGATAATTTGATTGGCTTCATCAACACCTTTCATTGATTGATTGTAGTGATGAGGTTCTTTTTTTTAGTTTTCATATATTCTAATCTTATTTTGACATATTCAGACTTGTGATTGTAGACATTATTTGAATTTCCTGTTGTAACTGATTAATTTCTATCAGTGTATCAAGACCAGTTTCAATTAATAAATAAGCATCCTAGTTTTAAATGTTTATTGATTTATCAAAAAATTATATTATAAATGTTTTCATACATCTATTTTCAAATGTTTTAATTTCTATATCACATTGGCAAAAATTATCAATTGATCAGTACTTAAAATGATAAAATTTGCTGTGGTAAATTTTTCCTGTGCAATTACAGTTTTTCATGCACAACATCAAAATCCACATGAATATTTGCCTGGTTGCTTTTTTTTCATTTTAAAATTGTCCACCATAAGATAGCCAATATAAGTGAAGTGCATATGTATCCTCCCCATACAAAAAAAAAATACATTAATAATAAAAACTTGTTAGTGGTGTGTGAGGGCCAAAATAGAATATTCCAAAGCAAACGTGAGAAGTTAATTGAAAAAATGTCTTGCAAAACACACGACTGTATGTAATAATTGTTCAGTAGAAATCTAAAGTTGCAATCTTCCCTCGTAAAGACTTTGCTCTCGTCAAAGTGCATCCCTATTCACATCACGGGTGTTCATGAAGCCATGTTAATCCAAATAGAAATCTTTTAATAGTCAGATTTAACCCTAAATTTACCGATCTCATAATTTTTTGTGTAAAGAAAAGAAAATTTAAATACCATAATTATATTATTTTTTCTAATTGAATGTTAAATGTCAATTAAACTTATTCATTTGGAAATCTGAGCAGCCGAGGCTATGAATTGATCCAAAATGCTCTGCCAATAACCAAAAGGCGTCACAATACATGAATTTATTTCAATTTTAGTTAGTTTTGAAATTGATGATTTTTTCTAATGCCGCATATTCTGCATCTCTATTTTAGTGCAGGGCGTTTACCAGTAAGATTTGTTTCTTCATTTTTGTGTAAATTAATTAATTAAATAAAATCATATTTTCATAAATTTCAACCAATATTTTCTTAATTTCGTCACAAATGCTTTTTTTTTATAAGTTGCTGAACCGTTTCTAGTCTGTTCTTTAAACCTTTCTCAAACCTTGTTCTTCAAATATCCCAGCTGAAGAAATCTAGGGCTGTTAAATCTGGTGACCATAGAGGCCAATTGATCACCATTTCTCAAAACAATTTGATCTGGAAACAAATCTTTCAGTAATTCCATTGCAATTTTGGCTACATGTAAAATTACATTGTCTTGTTGTAAATACTCCAGAATTCTGGTGTCGAAAGGTTATCAATCATGTACAAAAATAAATTTCTTTTAACAGTTATCATAACATCATGTTCATATTCAAAAAAATAAAAGTCCAATGTTTTCTCCAGACCACACTTTTGTTAAATGCATACGTGAGTGATGAATAATTTGGGGATTTTCTAATCCTCAAAACTGAATATTAATGTTGCCTCCCTTCAAAATCTCATTTTGGTTTTTATGGCACATTACTTATATCTAAGATTTCACGTTATTTCTAATTGTCACAATAATCGGTGGTAAAAATAAATTTTGTAGTTTGGTCTATATTTCACAGATGTCAAATATGGAATGTTTATCAAAATTACAACCAAACAAAGAAGTAAGCCTTCCTAGTAAACACCCTATCATTTAATGACGTTTTTCAAGAATTGATATCATGTTATGTTTTTTACTTCGGCTTGAAAAATGCAATTCAAGTATATCATTTTTTTTTATTATTACAATCATAGTGAAAGAAATAATGTAAATTGTAAATCCTGGCCATTAATGCAAATGTGCAACTAAAAATATTTGTAACATCAATTATCAAAATAATTATTTATAACGCATGTCATCACATCACAGACAATAACAGAAACAATACGTAGTTAACTTAATAGGAAATAACAAAAAATTTGGATTCAAATACTGGACACGAATGATTGTTTTTCTACCATTCCATCCAGTATTCTATCTACAATAAAACATTCTGAAATTTGAATTATTCATTTCTCTTCTATTTTTTTTTCTTTTTAGAAATTGACAAAGTAATTGTTTAATAATATTTGTTATGATATTCCGAAATTTAAAACCTAAATTATTAAAATTTTTAACTTAAAACAGTTTGAAATAAATAGTTTATGAATGTAATACTTTGATATATATCTATCAAACTCGTTTAAGATAGTAGTTTTTTTCTTTTTTAAAAAATAACGGGGTTAAAAATGCCCTTCGATTAATATTTTTGTAATTTTCTGCAAGCGAGTCTTTCGCGTCATTTGACGCCCTGCATTATGCAGGGGTAATTACGACCCATTCTACCAGCACTCGACAGCCACCACTGCCGTCCGCAAAGCCAATGCAATCGCGACAGCCTATACAAACGGAGATCCTTTCACCGCGCATTCTTTCATAGTCTTTTCACCTCATTTCACTGTAATATATTCCATCAGTGGGCCGCTACACCAATGCCAGTTGAGGGTATCTCATAATACCATACTGTTTATTGAAGGGTAGTTCAAATTATACTTATTAAAAACGATTTATAATAAATATTATAACATTTTACTATGTATAAAACAAAAATTCCAAGATTTGTGACAAAAATAGCATAACCTAATATAATATTCATTTCTGATGATGGCGTGAAGCCGAAATAGCTAACAACATTTTTTTAAATTATTTTATATCTTAACCGTTTATAAATTATTCTTCGGTTTTAAGACGTTGCAAACCCTTTCAAAACCGAATTTTTAGTATTGCCATTAATGTATTAATTATATTGTATGCATAAACTAGATTTGGTCGCACTTCATATGAATGTTTGAAAATTGATTAGATACACGCCTTTTTTAGAAACTTAACAGATTGTTTTTTTGTTTTTCTTCCTTACACTGGGATGACTAGCCCATTTTAGTCCATATATCACAATACTCAACGGACAAAAAGTTAATTGAGTCATTTTGATCGTTTGGCATTATATTAGTAAACTTGGTTTAAAAGGCTATTATAATTCAGTAGAGATATAACGCATGGCATAGTCGAGCACTATCTAAATTCTATTCCGATATTAATTACTATCATGTATCTATCTTTTTGAGTACAATATTAGGAAAAAATAATTTTAATTCTACTATGTCGACCCATACACGAAGCGTTATACTACGACTATTTTTTTCTTGTTACTTTGATCCGCCCTCGCAAAGAAGTTCTGCTAAAAGGTTGGCTGAAATCTCAAAATGTTAATTTTTCACTCAGATTTCACCTCCTCCTGTATATTATTTGTACGTAACTTATTCTTTATTTTGTCGTTTGAAATTATAGTTGCATTTTTTTCTACACATGCAATACAAGAAGTAATTTACAATACAAGTGAGTTTTCATGACTGCGATTAAACCGCGGGAAACGAGATGATATCGATATCCTAGTGCCAATTAGCCACTAATTTAGATTTTTAACTCACTATAAACTGTTTTTTATTGAGTTTTAATATGTTTCATGTTTATGAAGTTTCTTATTACGCTTATCAATGACCTTATTGCCAATCATATTTTATACTTTCAACGCACATTTTTAGTTCAAGATTATTATAATTCGCTGTAATAAATAATACAACATCAAACTGTGGTATTATTGTAGAAAAATCTCATCGTTTTCGCATATCGTCCGCCATTAATCATTCGATTCACTTTCGTGAGTTGGGATAATGATTTACGAACCTTATAAATTTCGTTACTCCTTTCAGTGTGCATTTTCATACAGAGATACTGAAGCTATTTTCGACTGAATTTTTGTTCCATTTTCAAAATATCGAAAAATATTTAAAAACGTGCGCAAGTATTGGATATAATCGTTCGATATTTGAAATTTTGACACAGCGCTTAAATAATTTATCATCGATTTGCAATGGTTTACTAGCGATGTTACGACCGATATAGTGGTTTGATTGCTTGTTCGTATTTGAACATGATTATGATAAAATTATCATAACTATACAATTACATATTAGTCGACCCCCAAATTGGCGAGATTGAATGGCCCCTCTCGATGTAGAGAGAAAAAAACTATTAATGAGAGGGCATCAGTGGCAGTAGCGCGCTAAAGAGTGGGAGGTTTATTGGCTGCTGATGTATTTTTCTCTCAATAGCAGTCATTGTTATTTTTATTTGGCATTATCATGTTAATTTGAATTTCGAACGGTATGAATAATAGGGAGAAAGAAGTGCCCGATTGGCTAAAATATGATTTTTCGTATTATTAATATAATCGAATAGATATGTGAATTTTTCGTCAGTCATTAATAAATTAACGATCATAATTTTTGTATGTAAATAACTTGCATTTTATTCGAACTGATATTGTTTATTCTTACTCATCGTTCAATAAATTGTTTAATTTAATTAATATCTACAAATAAACATTGTTGCAACAAAACACTGTTGAAACAAAAAAAAATGGAAAAAACACACTTCATCTTCAAATATCTTTATATTTATGAATTCAATACATAACTAAAAAATTTCGATTTAAAATACTATACTTTTTTATGATTATTATATATATTTACTCGTCAATATTTAACCGTTTGTTAATTTGTAAATTGATGTCGCAGAAGTTTCATGACTTATTCGAATAGTAAATAAAAAAAATATTGTATAAACTAATGAAAATTGTTAAACAATGCTCCCTTTTTCAATTTATACTAGAATTGAAGGAGTGGTTGTCTAACTAAACTCATGAATAGAAAGTTACCGATTGCATACTTATTTCATTGTGATACACTATAAAATGTGCTGAACTTAACCCGTACTACAAGATATTCATTTATGCCACAAATTAGTTGAAAATTGTTATGCCAAAGGACGTTGGTAGGATTATCTACAGAATCTGGAAATTAGCGACTGCAGATACATGACGACTTGTTTTGGATCAACTATTTGAATATGTACCACTATGAAATTGATAAGAAGTAAAAATATTTTATTTTAATCTTTTTCGTCATCTCATCTGTGACGATCGCCCAGGGGTGTCCAACTGTAGGGGCGCGCCGCTTTTTAAACGCCTCTCAAAGTGAATAATGAATTGACTGGTGGCGCGTAGGGGGGCACGCCTTTGATGGCTTATTCATGAACTATTATATCCCCAATAATAGATTATTATTTTTTCATTGTGCTGTATTTTTAATGGCACTTGATATACTTTTGCGATTGATACAAACGATATCGTTTCATTATGATAATTCAATATTTTGTTACAGAAATATTTAACAACTCGATATTACAATCAATGGGCATGTTATATATAGAACTAATTATTTTGCGAATATTTACCAATTTTTGTTTTACTATAATTTTATAATAGTTATATGTATTTCTCCTTTCAAAATAATTTTGTCAGATCAGATGTAATTTAGTTTGAAGATATAAGAATTCGATTTTTTATCTTTTTTTAATCAAATATGTATATTTTAATTCAGTATCAAGAAAGTCGCCGCAATGACGTTTCTCAGTGAAGTAGTAATTATTTACGTGGAAATAAATTATTACAAAAAAACCGTCAAATGTGTGAAGTATATTCGATTATATATTGTCTTTGTTGATTCAAATTTATTTTCACTCATTTAAAAAACAAATTTGAAACAAGTAAATTAAATCGTAAAATTTTAAATATTTTTACGTCTATCTCATTGTCACATTTCGTAACAAAATACACATTCAGTTAGCTGAGTTACGAAATATTCTTTAAGCTCTTTGTTGTTTGTTTTGGCTGGGGTTAGGATTGTAGATGAGTTGAAATCACAAAAACCAATAATTTTACATAAATTGTAATCAAAAAAGCATTTCTTTCATGATAAATTTAAACGCAATTCATAAACCTTTTAAGAATCCGTGCTCCAAAAATAATATTAAAATATATTATGCTTGTATGCGTATCGTATTTATTGACTATTATTTTATATAATTTAATACCTGTATATATCATCTTTCACACACTCGTATATCTACGGTAGCAATTTTCTAATGAACAACTATAACGCATGAGTTGAAACACATTACTGATATTACTCCTACGGTTAGGGTTATAATCGTTTATAAGATTTAGTGGTCCGTGTTGGAAGCTAGCACTCGTGGGCCGTATGTCTTGCGGGCTATAACGACTCTAATGCCTTTTTACGAAGCCCTGCGAAAAGGTTAACCCGTAAAAATTATATCTAGATTAGTATATTACACATACGTTGTGTTATGTAATACTGCAAATCGATTATAAAAATGATACAGTTTGTAAAAGTATTCATTCATAGTAATCAAATAGTAATATTTTTGTTCAACTCATTTTACAATAATTTTTCATGTCTATTTTCAACACTCTTGGCCATTCGTACTATTCGATTGTGGTGTCTTCGGGCTTGAAACCCCGAACAAAAAAAAAAACTTACAGAATCTTTATTTGCGAATTTGTGATCAAAGGAATAGACGATATTTACCTACAACTCCTCCCATCCGTCTGATTCTTACAAAAATATACATAAAAAGTGATCGATTTATTGGAATTGATTCCTTAGTGGCATACTTTTATAATAACCTATAATTACTCTGAAAAAGATCGATCGAACTATTATAAACTTGCATGCACTTATATCTTCCGCATAGATTTAGTAACACTACTAATATATAGTAACACCGCAAACTATGAACATTTGTTTATTCTCACAAAATTCAGAACCAAACTGCCAATGATGTTGTCACTGAAAAAACATTGCACCTTTGAATGATGTTGTTTTAAATATCGACTATTTCCTCCTGGATATGAGAGAGACAACAAATAATTTATTAGCCTTTAATTAGGAATGATAGGAACAGACTAGCGGTTAGATAATCTCTCTCTTGATAAAAGGTTCAGTGTATGAATCTTTCCACTCCGAAATTTGAACGGCTAGTATACAGATTTTGTAAACAGAGTACCATTTTTTTTAAAACAATCAAAAAAAAAATAACATCTGTTTACCCATTTATAATCCAAAAGATTTAACTTATAATAATCGTTTTCCTAATTATATGTTGAACGTAATGTTGATCGTTGTCAAATAATGTAACATCGTACTGACCCGGTTACCACATGAAGTATGCATATTAATCAAAACAAATATCAACATTGTACTGTATGTTGTTTATACGAGCCCTTAAATATTATTGAGTACTCCCTTTTGTAATTATTAATTGCACCCCTTTGTTATCGCGGTAATGGCTTCAACACAGTAATTTAAACACACAATAATAAACACATGAGACCGAAACAATTACTTTAGAGTATCAAACATAAACAAATAATATACACTAATGTTTACATTCCGGTTCAAACATTAATATATTTTTAGGATAATAGATTAAACAAGAAGATTTTTGTTTCCTTAAGTAGTCTAGAGTAAGAAAAAACGCGAGCCAAATATGTGCGAAGAAAAAAAGAAGAATAAATTGCTTAAATTAGCTTAATCTATAGGAAATTCCAGGATCCTTGCATAGGGCAAACATTTCTTGATAATTATCGAAAAAACGGAAAAAAATAGGTTAAGACGTATGAATTAAATTCTCACCTCATCATATATGACACCGCTAAACTTTAATACTCAATGTAACATAATTGGTCAGTTAATTTTGTTCTCATTGTTAGTACTTCCTCTATCTCCATACTTCATATTAGATGGATTTATTACTAATCAATTATCTTAGCAATCACGTCTGGTTAACAAATCGACTTTTTATTTATTGAATTGGCATTCACTTGGTAGAACTCCATTATAACACGGTGAAAAAAATAGCAATGTGTTTAAGTTCTACAAAATTATTTTTTTAAGATACAGTTGATAGCTATTTCGGCTCACGCCACGTTAAAACATGAGAGAAAATGTATTATGTACCTTTTCTACACAGCTATATAATAGAAAAGCTAATGTTTGTTTAAGCATAGTTCTGACGATGGCGTGAGCCGAAATAGCTATCAACTATATCTTAAAAAATAATTTTGTAGAACTTAAACACATTGCTATTTTTTATTATATTATATGTATCTATTTATTTCACTTCTCTGTATAACGCAAATGTTGCGTTGGTCCATTCATAGTGCTTTAAATCGTATTACCCTCACTCTGTAAAATGATTGCAGGAAATTATTATCTTTAAATATAATATTTATGTTAACCGCTTAATGTTTAATAGCACCACTTTTCAAACTCATAAGCTTTGCTATCAAATCATTATTATTAAATATTTAATAGTCGATAACGTTAGCAACTTGGATAAACTCATCAAGTACTATTTAATTTAGTCAATATAATCGAACGTGTGTTAAGAAACTACTAAATCTCAATAGTATAATATGTAGTGTGATTTCATTTGACAATAGTAACGTTGAACGTATGTCATATTTATGCTCGACTTGTCACGGAACCCTCCTTGTTTTTATTTATATTTTCAAATGGCACTCCAAGTGGAAAAGGTTTAATGCAGCGAAATAAACCCGCATTCAATCTTTTGTCAATTGGAAACCCGTTTTCGTATGTTTGTTTGCGCACGCGCTACGCGCTCGCTACACTTCCGCACGCATCCGTAGACGCACATTGCACCCCCTCGTTCGCTTTGTCTCAAATGCCACTTGTCACTTTCGGAGTGTTTTATTTTGCAAATTGGATCGCATTGTTTTTCATCATGTAATCACGCCCGATCGCGCGGGGGACGGCTTAGCTGAGTGCTCTTCGTGAAATCTTTTTGTTTCACTTGTATTACAATCGTTGTGGTATGTTTTCATCGTGACATAAAATGCCCTTGTTATACTTTTCGAATATCGTTAAATATTATTGAACAACTCACTACAAGTATTCAAAAACAATGTATCCTAATCGGTTACGGTATACACTGGATCGAATTCATAAATCTATTTATAGATTGATTGACAATTACTTGGTATAACTCCATTATAACATGGTGAAAAAATATAATAATATAAAAATATAATGTGTTTTAATTCTACAATTTTTTTTATAATATATAATTGATAGCTATTTCGGCTCGTGCCATCGTGGGAACTATTGTAGCGAAATTTTATAGAACTAAAATACATTGCTATTTTTTCACCGTGTCTATTTATAGATTTGTCTTACAATGCATAAATGATGGGATGAAGATATAATTATTAGATTATTATCTTCTTTTTTGTATGCTTATAATTTCTTAAAATATATGTAGAGTGACATGATATCAATCAATTTTCATAAAAATATTATAATACTCCGATAATTAACGTTACGTTTAAAAGGAAGCACGTAAACCGGTAGTATTTTTCACGTTTTCGCCTTCTTTTCATAAAATAACTTGACCCGCTACTGGATGATTAATATTAAAACTATTTTTCCGTCCAACCGCACTTTTAAAACTACAGTCTAGCAACATTGAAATTTCATAAATAATTCTAAGTAAATCTACAATGAGTGCAATGGCCCGCCGCCCCGTTTCTAATAATTCATATAATGTTTTGTCGTCCCACCCCACATAAAGTGATACTTTTCCGGAAGCGGATGCATTTCTCGAAAACGACCGCCGCCCCTGCACTCACAACTGCATTTAAGGACAATGTATGACATAACGTTACTGACAGCCTTTCGCTTGATGCAATCGACATTAACTGAAGCAATATACTGAACTTTTATCATCGTGTCAGTGGTGGTAGGCATGCAAATATACGTCAAAAGGTTTTAGTTTCGATAATCATAAAAAAACTTTGATAAGATAACAAATAATGAATTGTCGATGTTCTTAGAAAATATACCTTATGATAACATATTTTTACACCTTATTTATTTTTATCTGTTCTGGATTTTTTTACATGTTGATTATCTACAATGGGTTAACTTACGACTATAACTTCATTTTTTGTAATTTCATGTTAACTATGAAAATACGTTCCAAATATATTATAACAACACTTTGTGGGATTAACATTGTTTGTCGCATATACTCTATGAAAATACAAACTTCTCTATTAGACGAATTTATATTTGAAATAGTTGTCGTGTTTCCAAAAGTGTAAATCTATACTCCTGTCATTATTGCTTTGAAAAATACTTCAGAAACGAGTAGCGATAACAACACATTTTAATGTTACGTTTCAGTGTTTAATATTTGTAAAAAAAAGATATTCTGTATTTTCAAATTTTTTTAAAACACTAATCTAGCACAACCAATATGTCGTGTTAATTTAGAGACATGTTTTTAGTGCCTTTCGAATGATTTACCGCCAACAATCACTGTGCAAGTGATCAGGAAAATTCCTCTTCAATTCCGTCATCGATCGCCATATACAACGCAAGTGAGTTGTTGAATTGAATAGTCTTAAAAATCTGTTGAATTATTGGAATTAAAACGACACATAATTTTAATTTAAATCATATATGCTTCAAAATTTTGTATAATATAATATAATAATATATTTCTCCTCTTCTGAAAATTCTTTGCATTTCTCATCACGGGAAATTTTCATCGTCTATCATATCTTTAATATTCACATCAAATAAATATACATACTCATAAAAATTATTATTTCGTTATTCTCATATGTTACCATTCGAAGGCATAGGGATAAAGATCAAAATATCTCCATAATTATGCAGACTTCCTTCCTTTCATGCATTATTTACTCGGTGTCTATGCGGTCGATTGGATCGTCAAAACGCCTGAAGTACCTAACGTCAGTAATGCTTTATTCATTTGATTTATTAACCCTCACATTGGCATTTTTATTCTTGATGACATTATTATACAATCTTTTATATTTATTAATCGATGTGAATCTATTTTCAATATTTGCAACACCGTTCTTATTACGAAACGTTTCAAACATATTTTTATAATAATTTAAAAACAGTGTTGTAAATTGGAATCACCATGCGTGCTCGTATTTGCACGAGTTCGTCTTTTTATACAGTGGAACTTTTTAAAATCACGACTCCTTTTGTTATAAAAGAGTTTATTGATTATTAAAAGCGTTATTTAAAAAAACTTGTTTTGAGTGAATTATCTAACCTTAACTTAACCTAAAAATCCATCCTTAAATTTTTCGAAAACAAAATAATAAACAAAAATATAATAAGTAAACAAACGCGTGTTTTATTTCTACTTGTTCATTGCTTGCAAACAATTGGAAAGTAAATTTTGAACTAAAATTAATAAATGTTTTTCGACTCTTATTCAATCATCATATAAAATCGGTCATATAACGAGTTTAAAATATTCCAAATTCAAGATAGCAAAAACGTTCGGTTTTATTTTCAGTAGCTATAAATGCGCAAAAAAAATATTATATACCTTTTAAATACACCAGAACGTGTTTGGTGTAGATTTTTGTTAGAAAAATATTTCTTAGCAATTTATGTGTGCTAAATAAACTGAAATATCATTACAGAAAATAATATCCAATCGTAAATTCAAGAAAACTATACTTGGACTGTCTAATATTAAGGCTATCTACGACTGAATCGAGCCTAAAATAGTTAGGTTTTGATGAAGTAATTTTACGACAATAGGCCTCTGCAGTAGTCTGTGGTGTTCCCATGATTATAGGTATACATACTTATTCCCATATGTACAAAAGATTTATGAGTATAACTTCAACATTAACCCTAGGTACATGCGTACACCTAGCTTTTTCCGTCCGTATGTAATAGAAAATTTTAAGGAGAATAGGTAAAATAAAATCAGTATTTTCTCTGCCACTCCGTATTGCTGGAGAATTCAATTTCAGAATATACAGTGAGAAAGATACAACGTTAAAAATATGTACCCATAAATTTATTTTGTGCCTTGATGTAATAATTACGTATTCACGCATACACAAGTATATGTAATAATACATCAATGTACCTTTATATCTTTTTATATCCCGTATATGTAAAGCAACGCCGCGCGTGAGAAATAGATTTTATTTTTCACTTTGACATGTTTATAGGCGGGTTCCGCGGGCCTTGGGCGGCCTCTTCGACTCGAGCGAAATTCGGGCGGAATTTTTCTGACGTTTATACGCTTTCCGGCGTAATGGCGTTGTTTATCGCCGCCTATAACCCGCCGCGAGTTTGGGCGGTTTTTTAAAATTCAAAACGACTGCGTGTTTCGGTAAATAAGGTTTATTATTCTGACACGGCAGTGTAATCGCCCGTCAGACATCACTTGGGCAATTCTTATATTACTTCGATTATATGAAAGAATTTATTTTCATCTACGTCGCAAATGTATTATTAAACAAGAGCGATTGATAAATATCGCCTACGCAACATTAATTCTGATATATTATATTTACGTAAACAATGTTAAAAGATATCAATAAATTAAATCCCATCTTTATTTTATATGATAGTAAATTCTGCGATAGAGAAACTTTGTTATTGCGAAAATAATTTTAGAAACTACACAAATATTCCCCACATTATTTATCTATCATATAGAGTGGATATGAATTAATTTAATCATCTCAATTATTATACGTGTAAACCTGCACCTACATACAGATCGTTTTTTAAAGTTTTTCATTTTTTGAAAAGATTTTAAGGACTACATATTTATCTTTGTAAGTTTCGAGACTAGTGTAATAGTAACGATACGATTTTACAAGAAAGAATGTTTTGGCAGCACAGATTGTAATTGGGAATATAATTTGGGCTTAGAATATTACATATAACATAATATATAATACACACTGATAACTAAGTTTGCGTGGTTCTCTATTTCCGCATACCAATATTTATTTGCCTTGATTGATATCAACTGAATCTTTAGAGAATTTAATATGCAAAAAATCATTCAACGGTATAATCTAGAAAGCTGACAAATTGCTAACCATAGTGTCTTGTCTCATTCGGTATATCTCTGTTTGCAACTTGATATTTGAAATACATATAAACGTTTTTTTTATCCATTTACTTTGTAAGCAGTGTCATATCTTGATTGAAATAAATTTTACTAATCATCTGTTTTGACGAGCTATATTTTTTACTTCAGTAGTGAATTTTTAGTTTTTTTTTCTTGAGAGTAATATTGAGATTCACTTTCAAGAGACTTGGAATAACTTGAAATTTAATAAGGCTTTGTTTCAACTCAAATTTATATAGTCATTGTTTTCCGTGAAAGTGTTTAATTCCTATAATGCGTATACAATATACTGGATATTTCCGTTCATTAAACCATACGGACAATATACACCGAACGTTGTACCTCAAATTTAAAATTGCCGCATCCCCGTGACATAAATGAACGAACGTTTTCCAGCATACCCATAAAACAATTGATTATTCCACAAAGCATACCTCAATAATCTGCTCGTATATTATTTATATATATATATATATATTAAGTTGACAATAATTGATTATCATTTTCAACTGAAACGTCACCGTTTACAAATCGTTATCAGTGAATTGAGGTAATCGAATAGATCGATCGAAAAATTAGCCCTTAGGGCAAGTGTGGCTCGGTATCGGGTTACGGTTGATTCGCGTTAATTCGGTTAAAGTCGCTCGCATGCGCCTCGGGGACTTCACACGTGCGCTTAATGCCCAACATACATCCAAATGAAATTGCTCTAAATTGAAAAAGGTACATATATATATTATATAATAAGTTTCACTTTTTCAAAGTGCTGTAGCATTTTTCATAGTAGCTAAATACAGTTAACTAAATAATACCAAATTTTTTCGGAAACCATAATGTATCATTGAAACCTTAAAGCTCTTTCGCGTTATGTGCCATTTTTACATCATGCACCGGTTTTTAGTTTCTTTTATTTGATAGTGAACCAAAACATTAATAAAAATTTACATAGAGCAGCAAAAATAATATAAAACTAAAATTGATATAAAATTTGAATTGTTACAACTTTGTACGATTCCACATGTTTTGTCACTAACGAGCCGGGTTTCGCCTTTCGGTATCTTCAGGAATTCTATCACACGGATGCAACAAAATTGACTTGACTGGAACATGTGGAATCGTACAAAGTTGTAACAATTCAAATTTGATATTGAAATTCAATCAAGCACCTTCAGTCGATATCATAAATTAAAATTGACATCAAATTTAAATTGTTAAAACTGTACGATTCCAAATGTTTTGTCATTAACGAGCCGGGTTTCGCCTTTCGGCATCTTCAGGAATTCTATCGCACGGATGCAACAGAACTGACTTGACTGGAACATGTGGAATCGTACAAAGTTGTAACAATTCAAATTTGATATTGAAATTCCATCAAGCACCTTCAGTCGATATCATAAATTAAAATTGACATCGTTCGTAAAAACATGTTAATCTATACTTAGTATCTTAAAAATAGTTTAATACTGCTGAAGAAATCACTATAGAGATTTTGTATAATTTATATTACTAATAAGTTCTTAATAAATAATTCTCGATACGATGAACCACGCCCAAATAAAAAAAGTAATCTTTTTGATTAATATTATTTATCAATTCCGCAGATCGCCATTAGTATGTGAAAATTACTCGGCCTTTATTTATTTCTTTCATTACTTATCTAACACTCGAAATGTTATTTAGTTTACTAAAGTTTCATAATGAATACTTCGCCCGGTTGAATCCTTTGAATTTCTTTACTCGACTGTGGCGAGCGAACATTTAATGTGTTAACCTTACCCCTAATGCACCCTCATGGGTTGTTTTATCTGGCGAGCGTTCGGACGGGCGAGTCGGAGATTCTGCCACGCTCGCGGAGAAATGCGAAAATTGGCCGAAAATAAATAAAATAAAATAAATGTAATGACGTCACGGGGGGAATAAGACGCTCCAAATGGTTCAAATCGCCGGAAGCTTTTAAACCGAGAGCCTCTCTTCTCTCCCTCTAAAGCTCGCTAAAAGGGTTTCGCAACTTGAGGTTTTAGTAATCATAGATGCTTTAACACTTACCAAAAATATAATCGTATCATTTATATACTAAAATTTAAATTTTTTTCTTATACATTTTATCATAGTATATTATTTTTTTATATGATAAAATTTTATCTATATAGATAGTTTCATGCACAATTCACTTTTTCAAAGTCTTCGAAGCCTATTTTTTATGCGACTGACTTATACCTATTATCGTCTATTGTCCTTTTTTCCTGTGTGCTCTCGGACAATAATCTCAGTTTGGTGATATTTCTAAAAAGATCAAATCAATTATATTGACGTAGCAAGTAAATTAATTATTATGCGATATAACAAAGAATTAGTATATGTTTTTAAACACGAATTGTTTTCTAAATAAACTTCACCTTTCTTACCTGTAAAATATTTTTCAAAAAAACTTATTTATTTATTTACACTAGTCACAAAACTTGGCCTCCTTGAATAGATAAATAAACTGACATTAGTAACTTTAATCTCATCTAAATTATTCACTGAGATCATATATAGTGGAAAATATACGAAGATTGTTTAAATACTCCCAAATTTTGTATTATGTAATATTAATTGTCGTTATTATTGTTCCGTACCTCTGTTAAGGCTAGTGAACATTAAGCGAGACTTATATAACCTATTAACGCGTGATTTAGTACGGTATATTACCCAGAGTAGCTTTCTTATCTCATTTTATTTGGTCTGCATTTTTATATGGAATTATCTTCATTTTACTTCAATTTACATAATAAATTATTTGTAAAAATGCTAATATTTTAAGGGCATAATAAGGCTCATAAAAACTACATTTTCTTCTTTTATCACTTAGTTTTTATCAAAATATTAAAAAAACAATGTTAAAAAATTACATCACAGTAAAAAAAAATGTCTTGCGGTTTAACGGTTAGTCCAATATTGTATATCCTTCCTTACAAGTCCCTAATATTTTGTTAAATAAATATTTTTATTTCAAAATCGATACTTTAGTTTGAGTTTTCCATTTCCAACAAAAAAAAAAATCATTTTTTTTTTTATGAAAATGACGCTCACGCATCGTCAGAATTATGAACTTATAAAATAATTTGTGGAACTAAAATATTATGCATTGCTATTTTTTTACCGTGGTAAGTAAATGAAATTCAATCAATGAATATTTTGTAATGATTAGATAAAGACCAGTTTTTCTACCGGAGATGTATTGCCAACTCACTTAAATTTGTTTCTACCAGCAATTAACCATTCACACTTTTGAAATTAAGATATTAAATAACCTTCTCTGGTGTACCTTAACCTCATATCTGCTTTACTCCGCAAATCCACACAACTTGCGGAGACTTCATTGTAAATAACTGTGTTCATAATGTCTATTAGAAAATTAAGGATTAGAATCTAAAATCATTACGTGAATTAATCTCTGCATATAAAACTGTCATTTTGTTTCATTTGCAATGTCAGCGAAGAAAGAATAATAATTACCCGATATAGTGTATTTAAGTGGCGGTACATTGTATAGAGGGTAAAGTGAATTTATTTAGAGAACAGCTTAACGGCTTCCGCCTTAGCCCATTTTCCTCTTTACTTAAACTGGCAGCAAGTTTACATGCTTAAGCGAATCTAACTGCTAATTTATTACGGTCGGCAGCCATCCTCGGCCAGCGAACACTGTTAACGCACACGTACCCTATATTGATTACGTAAATATATTGTATGCACAAAATATTGTCATTTACAAACACATTTTTTTATGTCAAATATGATACTTAAATATAAACCTAGTTACTGTCCGACGGCATTGTAAATAAAGCGAAAAAATCAATAAATATTAGACTTATAAAGAAATATTTCTTTCTTGCATTGTTAACCGCAAGATTGAAGGCCGAAGCTGCTGTGATAGTCACAACTTTGGATTAAAATTATTAGTAGTTAAAAGTATTAAATATAGCGAATTGTTTTATAATATCGACTGAAGGTGCTTGATGGAATTTCAAAATCAAATTTGAATTGTTGCAACTGTGTACGATTCCACATGTTTTGTCACTAACGTCCCGGGTTTCGCCTTTCGGCATCGTCAGGCATTCTATCACACGGATGCAACAGAACTGACGTAAAGTAAACAGTTAGCATCGTATATATACCAAAGTTATTAATTACAGGAAAACACTTACCCCAAGGCAAGCAGCAAATTGAAGCTAAAACAAATTTAATAATATTTATACAATAAATAATTAACGCAATTGCTTGTGATAATTTTCACTAACGATCATGTTAATGAGTCATTCTTTAAAAGTTATTACAACAAATATCAATCAACTGACATTAAAATATAAACGGGTTTTTTTTAATTTTATTTTATATAGAGATGCCTATAGCGCATTTGCAGGAAACTAGCTGACTTACGTACTGATAACGTTTTACTATTTATATCTAAATATTGTTAATTTGTTCATCAATAGATGCTATTAAGAACAATTTGAAAACTGCAGAATTGAGCCGTCTTCTAAGAAAATATCATACTGTAAAAACATTAGAATATTTTCACATGCACTTGAGCAACCTATTTATTATTGGTGATTCGATGCTACAGTGAGACGGTCACGTTAATGTATTCCAATCATGTGGGAATTTCTCTCTTATATTCATCTCGACTTTTCCATTTTAAATAAAAAAGCCAATCTATTGAACATTAAAATTCTATGAAACTTTTGTTCATTCATTTCTACCAAAATACATTTAGCGATATTTTGAAAGTGGTAATAAAGAACGGTGTGTGAAAATGAAAAGGTTTGGCAATGTATTATGGTCATTCCAGCGCAACATTGCGGAAGAAATAAAACATTAAGAAACTACAATAGATGTGCATAATATAGAAGTCGATTCGTATAATATAAAAACTTTGTAAAATATTTTGTTTATTTTTGATTATTTTTCACCACATTGATATATTATATAGACAGTATGCTTATAACGCTAATTAACTTGATTGAAAAATATATATAACCCATATGTTACCAGACAGTGAAAAACCAGCTAAACGATAATTTATATTGTATATTATAAAGGGTATTTTTTAAGAGGTATAGAACTTTGAAATGGAATAAAACAATGATGATTTGTTTAAATAGACATAAAATTTACTTTATTCGAAGTAAAGGAAAGAGTAAACATGGTCCGAAAACGTTCCATAGTTAATCGAATTAATTGCTCTGATGAACGATTATGTTGACCGTAAAATGGACATAGTGCGCGATACGTCTTTCAAACAGAACCATGATTTTCACAATTTGGAAGCGTTGTTCAGGCGTCAGTATATTCATGTTGAAATGCCAAACCAAACTAACCATAAATCACTTGACAGCTGACAAAGTGGCCGCCAGTTAAAAGATGTTGCCAACTTAAAGTTCTATACCTCTAAAAAAAACATCCTTTAGTTGTGTCCATTTTAGATACATAATTTTCGCTTTCATGTTTTAAAGGATTGACAAGCCGAGCTTTGCATTTTGAGACGATTAGGTCTTCTCGTACACTCAAGAGCTCTAACTGTTTTATCATTTGTTCTTGTGACGGTTTAAAACGAAAGCCCAATTGACTGTTGATTTATTAAATGTTTATTTCGGTTATTTGCAGCTTATAAATTTGACAATACAATACATAGATCATGTATGCATTTTTTCTATTCGCTTAAATTAATGCATTAAAAAATAAATGCTAAGTTGTAACATAGGTTTGAAAATACTGTTATTTCAATGGTATAAGTTTATTTTTTCGATATGATGATATCTTCGTGTTAAAATGTTTGACTCTGAACGTTCTTCTTCCGGCATTTGTTCTCAAGCCAGTCGAGTGGGACTTCACCGTCCATTAAACTGATACGAAATGTTGAAGGAGGAAGATTGTGTAGGGAACCCCGAATCGGATGTGTTCGCCGAATCAATGCAAGTATACTGCAATGTATAAATAACTTGTAAACACAATCAGACGTCAAGATGCTTTTTATATCATGATAGTTTTCTACGCTTTTGAATGTCACCAATGTCGTTTAAAATTACAATTTTGTTGATAACACAAATATTAATATTATTTATGGTATCGACTGAAGGTGCTTGATGGAATTTCAATATCAAATTTGAATTGTTACAAATTTGTACGATTCCACATGTTTTTTCACTAACGGCCCGGGTTTCGCCTTTCGGCATCTTCAGGCATTCCATGACACGGATGCAACAGAACCGACCGTATTGGCAGAATGGCTGAAGATGCAGAAAGGCGAAACCCGGGCTGTTAATGACAAAATATGTGGAATCGTACAAAGTTGTAACAGTTCAAATTAAATATTAATATTACTGAATTTTCAAAAATAACTCAATATAGCGACCGTTATATATTTCATATTTTACATATATCTACTTAGAGCATTGCTACCCAATCTTTTGTTTCAACAGAGTCTGTCTTAGAGTCAACTGGTTTTATTTAATCTGTCCTAATCCTTTTAATTTTCATCTATTTGTATTTATCCTTACAATAAACATGCGAATTTACCTGCTAACATAACATCCCTAATTTTTGTTTTTTAATTCACTGTAGATTTGCTAGCGAGATACTGTATTTAAATAGCTTATTGCCACCCTATGCATATAAAAAAAAATCTACGTGCTTCAGGGGTTTTCAATGCATATCATTATTGTAAACCGCAACGTTCCGCAATTTTAACGATACGACATAAGGCTGGGCGCTCCCTGTTGTTTGCATTCGACATCGGCCAGTTGGTTACATTATAACTTTATTTCATTGTAAAAGAGTTGAAAGCGATCTGCCGGGAAGCACCCCTTTGAGATTAAACAGCTCCCGGGTGCGAATACTTCTAAAAAACTAGTCGGCTTTGCGGTCAACCAACGAGTGGATTGTACTCAAAATATTACCATCCAATTTTTATAGAGTTATATAATATTAAGTTGTATTCAACTAGTTAAAAAAGTTAATATAATGTTATATTCAACCGTATGAAAGTTTGACTATATTATCATCATTTTTATTGAAGTAAAAAGTTATTTCCTCTCTAATGCTGATAAATTTGACATACATCCATCGAAAAATATAAATGCATATAAAATTCAAGGCGATGTAAGTTATTTTGTTCGCATATAATAAAACATGTAAGTCGGCTTCAAACTAAGGCAATCTCTCGCGCGATTGGATGGTTTGTATGCTTTAAAACGACGTTTGAAATGAACTCATCAAGTACATCCTTGGTTTAAAGCATACGATAGATCGCGCATAGAAGCGACAGTATGAAATGTCTGGATATTATCGTAATTAATGGCGTTTTAAACTACAAATCAATACATCTTTATGGTATATTTAACAGGTAAACATTATATTATCATATGTCGCAATTGTTTATCCAGATAATGTCGTAAATATATCCCAAATTCAATGCATGCAACGATAAACAAATAATGATATCCGTGAACAAGCATGAAATTCATGACATGAAATCACCAAATATATAATTTGAATTGTTGATTAAATTTTAGACAATTCAAATTCGATATTAAAATTCCATAAAGCACCTTCAGTCGTTTTTATAAATAACACCAAATAATTACAATTGAAAGTTCTGTTTTAAAATTAAGATTATTAAAAAAAATCTTATATTCTTTGACTTTTATGACAGACTGTCAAAGAGTCATTACTGACAAGTAAACATTGAAGTGTTACGAATTCCATTTTTTAGTTCCCCTTATATCGCTCCCGAAAAAATTTAGAGCCAAACAATAAAATATTGATTGCATTATTCAAGATCTGTGTTGGCGTTAAAAAGTTTCCATATTTATCACAAGACATATTTAGCCAAAGCGTGATGATTTTGTCATTTCTTATGGCAGCATAAATAAACCTTTACAAATCGCAGCTGTCGTAAATTAACATCAACAATATAAACAAACTTCCGATCGATAAAATAATAAATCGAACACCACACAAAATTGGTCGATACACCGGCAAAGCAAATGCGGACACGTTGGAAAATATCACCGGATGTCTTTAAGAGGCGCCATAATAGCTCACTTCCTTCCGGTCAGGGCGGCCATTGGGCTCCTCTGCAACCTTATTCTCCCACCCCATACATTTTCTTACACTAGCGACTCAAAGACACCCCCTTCGTGGATAAGATGGGGGCGTGGCACACTAAATTCACCCCTGACTACGTAATGGATGCGCTTCCTTTAAATATATTTCTTTCGTTTGATTCGGTTTTTGTCTTTTGTATTATGTTAAGTACTTACTACGAAGCGTTGCACAGACATCACTTTTTTCGTGCGATCCGATACCAAACACATTTTAAAATTGAAATTATCTGCACTTGTCTCTTATGAATGCTCTTAATAAGGTAACATTCTTTAACACCAGGGTCTCCCAACCGTTTAACTCAATTCCCATTAAATATAATTCCTCTGTCTCCAAGATAAATACCTTACTCAAAATTTGCATTTAAAATTTTACAATTTGCACCGGCAAAATTCCAAATGTACTGTACTTAATAATTTCTTGTTTTTATTTTTTGAATATGAAATCGATAACACAATCTAACTTAGCACAATTTAATTCGAAATATCAAAATTATAAAACAGAAATTTCATAATTTAAACTATCTATTAAATAAAGTTTACTATACGTTAATAATGGTAAAAAATCTATGACTTTCTTTCCCGATTAATCTCACTCGTTAATTTTTATAGTATTTTTTTGACACGAATTTAACGCGTAAGTGATATGACTACGCAAGCTTTGTGAGTCTACGACATCAAGCCTACGCCGTAGAGATTCTTTAATGAGCTAACGGCCTGCGATTGTAATAATATGTCACACTTAGAACTGGCCAAGTGCAGGAAAGCGCTGCTGGATGACTGAAAAGTGTGATGTGCTAATTGCAAACGTGACTCTAGTGTTACACACTTGGACAATAATGACAGCTTGAGAGAGGAGAAAAATCTCGGCAAAACCTCAAATTCAGGATCACTTTCATGTTATCATAAATATCAAAAACCGTATAGAATATCGCACCGTAAAAATTTCATCAGTAAAGTATGAAGTGAAATTTGCTCCAAACGTAATAAATACTTTCTATAATATAAATACTCGCAAGGCAGGCAGTAGTACCGCTTGTCAACAATCTTTTAACAGTTTTCAAAAAAAAAAATATGTACACCTTATTTGTTTTATCATTAGATTTAAATAGGTTTATAGCATTATTTAATGTTAATCTACCAAATGAATGGTTATTTAATTAATAATTGATATATATTTCAATTATAATATATATTCATATATATATATATAATATATATATATATGAGTAACATACAGGATATTTCAACACCGAATATCTCTAAAATCATCATAACAATGCAATAAATACATATTGCACGACAGATTTGGTACTGTAAAATATATTTAATTTTTTACTCTTACCTCAAAACAACACAATGCAATAAGTACATATTACACGACAGATTTGATACTGTAAACTATATTTAATTTTTTACTCTTACCCCAAAACAACACAATGCAATAAGTCGTCTCAACTAACACTGTTTATAGATAAAATTAGTTTTATTTTATTAGCTATTTAGTTGAACGAATATCAAATAGTGCGTTAGTGTAAAATATGCTGATAATAAAATCGAATATGACAATTTGTTGTCTTTTCAGAGGAATTTCATTTGCACACGGGATTATGATAGCAAGTATCAAATTCAACACGATTTTATTTTATTTTACGGTTTTAGTTGTTTAACAGTCATGATTACTATATCATCAATGTTTATTGAAGCTAATACGCAGAAATATTTTGAAATCAAAAATTATTTTCATGCATATGCTGGTAAAATGGTAAACATCCCTTCGAAAAGAACACATTTCCATAAGCCGTAGGCAAGCCACATGTAGCTAACAGTAAATAATATCGATGAAAAAGAAATCTCGAATGTTTACATCAATTTGTTATGTAAATAGGCTCTTGACTGAGTGTATAATCTATTTGACAAGTTAACCGAACTATAAGGGATGAAGTATTTCATCATCAAATAAAAACAAAGAGCCCCGAGTGCTTGTATTATTTACAAAAACGCATATGCTCACTGTTATTTTCAAATAATTGTTCGTTGAAAACAGACAGAAAATTTAAATTATGTTTTAGTTATTTACATATTTACCACCAGTTACCAATTATTTCAGGAACTTGTCGATGCATTTATAATTAACATTGATTATCTAGAATCTGGCGTTATTATGATGTTATTTTTCTGCAAGCCAATCAATGAAAGTCGAAAATATAACCATGAATAATTTACTTTTTCAATTAACAATAATGATACAATTTAAAAAAAAAATGACACTTTAAAAAAGCAAAATCGATCTAGAAATTCAGCCAAAATAACATGTGAATGTTTTACATCACATCTGAACAACGTTTAGGAAGATTTCTTGTGAAAGTGTATTTTATAGCGTATAGATTTGATGCTGCTTAAAGTTTTCTTAGTTTATTCTTATTATAAAAAACGTATCTGTTCATGAGCAATTGTTACTGAAACATATTATAATCAAGTTTAAATATAATGATATCAATCCATTAAAGTCGACACCTTCTGATAAATTGTTATGTAAAGATTATGATCAGTTTGTTAGTTGTTTTACAAGATTTTTTTTAAGATTTTGATTTTTTCTTAGAGAATTGTATATCATATATGTTTATTATTTTAGCAATTCAACTTCGCAATCCCATAAACCACTTCACAATATTTTTTCTCACTTCCTGCCGACAATTGAGTAGAGCCAGCGTAAAAAAAACCCACCGCCGTCTATATATTATAAGAAAACTCATTCCGTTAGCATTTCGAGAGTGGGAAAAAGAAAACACTTAGCAGGGAAAATGGACATAACAAGATATGTTATCTTAAGCGCTTCCGTTCGCCATTAGAGGAAGCCGGCGGCGTTCCTTGCATCGATTAATCTTACACCGGAATAATTATTTTCGCTAATTAATTCTGGCTACGAATAATAACATATCCAAAAAACGCATATTAGCAAAATTCTCCACATTATTTTTCTATTCAATATATCTACATTTAAAATACTTAACGCTTTTGGCAGAGATCGACAACGTTTGTTTTAACAGCATGAAATACATTTTATTTGAATATTTTTTGTTACCAAATAGATGTTTTTTTATCTCAATCCTAATATTTTTGACGCAAAAAAATATTATTTTACCGTATATAACTGTATACTATTAGATTATTTAAAATGACTTGGATAATTACATGTTCTATCTTATTACTTAAATGAAGATCTTTTATCTTTGATCTAAATCTTCTTGATAAGGGATTTTTTTGAAAACAATTTTTATTTTTTAAAAAAATAATAAACATTGTCCTTAAATCATATTTATTATTGAATAGACTTATAAGTTGATCCGTTTTTTTAGTAAACGCAGCTATTTATATCTCAAAACGAACATTTTGTACGGCCATGAGACATATCCATAGTTCCCAGCGGGCCGCTGATATTTATAATGCGGCGACAGTGAAAGTCTACGTGATAACCACTAATCTTAAATGATCATTTTATAACATCAAGTAAAATTGTCATCGATGTTTAAATTATCCATGTTGCCAGATGGTTTGTTTTTTAGTCACATTATATAAATTTAATGATAATTTTTAATCCCGTTCAAGATCAACACAAAAAATAACATCATGTTCGCTTATGTCCAAGAAAGTGTTTGCAAATACAAACAATTAAATTTATTTGAATTGTTGAAACTTTGTACGATTCCACATGTTTTGTCACTAACGACCCGGGTATAGCCTTTCGGCATCTTCAGACATTGTATCACACGGATGTTGACTCAGTTCTGTTGCATCAAAGTTTTAACAATTCAAATTTGATATTGAAATTCCAACAAGCACTTTCAGTCGATATCATAAATTAAATTGATTAAATTTATTTTAATAGACTATCATTTCTTCAATCGTATAGTCGTTTTGAGTATTTAACTTAACTAAATATTAACCCAAATAATAAATTCATTCTATGGTGGAATTAAGGATGGCAAATAACATTTATTGTGTTTTTATCGTTTATATTTCAATTCTGATTGGATGATTTTTCTCCAAAAAGTTTTTTATTGTTTTATTTCACCGAAGGCTGTGTGTTTTATAAGTAGACAACCCTACAGCTTCATCCACAGCATTTACAGCCCCTCCTTAGAAATAATCACGGGGTGTATGGACAGACTAAACCCCGCTAACGAGCGGAATACAAGAGATTTCGGACTGGCTAAATGGAATCTTGCCCGATTTTATGGCTTCTTTATATTATTTCGCCCCCAACCCTCACCTACTCTTACTAACAGGGTAGGATCAGGATAACAGCTTGATTTGATTATTTTAATGTTATTATTAACAATATTTTTTTAGTTTGACAGTTGTATTAAAAAGAGCAACATATTCAATTTTGAAACAATGTCGATTTTTTCAACACCATCTGATTTCATGCTACTCATGTAGAACTTAAAATAGCTTCTCATTAATTTAAGGAAATCAATTATTTTTTAAATAATAAAAACACATTTTTTAGTACTTATTTCCACAATACATTTTTTATCAGGACCGGTTTCGCTCATCGCGAGCATTATCAACTGATAGAATACAATTTACAAACAGAGTTACAATAGAGTTAATGGTAGCAGGTGTACAAAACCATGGGTACAAGAACTAGGAAACAATTTACATAAAATCATACAATATTGATACAAATAAAGTAAATTAGTATAAAAATTAATTTGTGATTGTGAACATTTAATTTTTACACTAATTTACTTTATTTGTATCAATATTGTATGATTTTATGTAAATTGTTTCCTAGTTCTTGTACCCATGGTTTTGTAAACCTGCTACCATTAACTCAAATTAATTTTTTGTTTTGTATAAATAGACTTGTTTGTAAATTGTATTCTATCAGTTGATAATGCTCGCGATGAGCGAAACCGGTCCTGATCAAAAAATATATTGTGGAAATAAGTACTAAAAAATGTGTTTTTATTATTTAAAATATAATGCCTTTCCATCAAGAAGTGACAGTTAACACCTTAAAAGTGAAATCAATTATGTTTTAAAAATTTTATCCATTAAAAAAAATATATATTTCTCACTCATTGATGATATAATTAACAGGCTCTACGACATTCTTTGCGTAGTCCTACTCAGTTTAGCTTTATCGAAAATTTGTTATTATAAAACAATCTGAGTTTAAGAATCTCTCAGTCTTTTGTTATTTTTGTTTTTCATTTATTTTCCACCCTTTTTTTATTGTTATTAATTAAAACTAGGGCTAATAACTTTTAGTAATACCAATTGATCAATATGTTCGCCAATATTATTTGATTAAAACCTTTCATTTTTGTTTTCACATACAGTTAACCAATCCGACCCGTTAAATTGCTTTTTGTATCTTGTTTTTCCTTTTCCATTCGCCTTCACCAAAAAACGTATAAATAAATTTTCCTTTAACAAACATCCATTATCATCATTGTTCAATCTATTATGGATAAATCCAATACGTCACCCCACCCGCTCCTTCACCCCCACCCTTAAAAGCGATTCTCATTCGCCTTCTTCTCTAACCACTTTTTCCTCTTTTTCTCGCGGCTTGGCCGAGAATACTCGAAAAGACCACATTTATACCCTTATTTGGGGTTGAATATACACACCATTTTTTAATGTTTGTTGTAGATTAGTTTCCGAACCGCTTGTTTGAAATGTGTCTCATAATTTTTCATATGTATTTTCACTTCATTTGTTTAAGACAAATAAATAAATGAAGACAAGTAGAAATAGAATAACGTAATAACTTTAACTGAAAAAAGATTTGTAACTGTAACAATTAAAACAAATTATCTGACTGGTGTTTCCATATGTATTGTATAAATATTCAAAATATATGTATATATATATAATAAATTTAATTCGCTTTATCGTGCATCCCGTATTTTGCACTGTAATATAATTAGGACCAATTGCATCAACTGATAATCCTTACAATTAACAGAACTGGTCTTCATTATTACTTCATAAATATACCACTAAATTAACTTTTAACTATTTTAAGTATGAAATCGCTGATTTTATTTACGCATGTATTTTTTTTAATAATAATAAACTTAAAAAAATAACATGGGTTATTTTTGAATTCGTCTACATTTAAGGGTTAAAAAACCGCCTTCTTTGTGTGTTGGTAAAAACCAACCCCTTCTCGCATTCACGCAACTCCTTTCCGCTCGAAAACCACCCCGTTTTGTTCACCTCCCTCACATCTCTGAAATGGTCTTACCACTTTCTTTTTGTCTGGGATCAAATATACCTACCATGAAACGCGTTTTTCTATTCTAAATTCAATTTTTTTGCCTACGTGGATCTGAATCATAGAGATTTATTTTGCTGTTACTCGAGACATGTTTTCATACAAATTGTGAAAAAGAAACTAACCTCTCTCTTCTTGGCAATGATCAGTATTTAATACTATTTTACATTGTCTATTTTGAATTTATTCTCGATAAGGCTGTTCATTGTTGATCATTCTTCGCTCAAAAAAATGTTGCCGCACCGAATGTATTTATGTTTATTATACAATATTTTTATCTTCATCTCGTATTTAATGTGACTTCTCGATATACACTATTTTAATAAACTAAACTAGTTTTTATTTAATCACAATTAATGAAGAATAACGTAATATTTAACAATCAATCAGTACTGACGGAAAGAACTCCATCGCAAATTACAAGTGCTGACTAATTTTAACTAGTAAAAAAGAAAATGAATTTTCTTTATTTATCAATGTGTATGCTTTTATCTTTTCTGTAAGAGGCGAAAAATATATTAATTAGTTGTGCTTAAATTTAATTGAGTTATCGTATCAATTCCTAACGACACGGCGTTTAATCAGCAATTTTAGTTTGGAAGTTCTTTCATTTAAGTAAAAAATATATCATTTGCATTTATGTCTTATTTCTTAAGGTATATAGATATTAATTTTCTCGTAACTCGAACATTACCTTTCGTCGTATTATAATTCAACGTAATCATTTTTTATCTTTCAATATCTTGTAGATTTCTAAAGTAATAATATTGATTGTAATATTTGGAAACGCAAACTTTACAAACACAATACACACGCTCTGTTTCTTATTTTTACAATCAAAATCATGATATTGCTTTTACATATCGAATATCCAACAAACATAGATTGTTATTTGGCATCCAATAATCCCGCGAAATGCGAAAACAATTTTATTTCGATTTCGACTTCGCCAATATGTGAAAGTTACAGCGGTATGTCAATATCTGTGGCAATTTCCCAAGCGAAAAACTAATTTCGAAGCGATCATAGAAAAATTGGGTAGAAAATCGACCTTAAGACACCAAAAGCTCTGCTCTGCCGTATATTCACGCTTTTTAAAATGTCTATATTATTTTATACTGTTTCATGTCTCGTTTTTTTAATATTTTGAAAATGACTATATGTACGTATCCTCAATATAACTGACTATTGCAGAAAAAGTGTTCCCGTAATTTTCATAAAAATATATTTTTAATTCTATGACCAGATATCAGGGCTCCCAATTCCGGGATCCCGACGAATGAATCAACTTAATACTGGTATTGTCTTAATATCTATCATGAATTTTCAGAATTCATTATGAATTCAGCAAACATATTTTAAATTCATATCTTCCTAATTAGTTAACATTATCTCGATTTGTTATATGTCAATTTAATCTTACTTTAAATACTATGAGTAGTAAATTAAATTTAAAATGCTATTTTTTACAAAGCTCCGAAAATCATTTATTAATTTTTTCCGATATTTGATTTTTAAACAATCAAAACATAAAATAACGCTTAATCACCAATCCAGTGTTGAAAATATACTGTAACCCCTGAAATCCCGGGATCTTTAACAGGCTTCTGTATCGGTTGCCGTATTGGATATCACGAGACTTAGATTACGTCATATCATCGGTCTCCGCGCGTTAAAACTTTTGCAGCTGCACGTTTATCTTGTGTCACCTAATTTTTTTACAAGTAGTCGAAAATTTTGTCTGATATATTGATTTCATACTGTAATAGTATATTAATTTTCGGATAAATAGTGAATTTTATTGAACTATATATAAATCTGTGTTTCCCCGAATGAATGTTGTTTGATATTCTTTTTAACAGTCTTGGCGAACAAAATTTTTCAGTGGCATGTATGTTTCATAATTATCTGCGTGTAATATAAATATTATGCATACATACTTAATTTACTTATGTTTTTTTGTAACGAAATTATAAATATTTGTAAAAGTGGCAAAGTCATTTTCCTGCTGTTGTATGTCTGGTGTTCTTTATAGTTATTGATAGGATTGCCTTAACTTGTGCGGAAACTCAGGTCGTTACCGCTAAAGCCGAACAAGATACCCATTACGGAAGGGTGCAAACATCAATACCCCATATAACGATATTGCTTATTTACCGGAAGTAAATTGATAGAGGATTACGGCCAAGATTGTTTCCAAAACTTATTTCAACCGTTTATTATGTGAAGGATACAATTAATTATTTAAACGTTTGATACGTTCTCCTTAATAATGATCTCAAGCGCTTTTTTTATGGCTTCTTTGTTCATTATTATATTGCAAATAAACGTTGTATATAATATAAACTAACCGTAAGTTTTCAAATAAGAAATTAATGAAAATCATTGGAGTTTATTTATATTCTTTATATCTGTTTCGTCAGCTCGCCACCGTCAGAAAGACTGTGTTTTTGACATTTAAATAAGACTATGTATAATTAATTCACTTTTTCATTTCGCAACTTTTGCCAAACGAAAAAAGCGTTTTTTTTTTTTTTTAATTTTAACGCATCACATTTTTTTATTTTGGATTTGTAATATTTTAACATCCATAGATGACTTCATCATTTCATAATTTACCACAGAATAAAAAATTGTTTTGCAATCATTGTATTTATCACGGAACCGAACAAAATTTCAATCGTTTAAATAAATTATAATTTTACGAAAAATGATAATGCAATGAGTAAAATAAAAATTCGAAATAATATTGGCAATGGAGATTAAAATATCCAAGCGAGAAAACATCGTTCAGCTATAATACAAAATTAACACGGTGAACTAAAATACATTTCTATTTTTTCACCGTGTTATAATGGAGCTCTACCAAGTAAATGCCAATTCAATCAATATACTAAATTACAGGCGATCTTGATATCCAAATTTAACAATCCTTATAAAATTGAATTTATTTGTGGTAACTTTTTTAATCGTGAAAACTGTTCAATATAATAATACAAAAAAATAAGTATGATGTATTTCTAGTATAGATATATTTCATATTTGATTGTATGTATATATAATTTTACTACTTGTCTGAGACAGTGGACGAAGTCGGAAAGTAATACGGTAGAAGTAAAACTGAACTGCTTTGAGATAAAAGTAAATGATCGCAAAAGGAGAAATGGATTTTATTTGTTATTAAACGAGTGTGGTCCGGTGCACGACAAAGAAAAGCCCCTATGGGAGTTTGGGACATATAGGCCAGGGCTGAATCTAACTAACAAACATTTATTTATAATATTAATTCATCAAAAATTATTTTTATACAAGTTTCTTGATTGAATAAACTATTGCACAAAAATGCATATTTATCTAATTACAAAACACTACTTAAAAACCATTATTATTCCATTTGTTTTGAAATTATACTGATTGATGTTTTCTCAGCATTTTCCTAAAGCTGGCTTTGAAAAGAACATATCAACCGTAAAAATAGTTTGAAGTCAGCTATAAACAACATTCATGAATATTAATAGGAAATGTTTTAAAAATAGCCAATGATAAATTGCATTAGGATTATTGGAAAACAAAAAATATTTTCTTGAAAATATCTCAATTATCAAGTAGTTACTTTAATCGTCTCAACTCTATAAACATGATAAAAATCAATTGAAAAAAAATCTTAATGCGCGAAAGAGATTTTCAGATTTCATCTGAATGATACATGTTCATTCTAATATTCTGAAAATTTCCTTCAAACATTTCAATGGGATACACTATTTTTTGATTTAAATAATCTATAGATAGAATATTAAAGAGATCGTCTGTCTATTTTATAATTGTGTAAGTCATATAAATTAAAAGAGGAAAAAAATATGATTCTGACTTCGTAAAAACTCTTATATTTACAGAAAATAAAATCTACATAATTATTAAAGTTATTAGAAAAATACTGTTTATTGGCTAATTATTGTTTTATGAATGAAGGGTTGTTTTTTTGCATAAAGTATAATAAAAGTATTTACCAGTACGTTTTTGAATATCCATTCCGTCCACTTAGAATCAAATAGAAGTGATCCCCCACAGGTCACAAACAATGGAATCACAGCCAATCTGCTCCGCAAATAGGAAAATACACTGGACCCTGGACGGTTGGTTGCAACTTCTTCAGGGACAGTACACCAAATGACAAATAAAAAAATGTTTAAAATTTGTATAATTCTACATCCTTTGTCTATCACGACCGAGTGTCGTCTTTCGGCATCTTCGGGCATACACGGATGCAACATAACTGACACACAATAAACAGTTTACATCAGTTATATATATAAGAGGAATTAATTTTACAGGAAAAAAACAGGCCCCAAGGCTACGATTCAAATATATGAAATAACTTCGAAACCAGTGATACTTGGATCATAGCTTTAGGATCTCTTTTTTCACTTTGTAATAAATTACTCTTGTATATAATCGATGCATACTGTTGTAATGTCAGTTCTATAGCATCCATGCGATAGATTGCCTGAAGGTTTCGGAAGGCCAATCCCGAGCTGTTAGTTACGAAAAGATCGTTCAAAGTTATAACATTTCAAATTTGATATTAAAATTTTGTCAAGCACCCTCAACGATATCGTGAATTATAAAAAATATATCATTCAATTCCAGGACTATCAAATACTCTCTTGAACCACATTTTCTTTTTTTTTTTAATCCTAACTACTTTACAATTTTTGCATCATATTTTCCAATCGAAAAATTTTAATCACTACTTTCTAAACCGATGTTTTTGCTAAAATATCACAACCTGTTTTCATTCATTATTTATTAAAGCCACCGTAAACTTCTTGGAATGTTATTACATCTATTCCGCTTTTTTACCAAATTTGTAATATTCTCTCCCCGCCTTTGGTTCTTATCTGCAAATCAGACAATATGAGGCTTACAAGTCCGAGTAAAGTGAAAGAGGTAGGTCTTTCAGGTCGATTTTCTTCTCCGGGGCGGGATTCCCCGACCGTCCTCTGCAAAGCCGACCAATTTTCCTGCACTCATTTTTCATCGTTTCCAAGTAATTCTTTGTCTTCCACATTTGCCCCCGCATTACCTACTTTATTATTACCTCTCTTGCGCAAATCTGCTTTGTCGAGGACTTTCGTAAACTTTTACTCTTTATAAGTTTACCAAGAAAAGCTTTTCACTACATTCTTAATAATAATCACTGCGGTGTTAGTTTATTTGTTGTAGCCTACATCTTACACTCTCAAACTTTATATTTTTATTTTCAATATTTAAACTATTTTTTTTTTCTCGATAATCTCGTGTATTATTGTTTACTTGACTTTGCTGATCTTAAGCTGCATAAATGCCCATAGTTAAACACATATTTGATTTTATGTTAAATAAAACACAATTTTATGGTGATTTTAAATTTTATTGTTGAAGTTTCACAATTTTTTAAAATCAGTATTCCAAAATGACTACTAATTTCACCCTTATTGAATTCGTTATATTTCTCAATTAATTGACTTTTGTTCTATAATTATTTGTGAGAAGCGCTTAGTATTATATAAAAGTTTTATATCTTTTTTATGTATAATTTCAATAATCATATATGGCAGCTGTCGGGGAACTTTTTTAACCATTACACCAAAATATTTTTGCGTTAGTCGATATTGATATTATCCCTTTATTTTGTGATTCACAACCACATTTATAAAATAGTAAATTAGAAAAAAATTCCTTTTTACCCTATTTGGGGTAATTTACCCCGGTCCCCGACCGCTGATATATAGATACTTAGTAGTAGTAGTTCTATAACCATTTGTTTTGTATAGTTAATAATGCTTATTAAAACCGAAATCTGTCATTATTATATACGATGTGAAAATAGTCCCAAACAAAAGATGTTTATTATCATTTTTTTATAAATAATACCTCCTCATTAAATGACAGTTTACACATTAGAATCGAATTACTAAGTTGGTGAAAAAATTTAGAATTTTTAATTACATATGAACATGTCATCAACCATTGTGGCACGGTGATCGAAATACATTTCGATATTTTAACTGTTCATTTCTTCTTTATTTTTCATCATGTGTTCTTAATTCTGTCGTGACATCGAATAATCGGCGCAATATTTACTAGTCAAATATCACGTTGACCTCAATTTTTGGTTTTTTCATAATGACCTGATAGGTTTCGAATTATCAAATGCCACAGGACTGCCTTATCCAATTATCATATAAACTTTTTCATACATAATATACTTCAACCCTTATAGAAGAACAAACATAAATAACGAAGTTTTTTTTTACTGAAATACGTGTCTTCGAAAAATATTTCACAATAATAAAATATTGTATAGTTTTAAATCACATATATTTTATATTATTTTTGACATGTTGTTCTCATTCTAATGCACATTATTTAGTCTGTTATTTTGTAAGGTATTGAATCATTCAACATTTAAAATTAACAGACGCAAGCAATTTGAATTGTATTTCCATGACTCTAATGACTTAATGTTTCATTTATCTGACGTTAATTTATTTGTTCGTCAATATTTTTTTTTTTTTATTTCAGGTGACAAAAGATTTCTTTGGACGTACTGTGACAACATCTCCCGCGACGGCATCAAAGAGAGGTTTGCATACTCAATTTAATGATCGATTAATCAGCCAGACTTTCAAAATACTCATTTATAACAAATCTCTTTTTTATTTTACTTCTTGGTTTTTTTATATAATAAGTCTCGAATTCAAACAATCGTTTTCATAATAAATTAATCCGTTCTGTATGAAATCATTCGCGCTTATAATTTTCATTAAACTTTCCAAATGAGATTTCCATTCTCATTTAAACGTTGCCATAGCTGCCCCGTAGCCAAGAGGAAAATTTAACAAGTTGTTATCCTTCAATTTTCGTAATCAGTTTTCGTCACCATCTTTTCAGTTGGTAATTGCTTAAAAAAATATTTTTTATCCTCAATTTAGTATCATTTAGAATGTATTTAGTTAATAATATTTATATTATAGTATTTTCATTATTGATATTGTAATATTTTTCATTTATATTCCTATCAGTAAGGTAACATTTAAAAATCTTTACCTTTAAATATGTACTTTTTCTAAATAATATATAAATACTACGTAATTAGCGAAAAATTTCGATTTACTACGTATAGAAAATCTATCGATTTTTCGAATGGATTCACATAAATACTGATTGCAAATATTAAATCATTGCTGTAATGTAAACTTCTACGCCCGCTGTTAGTTTATGCGATGTACCACGATATTTTCAGTCAAGCATTGTGAAAATAATATTTATTCTCCAAGATTAATTTGTGGAAGATTTTGAAATTAAATTTATAAAAACTTCAAACGTGCAATGATACATAAAATAATATAAAACTTGGGGCTGGGGCTTAATCCCTTCGGCGATATTATCCCACGAAACCAATTATCAAATAGTGTTTTGCAACCTCTCTAGCATCAGGGCGACCATATGAGTTTTGTTTATAAACATTGAAGAATTTATCACATGTTTTATCTTGATTTCTTTAATGGTTTATGAATTTATTATTTTACTTAACGAGCGTACCACTCGTTTTCCATTTAATTTCTTCTTATACTCTCTATTATATTATTTTAACCCAAGTAAATATATACGATTACATCAGTTTATGTGAAGAAGCTTGAACTCTGACCATTGAACTGAACGTATTTTGTTACTGATACATTTTTGTCTGTAGTGTTTTTTATATCAAAAAAATACTAACTTATTATAGATTATCAAACGAATTGGCAGTGTATTCATCTGCAATAAGTCTAATAAACCTAATAGTTTATCTAATACTGTAATCAATGACAAATATTGAATATTGTTTTAAAAATTTCCTTTTAATGTGGATATGAATTTTACCTCTTGTCATAGTCACCCCAATCATTGAGTGGTAGCAATTGTTCGGCCAATTATGTTGAGCAAATTTGTCTTCAGTTGAAAGCTGAAAAGCGAGTCTAGGAAAGTAGGCGAGGGTGGGAGATAACTGTTTGTCTTGCTTAAGTATCTGTTAACGCCACTCTTCGGTATTTCGTTGTTAATTAAAATTCGTGAATAATACTCCTTTGTTTCAATTCAACTTAGTTAACAATTGTCTTCTATAGTATCACGAAATATCATTTGTTAAAATAATATAATTGTTTGAAGCATGATACATCAATTCGTCTTTGTGCTGCGATACCAACCTTGAATACTATATTTTAATTTTGTTTGTTTTATATTTATTCGGATCGTCGCTGTACGTATATAAATATTTTCATATTAGAATATTATTAACTTCGAAGGTATCTTCTGCAAAATATCTTTCCCCTCAATGATGTTTTGGTCCTTTAAAGTGGATCAGTTGTTTTCTATTTCCTTTTGAAGTGACTCATTATCCAATACACTTAAAACAAAAACATATTAAAGGTTTCAAAAATTATATATTGTAGATTACTTCAGCATTTAGCAAACTTGAGGAAACATACGGTCCGATCCAAACACACAGTTTTATTCTATATCGATAAATTGATACGAAGATAACGAAGGAATCATTTGATTTGTTTACAATCGAATTGAATGACAAATGTTCAAAATATTTAAGATTCATAAAGTAATCAAGAAATATTATATATGTAACATGTTGCAATCTACGATTTTTTCACTCGATAATAAATAACTTCTCACATAAACGCTTGCAGAAATACTAATTTTATTGAATCGTCCAAGGTATTTTACATAATATAAATAAGTTGTTTAAAAAAAATGTCATAACTTATGCATTACAGATTTTTAAATCATTCACGCTATCTATAATACCATAATTAAATCAACAATTTGGATGTGCTTTGCTATATTTTTGTCTTTCTATAATATGATATTATTTTTTACAGATGGCATTATCAATGATATCGTCAAAAGTCCGATTTGGTATCATTACAAAGAAGGCTTCAATAATGCTGTACGAAGAGATGTCAAGATTAGCGACCTGTTATAAGCAATACCACACTTACGATGCAGACCTTTTTTGAAAAATATTTGAGCAATAACATTTATTTTTTTCCACATGAATTTCAGCTTATTTATTGATTATTGGAAAGCTTATTTCTTATGAAATTATGTTTCAACTTGTACTATTTTTTTCATATTATTAATATGAATTACCTTCATTTTTAATCATACCAATTATAATTGATGTTATTAAGCATTACTTTTTTTAATCATAATTATATTTATTGTACAAAAATGTGTTTTCTGTAAATTTCATGGATTAATGTGCAAACCAGTATATCATAATAATTATTGTTAAGCAACAAACAACCTTTTTTGAATAAAGATTTTTTTTAATATATAAATGTGTTTTTTTTGTAATGTATATTGTACCTTCTATATTCGTATATAGAATTAATATTGAAGAAAAATTAAACCAATTGCACATTTTTAGAACTTCTTTTCATATCTATGAAAGATGATGATGCCCGCGATGAGCGAAACCGGTAAAAATCAAAAAATATATTGTGGAAATAAGTACTAAAAATGTGTGTTTATTATTTAAAATATAATGCCTTTCCACCAAGAAGTCACAGGTTACACCTAAAAATTTACTATTTATTTATTCTTAGAAGGCAAAATGATTTTTATATTTAGAACCGACATACTTTCTCGCAAAGTTCAAAATTTTCCGACCTGAGAATATTAAAGGTAATATATAAACATAAAAAAAACGAGATAATTAACTTTAGTTATGATTCCATTTTTTTTAAATTTTTACTATTACAGTAAAGATATCAGATTCTTCCCCTATGGATAAATTTTTCTGTTATGCTTGGACTGTTTGATAGAATATATAAGTTTGATTTTGTAACCATTTTTTTAACGTCTGCAAGGGTCTCCTTGCAAATATTAAAATAAAGTATCACGATAGCTGTAATTGAATGAGTTAAATCATTTTAAGGAATATGTCAAATCATTGAAATTCATCGAAATTATAAATCTTCAAATGTTTCATTGACTGGAAATATTTGTAAATAATCTTCGTCATATAATATATATTGAAAAAAATAATCTTACAATACATTATTTATTTCAAGTACAATTTACACTAACCTTTCTATACCAGTGAATTATTCTTCTTTTCAATTGTTCGATTTCCGCAGCAAAAGAATACTATCGGTAAGGAGAAACTACAGAAAGTAAGTGAGAAGACCCAAAAAGGTTAAAAGTAAGATATTTTTAACAGAAAATTGATTAGGTACTGATGAGTAATTATTACACAGGTTATAAACGTGATAACTGATTTGAAGTCCATCAATCGCTTAGATTAATAATTAATACTATGGTTTTAGGATCGATTCTTTAAAGTATATAAAAAAAACATAATACAATCGTACAATGGATTCATATTTAATAACATTAAAATGAATATATATTTGATGACACAGAAGCAATTTTTGCAGACATTCTTTCAAATGTTTGTTACCGCAAATAGAATAATACTTATCATAAATTTCTTTAATACAATTTATATCTTTAGGTGATTTCAACTTATAGGATAATATGCTGTATTTTATAAAAGAAGACATTGATTAGGTGTCAATTATAACGTTGTTTTTTATTATTATTTTAACTACTTTAGGTTTCAGTTATTATATTTAAATATTTATATCAAATCTTGCAACTGCATCAATTTTTGTGCGACTTTAAACAAACAACTTCGAATCACATTGAAAGACAGAATCATCGCTTCATGTCGAGATATTTTTATATTATTTTTCCTCACATCTTAAACTTTTTGATTTAAAATAGGTATGCAGCAGTTTTTCCAATTAATAATAAACACAATGTGATTTTATTGTTGATGTGGTGATGTGATTTACGCTCAAGTATTTTCATCATGATTGTAAAGTTTTTAAAGTCGTTAGTCTGTCAAACTGTTTGTAATGAATAGGCCGTACTTAAATCAAAAAGTTTTCGAGCCGCTGGTGGTGTATTAAGCCTCCAAAAGTTTGGTAATTTATGAGAGGCAGGTGCGCCACACGGAAATGTTTAAAACAATCGTAATACTTCGCTAAACAAACACGCTTTAAATTATAAAACAATAGGGTTGAAATGAAAAACAAATTCACAGTCAGTAGAGGTTGATTAAACACAACTGAGTGCTGTTTGTTTTCAAACCAGATTTAAAACACGCATCCTCAATATAAATTTTCTCATATAAAATGATTTTACAGTTAGGCATCGCGCAATAACATTTTCAAGTATTTTGGTCGAAGTCTTTTGTCTTTAATTATTCTTAGGTTATATATATTATACATATATATACCTTAACTAATTTTTTCAATGAAAAAACGCATACTTTTGGATGTTTCTTCTTTCGGTCATAAATAATATTGGATTTTAATACCGATCGTATTGTTCGGTTCATAATGCTCGCGATGAGCGAAACCGTTGCTGATCATAAAATATATTGCGGAAATAAATTCTAAAAAATGTGTTTTCATTATTTAATAAATTAATATCGATCTGGCAAAGAAAATCTCCGTAATTCCACCTGAGTGGGTTATTAAATGTTCACTTATGTGAACGCCACTATAAAATTAGGAAAAATTATCGTAGCAAAGTAAAGAGTCGATTGCTTGAAAGATCATTGCAATTTTCATTTTCTATACACGCAAGCAAATAAATCTTTATTTTTAAATTTCTTTATTGTCTTTTCAAAATTTGACGTCCCGGATAAAAATATTCATTTCTGTATTCAGAACTCCTTTAATATATACATATATATACGTCTATGAATGAGGTCTACGTCGTGAAGTCAACACTTAACTGAAATAATTAAATATTATGAAATAAAAAAATCTATTTTCTTATATATATATATATATGTATATGTGTGTACATATTATTTTATAAATATTAATAACATAATAAAAATATTTAAATCATGAAATTTTTTTATTAAATACTTCATGCTCTTGGAAACAATTATTTATTTACACTATGAAACCGATTCCGATCATAAAATATAATGTGGAAGTAAGTTCTAAAAATGTCTTTTTATTATTTAAAATATACCTTTCCATCAAGAGGCGACAGTTAACACATTTAAAGTGGTGAAAAACATAGGTAAGGGTAATAATATTTTTTCATTAATTCAGACAGCAATAATATTCCGAAGCTTACCTAATTATACGTTTTAGAAAGCGGTTAGCTCACTACTTCATTCATAAAACGAACTCTTTAAAAATATAGGCTAAAAGACTTTTTGTTAAGTACCTTTTCGAGAAACGCTTCTTTATTTTTTAGTTTTCTCCAAATTGAGAACGGTAATTTTTATGAAAGAAGTAATGTATTTTTATTGTTACTACTTCCATTATTCAACCGAAAAGGTATAGAATAAGAAAAAATTTAAACGCACACATTCTACTTTGCAAATTGTTCCCTTAAATCATTTCCAACAGTTGGAATTAAAAAATATGCCTAACTCTCCCCGCTTATGTTGAAAGTGATTTACGGTGCACAGTTTTCGCAACTCGTTACTCATTTAATGCGCAAACTGTTACTGTAAACAAAAAACTTTTAACAACTCTAACGTTAATTACTTTCGGAATTTCTCGCTGGCTTTGCATTTGTACTATATTTATTCTACCGCACAAACAGCTACTAGTTTCATGTAACCTGTAAATGTACGTATATGTGTTGAATTTTGCATTTTAATGACCAAACTTACTAAAATTTTTAATTTGCTGATGCCGAAATATTTTTAAACAATATTTGATAATGATTAAAAAGAAATACTTTCTGCCTATGGGTTGTGCGAACTAAAAGATAATTTCTCTCAGTGTTGGCATTATTTTTTGTATGCGGAAAAATGCTTAAATTATACTAAGAAAGGTCGTCGCTAAATCAATAGCTTATAACTGGATAATTATATATTCTCGATGTTATAAGTGATCGTCTATGTGTAAACTAAAATAGAAATGAAATATTTCAATTTACGATCAGATAGGGAAGTGGCTTCTATAAATGTCACTAATATGGCAAGTGATGTCCACCTAATTCGACGTCAGATATTCTGTTTCTAGATATAATTCACGTTATAACTGTGACACTTTGTATGATACTATACTTGAGCTACAAACACATCGAGCTTTAAATAATTTAAAGGCGAATTTTTGTGAACGTGTTTCTTTTTATATTGAAAGCATACTGTAGATCTAAACTTCTTATACAAAGCTGGTTTGACTCTGAATTTAATATAAGAAGATATTTACAATCACACATGGAGTTTGCTGTGAAATAATAAATAAATTTAAGTATCATAATAAACATGGACAATGCCGATTTTTTTTCCTCATTTAACTGTCGTAAAAATAGTCAATATGTATGTATACATTGTTCATGTATCCGGTCCACGTGGAATGAAAAACATATATGTGTTTTTTCTTCAAACTCAATAAAATGAAACTTTAAATTGAATCAACAAAACAGTGCGAATTTCATTTCACACTTTTAATTTAATTTTTTTTAGATTAAATAAAACTAACATTCAAAGTATTAAAATTAAGCTTTCCTGTGATCAATAAAAAAAGTTCAAACTAACAATTTTTAAATACTTTTTCTGTTTCAAATTTTATCAACTTCAAGATAAGTTTTCTCCAGTAACAATAATTGGTTTATATGTATTATATTTAAAGTTCGGATTGTTACAAGGCGTCTTATCCTTGAATTTACAGACGTCTTTTCTGAGATAATATTATTTTTCTATAACCTTATCCGTTATAAAATTTTACTTTTCTTTTATTTATATGCATCCCTCTTGTGCTCATTTTTCAAGACGTTTGTGAAGAGTTCCAAACGGGAGTGTTTCGTGTAAAGACTTAACAAAATGGACGCGCCGTTTCTGTCTAGCACCTCTCGCCTTCTCTCTCTTTCCTCAGCCTGAGACTGGCGCCAAATTGAATTGGTCATTACCTCTGATCGTATTCAGAGAGTAAACCTTTCCAAATTCAGTATACGCCCCGAGCCAATGGATGGATAGAAAAAAACATTTTCCACTATTGAAAATCCATATTATTATTGCCTACCTACCTACCTGCAAGAAAGACAAAAATTTCACAAATAAAATTTACTTCTACATGCTCTAAATATATTTTTTTTATATTCTGATTCCAATTTGGTTATAAAAGTAATCTCAGAGGCAAGCAAGCGTTAAATATAAGTTATATATTAGGTAAAGTCAAAAGAAATGTCATTTTTTTTGTTGCATGCTTTCATGTCAGTTTACCTCGGGTTGCTGTCAATTGAGAACGTCAAGGTTGGTGTCATTTTGAAGCTCTGTTTTTTGTCTTACTTTTTCATGTATTCAATTTTTTTTACCCATAGTGAAAATGTTCAAGCCGAACATTTTGAAATTGAACGAAGAAATTGACGAGGCACATTTGCGATCTTGTTTATTGTTTTTATTCGACAAAGGATTAAAAGCAAAAGAAGCTACCCTGAGCAGTTTTGATACCTTTGGGGACGTATTAGATAGTCGAAAATGCCATAAATGGTTATTTCAATGAAAAACCGGCCGAATTTTACGAAAGTGGCATTAAAAGGCTACCTGATATGTGGAGGGAGATTATAAATAATAATGGAAATTATTTAATTGATTGTACAACTTTTTTTAAAATATATTTTTTTTCTCCAAATGAAAAAAAATTACATTTCTTTTCACTTTACCTTATATATTTCATCACACACGAGCCTGATGAGTTATTATCGTGGGTTTATTATTTTAATTAATCCTATATGATTTTTTTGATAATATAACCAAATTTTTTGATGTATTTTTTTAGCAAATAGACGAACATGAAGATTACATCGATTTGTAAAGTAGTCAATAACATCAAATGTCGCTAAAAATAAGTGAAACTTCCGATCTGTCTTTTTTGTGCCACCCAACAGACAACGATGCAGCTTTGGGAATATCGTCATGTGATAAGTTAGTATGGCGCTCCTGATATATTGTGTGGACCGCCGTTCGACGCCCCTGCATAGTACAACCTGTCAAAAATGAAACATTTTTCACATTGCTTTCACATCCCGCTAAATTAATTTTTATCATTTGTTTTGGAAATCACCCATATAAAATATTTTTTTATATGTTTCATATATGTGTTAAATGTTTATTCATTTTGCTCTTTCGATATTTTTTTTTTTATTATATGCAAACTTTGTTTCAATTCACAATGCAAGAAATCACATATTATCTCATTTATTATTAGTGTAAATTAATCCGTATTTTTACAGATTTTTCTATACGGTTCTCTTATATTCGTGCGGTTGTAATTTATTATGAAATTTTCTTTTTTTATATGTTCTTTGACTAGTTATCAATCATACATCAATACATGTTTTCTCGAAGAGAACCTATATTAAAGGACTATTTGTTTTGGAAAACAATATAAAATCAACTTGAAAATGTCTCGTCAGTTTGAGATTGATAAAGTTAATCATCACTTTTAATGTGTAAAATGTCTGTTATTGATAGAAGGCATGATATTTGAAAGAATGAAAACATATTTTTTAGTACTTAATTCCACAAAATGTTTTATTATCGAGACTGGTTTCGCTCGTCGCGAGCATCATCAACTAAAGCATTATCAACTTTTTTTTTTTGTTTTCAATTACCGATAATTTCTAAAATACTTCAAATACCTTTTTTGCATTCGTTTATGCTTACAAAATATTTACTTCAACCTACTATTTAATAGTCTAGAGAAATATTTTTTTCCGTGAAAATAAATTTTATATCGTAGATAAAGGCTATTTTGGTACATAGCCATCATTATTAAAATACTTCTTGAAGTTTAATGATTTGTTTTGCTTTAATATAAGACGATAGCTTCGATCCCAAATCAAATATTTAATCGACCGTTCCCGGGCGAAAAGAACACGAAAGTTTGCTGTTTATAAAATGACATAAACGTTTTATTTTTTATATATATTTTTACACCACTCAGAAAGGAACACGTCGGGGACATAAATTGTGATATCAACCTTCAACAAGTCAACCTCAATTCATATAAAACAGCTGTTCGAGACATCAACCCTTGTGGAAAACGTTTCGATTTTCCCCATCCGCGATTCGAGCCTCTCCTCCCTCGCCACAAAACATTATCTCAAACTTTTCACTGCACTTGTTTGTGAGACGCCCGCCCATTGGCTGCCGTTCGTGGGTAGGGCTAATCCAATTTGGACCAATCATTTTTATATAACACCCCTTGGTCCTCTTATACCCTTACTTCTCCCTCTGTGCACTCCCTCCTTCCTCCTTCCACGTCCTAACGAGCGGACTACCCTCGAGGAAAACTGGCAAACTCTGACACAGGCTGCTTCGAAAATTCCCTGTCAATTTTTTTATGATTATATTAATACAAATCTAATTTTTATGTTCCATTAAATCACGAAGTTTAAATATGTTGTTTTCATGTTATGTAGCAATAGAAATTTTCAAATTAGACACTGTATAAAAAATAAAATTCAGAATGAAAAGATTTTTAAACCTTAGTACAATATGAAGAATTTAGAAAAAATAATTACGATCCCTATTTTTGTCAACACTTATTCGTTTTTATTTATAATCGCGTAGAATAATAATAACGACATTATTTTTACAGATGATATTTTGTTTCCGTCTTCAATCTATATCAAAAACATGGTATTAAACTATTATTTGGAATAACTCTGAACACAATTCCATTATTCACTGGTCAATCGAGAGCAGAATATTCATATACCAGTACTACGAAAAAGTTTGTAAGCTATAAGTACACTCAACAATTAAGCCATTATTTTACAATTTATTGTCAAGTATCGGAAAATTTCAACAATTAAAATTTAACTAATATTTTCTATTTTTTTTATTTATTTGTCTATTAATAAGTTACAGTTAGTCGAAGCGTAATATATATAATTTAAATTGTTAAAACTTTGTACGATTCCACATGTTTTGTCACTAACGACCAGATTTCGCCGTTAGGCTTCTTCAGGAAACGACAATGCAACAGAACTTACAGTCTAGAGTTGAGTCATGAATTGAGTCTGTCTCAGTCAGTTCTGTTGCATCCGTGTGGTGAAAACCGAGTTGTTAGTGACAAAACATGTGGAATCGTACAAAGTTGTAACAATTCAAGTTTGATATTAAAATTCCATCAAGCACCTTCAGTCGATATCATAAATTAAAATTGACATCGTTAGTAAAAACATGTTTATCTATACTAAGTATCTTAAAAACTGTTTAATACTGCTGAAGAAATCACTGTAGAAATTTTGTATAATTTATATTACTAATACGTTCTTAATAAATAATTCTCGATACGATGAACCGATTACGATTCGAATACGATTTCATAAAATAAATATACATTATATATATAATTTATGTCTACAATTTTTGGCAAATGTAATTGGTATTTCATATATTATTCCTGTTTTAATGACATGCATGGAAAATATGTTATTCAATGTGTAATAAATATTTTTTTTAACCTTCCTTTTTGTTGTACACGGCGGTAAGAAAAACTCTTTGATGAAATGGGTAGTAACCGTCCTGCAACCCGCCAACTTCGCCTAACCTCGTCTCTCTGGTAGCATTTCACTCTATCAAAGTGCCCAATTCAATTGAGTTTTTCCGCGCAAGAGTTTAAATTTGTTTCGGTACTACGGTGTAAAGTGAATTCCATCGGAAGATTTTTCTCCAACATTTTTCTTTGAAGATTTTTTATCGGCGAATGAAATGAATTGAATTATGATTCAACATTTGTATTCTGTTAGTTAATTGGTTTACTAAAATGCTAATTATTAAGCGTTAATATTTTTTTCTACACATTAGATTATGTTTTTTTGCTCCAATAAATGGAAATACTAAAACACAACTGTCTTACAACTTATATTGTTTCACAACATTTGTATACTTCAATCAATAATTGACATACGACGCTTGAATTGTATATTAGCACTCCAAAAAATATCCTATTACCTTTATTGCCCATCGTTTGATACAAGAATGCAATTTTTTTCTCTTTTAGTCATAAACACTAGATTTTCAATAAATTAATATTTTTTATTTATTTTTTTGTGTAAATTAGAGGTGAAGAGACATCATATTTATTTTAATAAATTCAAAATTTTTTGCAGTCACGTTTTTAATTTGTGTATCAATAAACTATTTCTATTCAACGGTCGATAATTCTTTAAAATTTCAATATATTATTAAAAAATGTGACAAAAAAATATTTCGAATTATTACTAGATATATGGTTTTAGTTAGTAATTAATGAATAAAATACTCATATTAAGTGCGTTTTCTGATTGTTTATTTTAATATCAACATCGTGATTTCTACAAATAATATCATAATCAATAATTTTAATTATGACTACATCACAAACCTATTTACAAGTAACTTATTGTTTTTCTGTAAACATTTATTTACATTTTAAGAAGAACACTTTGTCTTTTATTTGTTTTACAAAATAACTTATTGCAACTGGTTGTTATGCTAAAATTATCTAGTTATTATAAAGTCTTAATTTTGCTGAAGCAACTACAAATTATCTTTCCTTAATTAATTTATTCTTTGTCAGTTTCTAACATCTTTCAATTTGAACAACAACATAAATAATAAATATATTTTTTTAAGAATGATCATTATAAAATTTTAATCACAGGCAATTAAATTTATCCTTGCGAAGAAAATTGGAAATAATACTGATGGGCATTAATAATTGTTTCGTAAAATAATTAGTTAATATTCATACGTTTATCACTCAAAAGCGGAATAACAAATATGAAAATGATTTTTTACAAAATAACATTTGAATTCATATACACGATACATTATAATGTTATTTTGTTGAATGTGCTTTTATAAGAGGATTGGAAGTTTTTTTTTTATTTGTATGTATTCATCGAGGTATAATTAAATATGTTAAGTGGTCATCGACAAATCCCAACTTAATATTATATACTATTATTGGATACTGGAATTCTGTTAATATTAACATACAGTTGAATTTTAACTATGAAATTTATTGTTATATACTTACAATAAAGCTTCGATTAATATATTGCGTAGTCTATTTACAGCATTATTTTTATTTACGACCCTTAAACATGAAAAAAATGAAGTATGTATGTTTTTTTCTATACTTTGAAAAATATTACAATTTAATAAATTCAAAAATCGGAAATAGTGTTTTTATGGCAACATAATCTCATATTTATTGACTATTGCATTCATAAAAAAGCAATAGAAGTTGCAAAATACTTTGATCAACATCATATCAACATAAAATTATTCAGTAATATTACAATTTCGGTGGATGTTAACATAGACGCAATATTAATAGAGCATGGAATCATTTTTTACACATAAATATTTACCATTATGGCTCCATTGCAAAACAATAGAATTGATGTTACGATAGTATAAACATTATAGACAAATTTTATTTACAATCACTTTTGAAAAGTATATCTAAAATACTCAGAAAACGTTAAATATTTTTGAACTTAGTATTTTTAAATCAAATTTATATTATAATTAACAATACTGTAATTAAACTATTTATTTTTAATCCGAATCCTTAGCCACGTTTGGACTTCTATCTTCTGCATTAGTTGGTGAATTAGGTGGCCGTTCCTCGTCTGTCACGTGTGGCCTATGTAAACCATGCAAGGCTCCCAGCGGGGGAAGAGGTAGCCCCAGGGGTAGTCGTAAGGCTTGCAAGCCATGAAGACCGTGAAGAAGGGCCGCCGAGTGCTCCCTTGCCCGTCTGCGTAATTCTGCTACACTAGATGTACGGTGATCAGATCCCGGTGGAGGAGATCCAGATAAGGGGGGCAACAGAGATAGTGGTTTCATAGGGCAGCAAGAGCATAAGCCGGGAAACCCTAGAATACACAAAATTTTAAGATTAGTATATTAAGAAACACAAATCAAATTAGAAGATTGTTTCAAAAAAAGTTTTCAAAAATTCAGATGAAGGCAACATTCTAAATATTCTATACAAAACGCTTTAGAGGAAATTCATTCAACGATTGTTACTCCGTTCAGCGAAAGCATAATATTTATCCAGAAAAACAAGTCATTTTGCAATATAATATTATTGTTTTTCGGTTTCATTTAAGATGCATAGTTTATAATATACGGACTATATATCTTAAATTAATTCGATACAACGCAAGTAATAAACTTTTGTTTTGGTCAAGAAACGGTTCCTTCTTTTACACACACCTCCCATTTCCTGGCAATATACTAACAAATAAAGAGTACATTTATTAAACTATTTTCTTCATAAAAATAACTGTAGCATTCCGATATATCTGTACTACCGAATTCTTTACGATAACAGATTAATTCTTTATAACAATAAGTTTTCCATTTCCATTGTTTTTCATAAAATGTCGTTATCTTTATGTGTTCTGATATTAAATTTTGCATGAAGCATTTCACTTTGAATAACACTCCGGTCGGGTGTTATACAATTTGACGAGGAGCGCTCCCGAGCGCTCCCCGTTCTATTTATTGCCACCCCCAGACGGGTGCCTCCGGCGAGATACTTTGCTTTAAGTAGATGAAAATGTACACCCCTTCGAAGTGTGTGGAATTGCTATACTCATTCAATGCATTCGTCTAGCACAAACCGGGAAAAATCGTATTTTCAAATGACTTTAATGACAATTACTATTGTGCTGCTATGTAACTAATTTCAACACATACATGTTTTTAAATACGGTACAGACCATTAATTTTTATTTTTTAATATAAATAGTACCTTAAAAATAAATAATTTAAACTATTAATTTAAAGAAATATTCGAAATACAATAAATGTGAGTTTTCCTGTTTTGATTGTGTCGATTGATATGTGTCGTACATTATGTATTGCTTAGCGTAAGACCATGGACATTAAAATAATAAAAAAAGCAATTCAGTTCTAAGAAATTTTGTCGTAGAAAAAAAATACTGTTTGAACTTCTTAGAGTTTAATTTTCACAAATATTTTTTTCAAAAATATGTGAAAGTATCTTTGTATAAAATTTCATAAATTTACACATGTTGGTTTATGTAATTAAATTTGTTAATGTACATTTTTCAATTGTGATATAAGCTTATTTTATGAAAAAATAGCTCAGTTATATAATATTAAGCTAGCTATATGTGAGAATTATTTTTTTCGATTATTCTTCGGTTAAGTTCCTATCAATAACATCCATTCCTTTAACAGGGTTGAACTAGCGCCACCTTCTCAAAAGTGAGTGGCCATAAATAAAAACAAACGCTCCATATATCAGACCGGGGGTTGGCACCTGTCGACTTCAAATATTACGACCGTCCATCTTGCTAAGGGCGAGATATATTTGCCGCCCCTGCTAGCTCTTGCAAATTCCAATTCGGTTTACATTTTACCCCTTTTTCCAACCTTAACGCACTTAATAATCATGCTGGAAGGGTACGATTGATACTTTTCGAAGGATCGTTGAACGAATATTGAATATTGATTACTGTTCAAAATAAATCTTTCTTTTTTGTATCAGAACAAGATAATCAACATATATCAATATTTGAAACATTGATTTTGGAATGCTACAGACACTAACAATTATTAATATTAATAATAGAAAAAAATATTCATTGCCGGAACTTACAACGGAGCAAACAATGGTCCTGCAATCTCGTTATATACAGTGTTTTATTAATAGTGCCAAAATTTAGATACTTTTTTAGATTTTATTTCGAGAGGAAACCTTGTTAATTATAAATTATTCAAAATTATATGTTTATGAATGAACACACAAATATTTCAATACATAGAAATGATCATAAAGATACCCTTTTTATATCTTAAAGCCAATATAATATCTAATCTATACTTATGTTAAATAACCAACGAGGCCAGCATTGTGCTACATTTTTACTGTTTACATAACGAGCAGTTGATAGCTCGGTGATGTCGGTAAGGTGCGATACACCATCACCGATAATATCGGCCATAAATATCCGTTAAGGGCCGGCAGGATAATGGAATTAGTTTTGAGGGAGGAAAATTTCTGGGCTCAGGTGCTCTTAATCAACGCCGTTTATTCATTATTAATCTTTGTATTTATGCTTAATTCGAATTGTTACCGTCGCTACTTAGTGGAACCATTATTTAATATTGTTTTTTATTTTTAATTATATATTAAAAAAAGTGTCGTCAATATTCTTATCCACATTCACCCCGAAGTATTAATTAAATTTCATTTTAATATGCTTCACATGTTATCTTTCTTGATAGGTTAGGTTAAAAATACTGGTGCTATTAGAATTACTCTACTACTCAATTTCAGGATCAGATTAAGGATGAGTGGCAAGGAATTTGAACATGAAAAAATTTGTGCCTTGATCAAATAATCCATGGACAAAATTGCTCGTTTGAGTGTTCAAATCTTTGATCGCGAATACATAGGAAGTAAGCAGATGAACTTTTTCTTGTAATCTACGACACCTAACATTTGTTTTGTACAAAAAATATTGATTGAAAATAGAAAATCATTTTTTATATTACAATATATAATCGAATAATGTGAAATTTTATCCAGCAAAACATATACATATATATATTATATCTTTTACTTAAGTATTATCGCATTTTCAAATAATTGATGCAAGCAACACATCACGGTCTTCGTTGTGCATTGTGAGATGAAAACAAAAAAAAAAAATGAAATTGACAACAATATGGCTTTAGCGATTTAAGTAATACAGAGCTAGTTAATTAAATTATGATATTTCACAATTTAGTAATTTAATAAATATGCACAATGTACCAAGAATGCGTTAACATATAGATTTCGTTAAAATTATAGTGATTTGTGATACAAAAGCCACTGAATGTTCCATTTGTACTGATCATTGACTATTGGTCAAATTTGATTTTTTATATATAATATACAATATTTATAGCAAGTCATTTGATTCATAACATTCTTGATTATATAATAATATGGTTCCATAATAAAAAAATATTTTCGATATATTTACCTTTAAGCGCTGGAAACAGTGGCTGACTGAAGTGTGTGAGGTGCGAGAGATGCGGAGGGAAGAAGAGTGGTGGAGCACCACGTGGAGATCCCCCTTCGAGGGGACGGAATCCGCCACCACTGGAAAATTTAAAACTAATTGATTTACTCAAAACTGTTACAATACAAGCAGTGGTGTCAAAATAAACAAATTATATTAACAAAAATCGAAACAACCATAAAAAACGTAAACAATGATTAGATTCGCAATATCACATAACATTTGCATGATTCGGATACTATTGTATATGGCGTCACACGTTGAACATAATTTAAAATGAATTAATAGTGTATGATACATTCATATTTATACTTGTAAATTCACTTCACTAGTTATAATTTAAATTATTTAAAGGATGTTATTACAAAATTCAGTAAATTTTCATTATAATGACAGTGAGTGCCAACCGTTCCTCTCCCCAAGGTGTACTGCGCCAAAGTAGTGTTCAACCATTCCAGTAATTGAACAATAATATTGTAGGGTTTTGATATGAGAGGAGTTTTTGTAATATATTTTAATATTTTTTTGACGTGACAACGTCTTATAAATCGATGATCGCCCGCTGCAAGCACGAAAAAATATGACTCATTGTCCCGTTTGTCGCGTGCGAATAAAATATATCAATAAAAAATTGTAGATTTCATTTCACTCCTTCTTCGTATCCATACAAAATAATGATAATTAAATAAAAATGATTCCATTTTATTCATAAAAGTATGCAATCATTTCATCAATGTTTTCTTATGACGTTGTCACGTTAAACTATCGTCCGTAAACCGACTTTACAGACAACCAATTTTTCATTTATAGTTTTTAATTCACATTATGCACACTTAAATAGTTTCAACCTTCAATACACCTAAATTCGGCTCACTGATAATAAAATAATAATGAATTGCGGATGTTTTTTAGTACCAAACATCTTCAATGTTTGTATGATTCAATACTACAATATAACCGTTTTTTTTTTATTTCGAGTAAAATTTTATGTTTCATTCACATGTTTATAAATATAGTTGACTGTGAATTAAATTTATATTTTCTGTGCAATTAAACTACCATTCGCTGTGATACTACTATCTTTGAAAATGTTAATGTTATCATCATAAACTTTAATAATAAACGATAGAATATTTTATCTATTGCTCATTTTGTTATTTATGTTTTTAGTTCGTTTAGTTCACAAACTGTTTTTTTAGATCTAGGTAATCTATTGATTGAATTGGAATTTACTTGGTAGAACTCTATTATAACACGGTGAAAAAATAGCATTGTATTTTAGTTCTACATTTTTTATAAGATATAGCTGATAGCTATTTCGGCTCACCCATCGTCAGAACTATGTTTAAACGAATATTTGCCTATCTATATATAGCTGTGTAGAAAAGGTACACAATACATCTTCTCTCATGTTTTAACGTCTAGGTTATCTTCCTTTTGCCACGTTTTAGCAAGAATATTTTTCAATTATTTTGTGATTTAATCTATTGGTATCAAAAATTCACTACCACCCAAACAATCCTTATAAACAGGACATAAAGAGAATGGTTTCCCTAAAACCAGTCTCTTCATGAGGTCTATCCTTCTACCCTAATTTTTTTTAAGACAAATAAGGGTAGTTTGAGAAAAATTGTAACACGCAGTTAACGTGGAAAAACATCTGTTGTTTTAAGTTAACTTTGGTAGCGGATATGGCTAAAAAAACTAAATCGTATAATAAGAAAAATCGTTACATCAAAATTATTAATTTGCGTTTACAAAACCAGCGGCTTGGCATCTCTGGTCGACTGGCGGTAGACGTTGAACCATCTGGTGCTCTTTATAAATTATGCAGTAACAATTTGTTTTAATAATCTGCTAAGATATGACAGATTAAATATGACAACGGCAAATTCGGTAACGGAGTGAAACCATTAATTATGTGCGGGTACACTTGCACAAAGTGATTATGAGAAAATGGAAACCTTTAAGACACGCTGCCTTTGCTTAAATCATTCAATCAGTGGTGATGTATTTTTTCATTATTCATTCCATCTATAGAGGATTTCCACGGGAGTTTTTGTTTATTAACTAACCTATATAATAATATTTGTTTCAATACTTTTGTATGCTATCTGATACAAATTTTCTTCAGAAGAATATAACTTAAGCTATATAAATATTTTATTTCATTTACCCGCTTTTTACAAAAATAAAACAAACATATTTTTTCAAATATTTTCAGCAATACCTGGCTTATTTTATATTGATTTTCAGTAGTGTCGTAGCATGAATTTACTGTTGATATATGCTGTAATTTAAACATTGAAAAATTATTAACATATTCATTAAATTCAAAGTTTTAAATGTAAGCCATAAAAAACATTTAATAATTGTTTTAACTGTGTAGTAACATTTTACAAAAAAGACAAAGATGGAGATTGTTTATGATATGTTCTTAGTTTGACATATTTGATATATGCTAAGAACACATTTCAGCAAATTAAGTATACATATATATATGTATAATATATATTTTAATTCATTTTGGTTGATTCTCTATGAGATTTAGTATTTTTTCCAGTATATCATTAAGCAATTTTCAAGTTATTGATATCATAAATTCATCGGAGGAAGTAAAGCCATTTTTTGTAAAATATCATTTTCCATCTTGCATTTAATTTCTATTAAAGCTTACGAAACGTATGAGCTGAAAATGAATGACTATTAAACATTCATATGCGATTCACTTAGAATTTATCATTGCAGCATCTGGTGTTCCTCTTCAGTGGCGTACATAAGTCATTGTACGCGATTTTGTAATTTTGGAATTAATATAATATTTATTTATTAGCATCGAAAAAAAATTTTTACCCACATGTATATGATTTATAAACAAAAAATTCCAACAATTAATTTTATAAATGTGAGGGCAAAAGATTTTTTTCACATAGGTTTCGACATAAAAAATATAAAATCTTACGTGAAGTAACCTGTCAATTTAACTAATCAAATTTAGATGAAGATAAAGTTATTACAGTTTATAAACATACACAAAATTTATTCGTGTGATGTGTCTATTTTTCGTGAGTGCCCAAGATATTAATAAAAAAAACTATTAAAATATTATACACAATACTATCATTCCAACGTTTCAATCAATAACTTATTGTAACGAAAGAATATTTTATTTTAAGTTACTAATTTACTAAAATATGACAGCTTTACTATTCATTTATTTTTTCGGCTGGGCTTTTCAACCCTTTTTACTTAAATCTCAAGCATTTTCGAATGAAGTTGGACATAGTAAAATTTTCTAGGCACAGCCCTGCTTCAACTTGAAATTCGATTCCCAATAGCGTCACTATCAGCCATGTTCATGTATACCAAACCTAGACGCGGAATAATCAAATCTTGCTAGCGCATTGAGATTAAGTGAATTACCCGCCGCGAGATGGTCCTAGTTGCGCACTACAAAATGCTCTTTAAACCGTTGAACGACCTGAATTATTAAGCCGAACGGTCATAATCTGGGGCCGAACCGCAAGCTTTTGCTGCACCGGACCCTAACGGATAAACCCGCCTTTGAAAATGTCCGTTGGAGGTCTTTGTTAATTCAATTATAAGTCTCAAAAATTAATACAACAATAGTGTGGCGCACAAAAGGTATGTTTTAATATAACAAGTGTGTTGTCTATGGTTAGTTGTAAAATAAGTGTTTATGTTTGGTTTAATGAGAAATCATTTGATTTCTTCAGAATTTTTTACAAAGTTTTCTTTATTTTATAAACCACCATTTAGATTTATCATTTTCTTTTTTTTTATTATTCATAACAGGTGGTTCAGAAATAAAAGCATGTAAACGAAATGAAAATACTCAATAAAAAGATAAATAATCACGCTTAACAACGGCCTTCTTCGTCCACTCGATGATAGACTTGGTAACTTGATTAATTCGTGACTAAAGAGCAATAGAAGACTGATAAATTAAGAGGTTTTCGTCGGATTACTAAAATTATATTATCCGTAATATGATGAAAGTTTATAATCCAAAAGTTTAATCAGCCAGACAGATAGAAAGGTAACTTAAATAAAGTTACTATGGAGTAGGGACACTGTCATGAGATAAACAATTGTATTATAAAAGCAAAAGTAATTTGGTGATTTTAAACAAGGACTTGATTGAGTTGAGTCATAACACTCAACAAGTTTTCATTAAATTATAAACTGTAATAATGCTGGGGTGATCTTGTGTGTTTATTATTAGTTCATTGTCCTTTTTCCTAATTGTGTGTAGGTTTTCATGATCAATTATTAAAAAAAATATTTTCTTCATATTATACATATATAAATGAATGTTTATTTGTTTTTATATCCTGTATGCGTTCTGATACCATTCATCCGATTGAGATGAAACTTTAGTGAGTTGTTGGCTCATCGCGGCCATTTAATTTTTCGTCCGATTGCGATAAAAATAGTTTTTTTTTTTGCACATGCTTGCGAATGTTTCTGAATTATAACAACCATTAGATGAGGACAGGTTTACTTATCGCAAACACTATCAACTGACACAAATTTGATTAGATATTTTTCTCACGTGGACAGATATATGTAACCTGCTCACGCATCGTAAAAACGTCTGATTTATTCGTGTACACAACAGACGGGAAAACAAATATGTTGTGTATCCAAAAGTACTTCAGTGATAATAATAAAAAACAAAATTTCTTTTTTGATTGAATTGCCTTTTTATAACACTAAAATACATTGCTATTTTTTCACCGTGTTCAAATTTTCTTTGTTTACGTGGCATTGCAACGCATGCCGGATTCTCGCTAAAACTAAATAAATATCAGCATTATAATGTTGATTAGAAAACTGTTGGATGTCTAGTGAGAAAAACTTTATTTTTTAAATAATTGTAAAAACATTCCTGTGCGAGTAACTTTTGTAGAAAGTTTTATTTGATAAAATGTTTTACACATGATAATGTCAATCAACATGCTTAAAACATAAAAAGTGATAAGAAATCATTTATATTTAATATTTTACTAGTTATTGAATATTTACCATTACATTTAATTAGATTGATCTTCCAATTGTGTTTTGAAGCATGATTTTAAAGTCAAACGATATCGACAAAACAAGCGTGGCGTAGCTATATACAATCGGCCTTCGTAGAGCATCGTAGAGGTTTGTAGCGTCGCTAGCAGACTCATGGGATAGCATTCTAATTATTTAAACAGTTTTCGAGTGTCGGGAGTGCGGTTTTCATTTAATAGTCCCACTTGAATAGTCCGCACAATGGAATTAGTGGAACTTGCAGCCACTACGATTTGCTCTGCTGAAGTTTTCATCGGTAAGCATACTTCGTGTGTGAATTTAATACATATATCGGACGAAACCGAAATTGTTTAATACGACTTATAAAATTGAACCATTTTCAATTATTTTCTCAGCGAGGAAATTGCCTTGAACAAGCAACTAACTCGTCTACGTATATACGAATTCATTCATAAATAAATTATTGCAGCTATTATGCAATATGTTGTCAGAAATGATATTTTTTTAAAGCTTATTCAGCTATTTATATCAATGGAAAAAATAATGCATTTTCTCAATATTTTATTTATAAATAATTCAACAGTGAATAAAAATAAATTTACAGATTGATATATTATCAGTTTCACTACATTTTGGTTATTAATAATATTTGTATGTTATTCTTAGTCTATAAACCTTTTGTATCGCAATTTAAATGACTTGCTATATATTACACGTTTGACTCAATTCTAAAAACAAAAAAAAAGTTTTAAAACTTTTCTATGCAAACTCAAATAATTCCCACAGAACACTAATTCAGTTATTCAAAATTTGTTTATCTCATCATGGTTATCTAATTAACATTGTTTATAATATTCTGTTTATGCGGATCACCACGCTCTACCTCTGCAATAGGATAATCACATAAATCTGAGTATCAGTTCATATAATAAATTAATTAAATGTAGACAGAATCACGGCTTCCTTAAGGCGGACTAGTGAAAACATAATCTTAACCTCCGAAGCCGACGGCTTAATAGAAATACATGTTGCGATATATGTATATACCGAACGAGTAAAGCATGTGTGGAATGTATACTTCCACGTGTAAGTAAGCCTTCATGTGAGCGTTTACATAGATACACGCGCAGAAGCCACCGCTCTAATTACAGCCTGATTACTATGATAATGAAATTAAGTTGTTGCCCTATCTGCAAGCAAGTGTCTGGGATAAAGCAGGTATAGTCAATGAGCCTCTCATACTTCACATATTTATTTAAGGTTTATCGAACGTTAAACGCTGTGAAGTGACCTTTTGAATTTATTTAATATATAGCCCCCGAATGCTTTTAGTTTCCGTGAAAATTTCTTTCTGATATTAATTATTAATTAATTATTTGAAAAATGTTAATATCAACGGAATAAAAAAGGCAGCAATAACCTAAATATCTGTGACAACCTTCTAAAAAATGGCTTAGTATTGTATAGCTCTTATACCTCAATATGATTTTTCCACGTTTATTTTATAATACTAAGTCCATATAACTGATTATTCTATCGAGTAGAGATATTAATTAAAAAATATTGAGAATGTCAGTGATTTTTTCTATGTCCCCCCATAATTCGGAATATATGGATACCTTATCTTACTAAAGAGAATTTATCTTAACAGATATTCTAAATGATTTGAGCTTATTGAATGATTGAAACAATTTCAATTACTACACTATCGAGATTAGCGAATTTTTTACTTGAATATACTGATGTAAGTAAATCCTACGGACTTTGTTTAGTTTACCTTTCAACACTTTATTTACATTATTCAACCTAAAAATATTTGTTTTTTTTTATCCTGTATTTTTAGCTGAAGATTGAAGATATTATATTGAGTATGGTATGTCAATATTTTTTTTCAGTCGATTATCATTGTGAAAAGTAGTTTTAATTTCTTAACTATGATATCTTCAGTAACTGAATATAAAATACTATCGAGGTTTTCGCTGTACAACAGTGCTTCAAAATTCAAGCTGCACTCTTGGCTCTTCTTTTAATTTGATGTTAATTTAAAGTTTATCTTTTAAACGTAAGTAAACCAATACCAACCACCTAAGCTACAATTCTATGAAATTCAAACAATATTTCTCGTAATTATTTAAAACTCTTGCATACATTTAATATTTTTATGTCTTTATATGTATATGGTTTTTTTGTTTACAATTGTGTGGTTTCAAAGTTAGTTCGTTATATATTTGACAAGACGTGACTGCAACTCTCATGATTGTAACTCCTGCATCGAATAATTCCATCATCTATCGTTAAACAAGGCGCGTGTTTGCTAGATCCGCCGCAAATAACGGCAATAAGCTGTGTAAAACAGCATTACTTGGCTGAGGATGAGACGCGAACATAATCCGCTTGTAAGATTACAACAGCGCGAAGGAAATTCCCGGTGACTTCAAGGGGGGCAAAAATGCCACTGCTTCAGTAAAATGTGAGAAATCGTTCTAATACACTATGATTAAAACAATTATAATCATTTTACGAAAAGCGTATATCATTTACTTTAGTTAAAATTATTATCATATTTGATTTCAACCTTGATATTCGTAATAATAAAAACATTTTACCAAAATGAAACTATTAAAAAATTGTAAATTAAGTTTATTAAGTTACCATACTACAGTTTATTGTTATGGCGTTAAATAAGCAGTGCATATTTTAACTGCAATTACAGCAAAAATATGCAGTCTGAAATACTTGATTTGAGTTAACCATCTGTGTTTTGTTTAAAAGATTATACCAAAATCAATATTAAATCCTAGTTGTTTTTAATTTTATAAAATGAACAGCTTTTTTTTAAATTTATATTCATTAACAAATTATAGTCATTTAACTATTCCTTTCATAATTAATGAAGGCGGTATAATGGACAAATTAGTAATACTCAGCCAGTAGAATAAAAATACAAATACAAAAAAAATATGCATATATGATATGTTAGTACCCAATATCTAAATTGTGATGTTTGTATAATATTTAACAAATTTTTCATTTTTATTTGTATTTTGTATTTTCGATAATCAAGAAAACAATTGTCCAAAAAGTTTTTTTTTTAATAAGCAATACATTACAAATAATCGACGATACAGTGATATCTCTCGTTCGAATCAGGTTGACTGAGTTGATTAAAATTTACCAAATGCATGTTAAAAAAGTTATAATTAAGGTTTATCTAATCTTAACACTAATGGCAAAAACAATCTATCCTGATCGAAATGCTATCTCATTTTTAATACAAACTGTAGCGGCAGGTAAAGACACTGTAAATGTATGACATACAAATATGATATGTACATTAAGATAAAGTTTTAAAGTCTTACAAAAAAAAAACTATCAAAAACCTTACATGTAGCCAATTAAAATTATCTAATTATTTTCAAGTTCAACGGATTTTTTCTATCCCCAATGACATTTGAATGTGAAATTTAGGTTCTTATTAAAAAGTGCAATAGAAAATACGTGTACATAAGGATACTACACCATCAGGGAGATCCAAAAGCTTATAAGCTTGTTATTACAAAAGAATTATCCGTTCATAGGTAGTCATCGTAAAATATTTTATAAGTAACATAAATTTTTGTCAAGAAGCTTTGCTAAGCGTATAAATTGTCCACAAAATCATACTTGAATATAAAGAAAGATCATGGAGTTTTTATAGTCCATTAAGATCATTTTCATGTTGATTATCGATAATAATATATGATAAATATAAACAATAAATATTTTCACAACATATAGTATCGAGAGTATGTTAGTTAATAAATGTGAATGAAATGTTTCTTTCTAAAGGGGAAACATAATAAAGTATTTAGTGTTCAGTTATGTCGGCAAACGCCATCATCCGAACTATAATTCAATGAGAATTACATTTAAGTATATTTACTAGAATATTTAATAAGAAAAATACAATATAAATAGAAACTTTTCAGTATATTTAAAATATATAATATGCATTGATAGCTCTTAGATGTAATATATACATACAATAACACACATAAAATTTAATTTTAATAAAACATCTCATTAAATTCATTGGAGTTAAATAATTATGCACTATTTCGTGAGTTCCTTGAAAGGGTTTAAATAAGCTCGGTAAATTAATGTGCGTTTGTTCACATAAACAATTATAATCGTGAATATATACATTAATTTGTATCTGATTCAGAGCATTGGGACTATTAACATTATGCTAACAATCCAGGTATGCTGAAAGCGAACCTGAATTCGTATTGTGTGATTCAGTTTGAAGATGATTTGCGAATTGGTAATATTTTTATGTAATATTTGAATTATATTATAAATTTTTTTGAACTAGTTGAAATATTACTTGTCTGACCAACATCTAGTTAAAAGAAAACAAACCGCAATCAATTTTGTCTCGTTCATTAATTCGTTACAACTAGAATTGTATTAATAGATATGAAATTTGTAAATATATATTTTTATTTTTAAGTGCCACAGTCATTGAAATAATATTTCTCGAAAAGTATAAAATGACTACGAGATTGGCATGTATTAGTGAAATTTTCAAGATTATTGGAATTACTAAGTTAACTAAAAAATTATTCCGTTTTCCTGTAAGGCAGTTGTCCACTTTCCATTAACATTTCTCAGACAACAGAAATATAATCATGAAAGCGGCGTCGTATTGCACAAAATTATTTGTCCCGAATAAGGAGAAGACATAACAAAATAAAATGACACTTGTAATGATATAAAAATTCTGATGATGAAAACAATAATTTACAATCCTGTTTTTTTTTAATAAAAGAGATGATTTGAATGAAAAATTTTTCGAATGACAAATTACCAAACCATATTATTAAGGTAGTTCTGAACTTAAAATAATCATCTGAATTTCACAACAATATTTGGGCCGAAGAAAAAATCGTGCAAAAGCTAACCAAAGGGGAAACCGCGCCGTGCTATATAATGTAATTTAAAAATTTCGGCTGAAACATTTCATGAAAAGAAAACGAGTCTACAACATCTACGCAAAGTTATTTTATTCAAGACGTCATAATAAAATTTTTAAAATATCACCTCCCCCTGTGGGCCCGTCCATTTGCGAGATATAAACTGGTTTTCTTGTAAAAAAATTGAATTTCCTCGGGACAAAGTCGTGGACTTCAAGATGGCGGTGCCTCATTCACTATTTAGGATAGACATTAGCATTTTTGCCGCCACCGAGCTAAGAAGATTGTTTTTTTTATTATCATTTCGCATACCTGATGTGACGCGGTAGAAAAGTGGCGCAACATTACACGTTGCCGCGAATATAACACGAAATAATATTTTACTCATATTTATTTCAATCTTATACATCAAAAGACCAATAAAAATTAAAATGTCATTAAACATTCCCAAAGATAGTTCAATGATAGTGACATTTTCACACTAGATTTACTTTAAGACAATCTCTCTCTCAAAAAAATATTTTTTTTAAGAATCAGTTGTTGGTTTTTTTAATATGTAGATTTTACCTTCAAAAAAGATCGTCCATAGCTGTTTATTCTTTAAGTACACTGAATGCATTCAAAAAAGTTTATTTGACATAATTTCGAACGCGAACAACGTTTTTTCACTATAAAATAAATAAAAACAGTGCGAATTTGCAGTGAGTGCTGGTGGGTATAAAGATTTGCTTTACCTCAAGCTAAAAACACCGTTGTCAAAACAAAGAGTTTTAAGCAATGTGCGCTTGCAGTGTGAATTATCTAGACTACTTAAGAAATTTATCTCAATAAAATGTTGTATGAAAACAATCTTTTTCTAAGTCACTTAACCTCTATTCCCCAAAGAGAGTATGGCAAAGAAGTTTTGAGTTAGTAAAGGACGAGCAATAAGCTAATCGTTCTCTCTTTATGGTGTCTTTAAAATTATAATTTTGACATCAAAAACATTCATACTAAGCAAATTGACAATAATTTATTCATTATTTATCAACGAAGACCGCCGCAAGTCTAGTTTTTTAATGTTTTTTCACCGTTTTCTCAAATAGCATCCCGATACATTTCCCTGCCCATACCATCTTGCAATTATCCTTCGTTTCTTTCACACGCAATGTGTTTCTGAAGTGTGTCCTTGTCTCTCACCTCAGTTGATCCTCTGTGAGTGACGTTGGCTACATTATGTAAAACACATTTACCATTTACGTTCGTTATGACGAGAGCTTCGTCTCTTTTTATTTATTAACGTAGTTATTTATCGTTTGCTGTTTTTATTTATTTATTACTTTTAACGCTTATATGTGACAATATTAAATGTTAATACCATGATCAATTATTTAATCGCTCTCTCAACCGATAATTTGAGACTGCAATAACTAAAATGAAGTCTTCAGGTATAGTAATCACAAAGCGAAGAAATTTTAACCTTGATTAAAAAGTTAACACTCCCACACATTTTTCATAAATATATTTTTTTCTTAATTTTAAAGACTTTTGCTAACGTATTATTTATTAATACAGTATTGATTTAAGCACCATACGTAAAATGGATAAACCAATTCACGTTTAAATACAAATAAGAAAATGAGAAGCCATTTTGCGGGCTCCACAATGTTTTAGTGGAAAAATATTTTAAACAATACTTTTAATGCTTATATCCGCTTAATTACATACACAAAAAATATCTCAATAGGGCAAATATTTCATAGATTTTCTTTTATAAGATGCAATCATTTTTTTCATGATAATCGCCGTTATATATGTATGCTCTCGATCATCATACTTAACTGAGATACTGTATGAGAAGTCCTTGTGCCGCATTAGTAGCGGAAATGGTTTAAATAAAGAAACTTAATATATTTTATTTACCTTTTTGGTTTTTTTAATAATTCAAAGTATTTAATGTAAATGAAAAAATGTTAATTCAAAAATTTCCGCAAATGCTGAATTAAAATCAGTATTTCATAAAACCATTAATAAAATAATTGTTGCGAGCGAGGAACTGCCATCTTAAATAATTAACAAGTCAAATTTCCTTTTCAGACAACAGAAAAATAATCCGACTTTGCGAATTAAAAAAGAAAATACGAAAAACAGGTAAAAAGTAACAAGACAAGAGCTGGCTCGTAATCTCACTTCCATCAGAAATATTCATAGTACCGGGTGATTCAAGATACGAAAGAAATTCTATATCATGACAATACACTACGAGTTTTCTATATTCCACGATTCCACTGCCGTCAAAATAGTTCAATGATATGTAAAATAATTCCGATTTGACTAAAGCGTTTCCGGTTTCATTCAATTAAATCGACAACTGAGAAATTTTACATCAAAATATTATTTATAGTAAATAGTCAATTTCAATTTCGTTTTTAAATTTGCTTACATATTTTATGTGTAATCACATACTGGAAAGGAAAGAAATATTTTTTGTAGAGGCCTTCAAATCAAAATTTTCAATAAATCCAATTGTGTGATGATTATTAAAGATTAGTCTTTAGGTTCATATAATTATAATATATACAAGAAATAGAATGTCTATCACAGAAACAAAATTTCTGAGAAATACCATTAAGTGTCACACATGCTTTGAAATTAAAAAAAACACTTCCGTCAGCCGAGACAGGTGTCTTGTAAGCGCAGTTTATTTTTCATTATATTGATCCGTTTATAGTTTTGTGATATATATTCTATATTTACCACGTTAAAATTATTTGTCATGACAGCATTCACATTCAACATTTTAAAGTTATATTGGAATATATTTGTATTTCAAATATTTAAGCCGAATAAAACCAAAAAATATTCTATGATCTTGATAAAAAGTTAATTTAACTTATTACAACGTTTTTTGACACACCCGGTGAAAATTTCAAGCCCGTCAATTTGTTTTACCCCCATGTTTAAAAAGGCGCATTTTCTTGAAAAGGGATTAAGTTGAAAAGACGTAAATTATGAACAAAGTAAAAATAAACACATAAAATAATAAATGTGTCAAATTTTCTGACGGGCCAACTTTTATCTGAATTTTAATGGTTTAATTTTTTAAAAGCATTCTTACAGAACGAGTTACAAAAATTATAAGACTTACCTAAATAAAAACGTCTTGTAAATAAAGCGACCTACTTCAAATAAATATGTTTAACGCACAAAAAGGAGATATATATTATGAAAATTATATTTAATCCTGCCTTTTCCATGTTTTTTTTTCTTCCTACGAAACGATTTTGACATATGGTCAACAACTTGCATTCGTAAAATATTTTCAAAATACAAAACAATAAAAGCTTTAAATCAGAATCGATAAACAACAAACTAGTTTTGTAATGCTTTCAATTATAAGGTTATTAAAACAAAATTAATTTAATTAGTATTCTGTTTTAATTTACAGTTGCCCTTATAGAACGATTACACAAGGCAATAATGGTTATTTGATGTAGGTTTAGAGAACCCTTCCGAAGGATTTATCTCCTTTAAAATTCTGCTTCTCTCCTTCTGATCAAACCCTCTCGCTCTCAAACTCACACTCGAACTCACAGCAAAGAGAAATTAGTATATTGACATTTCAAATTTGTACTCCTGAATTGAATATTACATTTAGTGTGATACCATTTGTAGAGCACAGATACGAATCACATCTTAATTCTGATTCCAAAAATACTTATTTATTACTAAGTTATGAAAACCACGACTACGCAATCGAATCACCCTTCAAATTCTTTGATTTATATCTAATATTAAATATAATAAATTGATTGTTCTCCGGGTTGTAAATATTATTTCTTTCTAAAAAGTCTTTAAATGCTTTTCTAAGGGTCCAAACTCGTGATTTAACTAGTTAGGCAATCATTGCAATAAATATAATCTCATTGTGTTGTTTGTGTGTTTTCTTCGTTTCATCCCGACATATTTTATTAAATATTTGATTTGGTAGCCCTACAATCAAAGATGAAAAATTTTCAATGTCAAAAGCATTTTTTTCTACGTGTTCATATATTTTTGCTATAAAATAAGAAACTTACTACGATTTACCGATTTTAATTAAAGCAATATTGTAACATATCTATTTTAATTGAATTCTAATTGTTGGATTGAAAACCCCAGAAAATATTAAATATTTTCTATTTTCGCTTATAAACGATATACATAAAAAATATATCACTTACAAATATTGATTATTTTTCAGTGTCAAATAAAATATATGTCAATCATATTTTTTTTACAAAATATTATAATTCCTACCTCTGCATCGCTTCGTGAAGTTTTTTTTGTTTCATGTGAGTAATTTATGAATTCATACGGCTTGTATTGTAATTATCAATAAAAGATTGATTTTTATGATATCCATAAAAATATTTCAACTTAGTTTTGATTTTTTTATACATAACATTTAATAATAAAGTTTATTATCAAACTGCGGCCCTGGATCGTGCAACACAAATTAAGCCCAACTGTATCAAATTAACAAATTTAGTTGATAGAGGCGTCATATCATTCGTATATGAATATATATATATACATATTATAGATACATTGCACGGTAATTATTCCAGGTATCCCTGTTTTGTTTATGCTAATTCAAAAAGGAAGGATCAAATTTAAGCAAATAATCATACATTAATTTAGCGAAAGGATTGATGTTGCTATTGAATTAGATTGCAACCTTTTTAGTTTGGTACATTCATTTCTGTATTAATATATCAACATCCAATATATAACTGAATTACTGAATTAATATTTATCAAGACAAAACTGAATTCAACAATCTATCATATTTTATACGTTAAAGATGATACACACAAATTCGAATATGAGTTATAAATGAAATATATCCATAGATCATAAATAAATTTCGTATTTGATATTCGAAAAGAAAATGTCTATAAATAGCAATTAATGAAGCCAATCTATATTTTTTACAAAAGTAAAATTTATCTCGAATATTAATAGAATGGTTTTGTGTTTATAGAATTTTCTTTATACGTTCTTATTCTCTTCACAGTGTATATATTCGGTTTGAATGACTGATTCAAATAAAACCATATTTCTGCACCCACAAAAATATTTAAATATTTTTTACATTACTGAAAATTTTTAATTTTATATATTAACTCTACAACCTTTCGTGTACTGTAGAAAAGTATTTTTAACAGATCATAATTTGTTTTACTCGATAAGCTATTATTTTTATTAGATACAGCAGGTTTACTAAATGAAAGTGGTAACTCAAAAAAAAAAAAACATTTTAATAAATTATTTTACTAGCTTTGTTTAATTTACGATAAAAAAGAATAATAAAATTTTGCATAAAATCTTAACGTTATAAATGAAAGATCATATGGTGATTATAGTTATGATATTATTATTTTCAAAAAAAAAAAAAAAAACAGCGCAAAAGTGTTTGACAATGTTCACTTTAAAGCACCGATGTTTTCGACGTGTTTTTCAAAATTCTTAAATCGTATTATATTACGTTCCGGTATAAAAGCCATTGAAAATCTTCTAAATTAACATAGCATTGAATTAATTGATTCGCTTAAAAGATGTTTCGTGTCAAAATCGCAAAGATTGACTGACTGTAAAGATACAACTTTGAAGGCCTGACTAATCGAGAAAAACATGTTTATTAATTTTCTTTGACACGCCGTAGAGCTGAGTAAATAAAGAATTTATGGCGTAATCTAAAAGGGAAATGAAACTCGATTAAATGTAAAACTTTGACCGGGAGAACGAACGAAGAGTAAGCAGACCGGGAAGCTTTGTGGAAGAGAGTCAGATGCGGAGATGAAAATTTGATCATTAATACATAAATCGTATTAAGAGAAACGCTTTAATATTTTCATCGAATATTATGGACACAATTTCAACTAGAATCTCTGCGCAGTCAATTTCTTATAGGCCATAGATAGTCTAAAAGTAAATAATACTTTCGAATTTTAAAAATGTTTTCAAAAGTTTTATTCGTCCGCGAATCATCAAAAAATATCAAATTAACGGGTACATTACTATACTTATTAAAAATTAATTTCCTTTCAATTAACATAAAAATTACTCAAAAGTTTTAGAGCTTCATTTTGAAGCATGACGACTTGAACATATTTATTTTTTTTAGTTTTTGGTTTAATATCATAAACTCTTACAATAAACAACAAAAAACTTTAATCGACCGCGTGCATTTACACTACTTAATTAAACATGATTTACAATACGACAGTAAATTTGTAAAAAAATGTTTAATTTAAAAACAAAATTGCGTGTTTTACTATCTTTCATTCTTTATTCAACACGGCACCAACTTTTTTTAAAACTCACACACAATTTTTTTTTTGTAAACTTATTTATAATAATATTCAACATGAAAAAAATACACGTTACGATGTTAAGTATAATTTTATAATTTTAGACTTTTTCAATAAAATAATGGCGCGCACATCTAGTTCAAACAATGAATCAAGCACACCAACCCGATTACACAATTAGCCCCCTAATTTGGAGAGCCCGAAGGCAAGTTGGTCGGCGGTGGTACAAAGTGGGGACATTGGTCGCGTGGGGAAATGATAATTCTATAATTCTGCATAATTTTATTCGACTATCACAGAGAAAGGGGAGGTGTGGCATAACTGAATGAATTTTTGATATCATTCTTTAAATATAATTTAAAATTGAAAAAATGTAGTATATCTCAAAAAACATTTGGTATTCTTTTTATTATGATTTTTGTGTCTTTTATCTACAAAAATAGATTTTTTTATTTAAGGTAATTACAATATAATACTTAATTAAATATTTTCATAAAACATACGCAATAAAATAGTTAACATAACATTTTTTCATAAGGCTTAGTTTCTTTAAACATGTAAAAAGATTTATAAAATCGATAGAGTACTTGGTGGAATTTCAATATCATTTGTTAAAACTTTGTAGAATCCCATAATTGAATAGCGGAAAATGATTCTCGTGTATAATTCGGCTTGTATATAACGATACAAGCCGTTTATTATGTTTCAGTTTTAGCGCATCCATAGGCGAAACCCGGGCTGTAAAGTGACAAAAAATTGGGAATCGTACAAAGTTTCAACGATTGTTATCTGAAATATGTTATTTGGAAATGATTCTACTGATAGCTTAAATTGTTTTAATATTTTTGATAAATATGAATAAGTTCACCGCAGTCATTAAAGATCTTTTGAAAAATAATCTGGCGTAACTTGATAAAAATTACCATACAGTATATGAAAAAAAATTCAATCAATCTAAAATCAAATCTCTCATTTTGTTAGTGAAATTTAACAGTTATTTTTTTTATTATTAAAATGTCTATCGTTTTTAAAATTAGATATCATTTTTGCATTTCCTCGTCAAAATACCCGACGGAGCGAGTCTATAATTACATGCAGCCAAAAACTTTGCATTTTCTGATTCAATTCCACGCAATTTTCTCTCGTCCGAAGCTCTCTTTGGTCGGGCGGCATAACAAGCCGACATTACAAGCAGTCTGCTAAAGCAATTTTAAAAAGCGCCACTGTGTTCGTGGGGGCTGAGAGTGGTGGTTCATCGCGCCACTCCTTGCTTAAATAATATTTCAAATTCAAAAAGCAAAATTTATATCCGAGCAAAGAAAACCTGAAATTGAATTAATTTACTCCGTAGCTTTGGGGGTAGCTCAAACATATCCTAGCTGGCATCTATCTGGGGTACAAAAATATTTCCCCATGACAGTTCATACCACAAATGTATATTTCAATGATTCTATTTCCGTAGACAGAGCTCTAAAATATATGTTTCATATATTACCACCCCGTTATGATGAACAATACTAAAAAATGTCTTTCATATATATGTATATATATGTTCTTATTCATGGTATTAAAAATTGCGTATTATAATCGATATGAAATATTTTATTTTCTGTCTGCACAATAGTGCGTACGATCATGAAATATTTCTTTCATTATTTTATGGATTTTTAAAATATGATATTAATCAAATCAGTCCCATATAAACTCTTTAAAAATCTTTTGTATTAAAAAAATTCATATTCATATCATATTGATAATATTGATTCAGATATTCAGTTTCACTAATAATTACCGAGAGAATAATTGAGAAAAAAATGGTAATAACATACAAACGAAAACGTAGAATAACAACACCGACGTCAAAATATCTATTTTTCTATATATATCTCTCGTTTAATTAAACTAAATATCTTCAATTTAATTCGTCTAAAATTTATACGAATTCTAATATTTTATCGCGAAAGCCATCCTGTGTAACATTTTCTGTCAGATACACATAATCTTATCGGAGGTTTGGTTTGGTGTGTTTTATAATTTTTTGGAAATTTTCATCGTATGACGTGTGCAATGACGACTTGTTTGGTATTCAGTCACTCCGCAATTCAACACCTCTTAGTCCCGTTGGTCGCATGATTTTTACCCCTTGGATATGGGAGGTGATATGGAGCCGGTAAATTTCCAGTACAGTGTAAAAGAAATTAATTTTAATGTTACCTTGGTTCAATTTTCCCAAAAGTTTTGTATTTTGCTTGTAAATAATACACATGTTATAAAATTAATGTTCAAGATTCTTAAAAATACATAAATTTAATATTTTAATAAAATCAGTGTGACCCAATTGCCAATGCTCTAGATATTTTTAAATAAGAAATTTTTATACCCAGAATCATGAATTTGTCAAATGAGCTCTTCTGTTAAGTTAATCACGCTGACTTACTTTACGATCTTAAATCATTGTAACATTTTGAACAAAAACAGAAAAAAATATTTATAACTTTAGTATAATTTTAATATTTTCTTTGATACATCTCATTGATTAAGAAGTTATGAAAAATAATATATAGTTGTGGTTATAATAAGAAAACGTGTCACTACACTTCAAGCAGAATTAATAAAATATAAATGCATTATTTCAATATATTATATCAACAGAAAAAATAATTTTGTGTTAAATTAAAAAAGCCTTTTCGACAGATGATAATGTGTAAATTATATGTTTATAATATAATATTCTTTCAAAGAATACATAACATTTTTTGAAATCAAACATTGACTACTTCAATTTGTATATCAATTACTTTGCCGACTACTGGAATGCATAATTCGTAGCGTCGTAACGTCATAGACAGACACAATAACTGATGCCTTTGCTACGAAGTGAAATAACGTCTACAAAACTTTCATAAGCGAACGTTTCAAAACTTTAGACTGTAAAGAAGTATTCATTTTGCAGTATTAATAAGCCGTACGAAAATATTTAGTTTCTGCTAGTTTTATTTTATTCGATTTAGTTCAATTTAACAATTTCAAATGTATTGCTAAGCTTTTTTTTGTAAGAGATTGTAGAATAATTTTAAAAGGGAAAAATAAAAAAAAAACATTGATATTTAAGTAACAAGAAATTTCCCGTTTTATGGTAGTATTTTTATGATAATTTTAAAACCCTTCGACAGACACATTATCAGGGACAAAATTTTGAGTTTTTATATCAATGAAACTAAATCAATATTGTATGCATTATTATATTGACAAAAAATATGAAAAAATGTACGTGAAAATTGATTTTTTTTCTATAAACATATAGAGTTCACATATATTTATCAACAACTTATGTTTTCTTGCAGAAAATTAAATAACATTTAGAAATCAACACTACAATAAATGTAAATTATTTATTTTGAAGATTTTGTCAAAAACAATATAATAAATTTAATTACTAGTTTGAAAGATATTTCAAGAAAATATAGTATCAATATAATGGATTTGTTTTATTATTTATTTTGATACAAAACAGACAATTTGATTCGGAATTATTTTATTATGTATGTAATATGGATACCTAATATTATTTTTCATTCTAGGCAAGGTCTATTTTATCTTTTATAAGTACAAAATGTATTTTAAATTCGTATGCCTTATTTGTTTTTACGTCAAGATTTAAACCCAATTGGGAGTTGGGTAAGTAAATTGAAATCAACTATAAGCTTCAAGGGCCGAATCAGCATCAAAAAAAAAACATCATTTTTATTTCAAAATATCGCCAGATGTAAAAGTTATTCTATTATAATTCCATTTTTGTTTACTGACTGACACTAAATAAACAGAAAAAATCATTATCGTTAAAACATGCTACCGCCCTTGACAAACTGAAAGTTTATTATAATTTTGATGACCTTGATTAACCAAATAAATGAATTACAAGATGTGCTGTCTTAAAAGGTTGATTTTTGTTAATCAAGTTTGCCTGCAGAAACTTCCGTTACTCATCAATTATTTCGAGGCGATAATCTATCATTATGTATCGTTCAAGTGTTTCGTTGTGGAGAGCGCTTTTCCAGACAAAATTTGAAATATCTAATATTAAATTTTTTCGATCAAGAATGTTTTCGCTCATGGCGATCTTGACAGATAGATAATGATTGCGAAAAACAATATGGGTCCTAGGCACACAGAAAATTAAGTGTAATACAATTCAAGTCTTAGCATTTTTTTGAAAAAAGAAAAAAGAAAAATTCTCAATATCACTTTTTTATCAAAAAAAGATATAATTTTTCTGGATTTTTAGAAGAACAAAAATAATAATAAATATAATATACCTATTTCGGCACAGGATACAATGAATTACAATTCAATTGCTTTCCTTAATATGTAAGATTTTTGACCATTTCATTTTGATTTATGATCTCAATGGAAGCTGTTTTATGGAATTTTGATATTAAATTTGAATTGTTGAAACTTTGTACGATTCCATATGTTTTGTCACTAACGATTTGGGTTTCGCCTTTTGGAATTTTAAGGCATTCAACCACACGTATACAACAGAGCTGACTAACTGGGCTCAGAATAACTTGTGTGTATTATACTTATGACATATATTTTTATTAATTTAATTCTGTTAATATTTCACAAATTATTATAATTTTGAAAAAAGAATGCCGAAAGGCGGGCCTGTATCACGGTTTGCGAAGGGTGTCCCACGAAAGGGAGTTGGTAATCCGATGCCCACCCATTACACACAGGTACGGTGACTTTATGTGCTCTCGTTCTGATTTAAATTTCTTTTATTATTATTACGTTTACTAGCGAACCGCGAAACACAAAATTTTATGTCAGCAGCGCCTTAACACACTTTCATTTTTATAGTAAATGAGTACCTTGTCAGACATATAATAATTAAAGTCATAAAAAAATATGGGTTTAATAAACGTCATGCATTGTTTTCAATTTCTAAAAAACAATTGATAAACAGCCGTGTAGGGTAACAATTAACTCGGCTTATTTTAAAATGGTGACCAGTGATTTTTCACGTATGAAGTCCCTGTTATTAGCTTTGCTGTCTATAGTATAGACTGACAATGATAATGTGACAAAGTTTCTAACAGTATTATGTAACATAGACGGTATTTTTACGGCTAATTCACAAGTCAATGTCAGTCAGCCAAAATGAAAAATAGCGCTTGGCTTAATATTCTGAAATCATCTTCATTCTTTTTCGTTAAAAACGTTTTCAAAATAACTATTTTTTCAATATTTCAGTACAATTAGTTCACTTATTATATTGCTCACAATAGGCAATATCCACAGTGATTATTATTAAAAATATGTAATATTTAAAAAAATATTTTTTTTATCACAACTTGCAAGCGAAATACATCATTTCAAACTCTACAAACATTAAAGTTGTTATTTAATTTTTTCTATTACTCAATATATATTTTTTTAAACAGCAATTCCAATAAATCTACAATTCCTATGTTTATAAGATGAAGAACACTTTACAATTTAAGTAAATAAATAAAAACACTATTGAATATTTATACTCGTTCCGGAATACGCGCTCAATACAAGCTCTCCGATCAAACAATACAACTTATGAAAAATTGACATAAAATTTTATGTTGACTGACATTTCCTTTTTCCTTAAGGAGCTTTATTTATTTTAGCGTACTACCTTCGATCTGATTCACTTTTCTCTTCCCTATATTTGATATTCGTACAAGAAAAGTGTATTAAAATGGAAAATTTCATATTTTGACTTGATTCCCGATCCAATGGGAATTCTGAAGGAGTTTATATATTTTATCAAACCTTCTTGGCATTTATTATTCCAAGTTTTTTTAAACTTTTTTATTCAGACCATTTTTTATGACATAACTATCAGCAGAAAGTAAAATATAGTTACTTCATAATTTAATTCTTTTGTTTGAGAACAAGTTACCCGTAATAATTTAAAACAAAAGCAATATTCTTTGCTGTATGTTTATTTCCATTTTATAGACAGAATTTATTTGTTTACATATGAAGGAATTCCAAATATATTTTTTTTCTTCAAACTATTTTATATTATTTTTTCGTTTTGGCTCCTATGTCTTAAACTATAGTAATACATAAATAATAAATAATTATTTTTAGTATTTATGTATTACACTAGAAATCGAATGAAATCGATCAGTAAAAAATTACTTATGTTCACTTTATGTTATTTTTGTTTTTATGTTGGATTTTTCCAATTCATAATATAATAGCCAACTCGAATTTTTCGAATTTTTAAGAGTGAACGGTGTTAAGCAATTAATTCGAATCTTACAATAATTATTTTAATATACGAGTAGCTTTATAGTTCACGGGCCGGCCATACATCAACCCCAATAAACATCTAATTAATTCATATCCCAAACGGGACAAACTTAATTGTTGGCGTTTTGTTTCGTTTTTAATTTTCAAGCTTACTTTTAATTGACATGGCGTACATATTTTTTTAATTGGATGATTGATATCATGATCGCGCCTCTGTAGTCTGTTCTAGAAAAATTCGCACTATAGAGCGCTGCGGTACTTTTTTGTGAATTTTTGTTTACATATTTACATAAGTAAATTATAATACAATACATATGCCATTATGAACATTTTCTATTGTTTATTTTAATAAATTGGTGTTACTTTATTGACAAAAATATATTTCAATGATGATTAAAAATGGAATCTTAATTTGACTCACATTGTTTATCTGTTTATCAATACAAATTTCTAATATAAATTAATATTTAAAAAAAACTTTATGATTTGAATATATATTACGACGCAGCCTACGTTTTTTCATTGCTATTGCAATCCAGTGTAATCTGATTGATAGGATTATATGACATTCAAAAATTGATTGGTCAAATGTGTTTCCTCGTTATTATTTGCTATAACTGCATACATAATTTGGTTATGAATCATGTAATTGAAATATATAAATGCAATATAGTGGTTTGTAATACCATTGCCACTAATATCTCTGAAGCGCTCACATCATATGAGTTTTCCGTATGCTAAAATGATTTAACTATTTTTAGCAGAGTCGGCTCGTGTGGCTTTCGGTTTCAATTAAATAATTACGACTTAATAAACAGGTGGCTGATATGTTTTTTCTTATCATATTAATATAGAATTATAGAATTTTAAACATTAACCAAAAAAATAAATATTACATTAATATACAGCAAAAGTAAAATACATTCCCACATGAATCATAAAATTAACACTACTTTATTCAGTCAATATGTTTTTAGATATAAATTTTAATGATATGTTCAAATACTTTTTTAATCGACTGAGTTCATATTATTGTCTGTATATTCTTATAAAATATTTTTAATTTAAGTGAGAATAAATTTATGCACTTAAAAAACATATTATTTATCATTTTTTGCATAGAAATTTGATGAATTCAGCCTGCAAAATTCGATAGATAGTAAAGATATTTTTGAATGAGCGCTTAATGTATTATATCATACAGTTAAATTGTTGTTAGTTCCATAGTTTTTGATGAATATTAAAATCGGTAAAATTGATTTATTTCCTCGAAAATTGCGTAATGAATACGCTCTGAAAAAAAATTTTAAAATATTATTCTCAACAATGGTAGGAACTAACAATCTATTTGATGATGGAGTAATGTTACAATATGATCTCATCGATGAGATAAAAATATATATGTTAATAATTTTACGTTGACTTTCTTTTGTCGAACACTGTAAAACAAACTGTTAACAATTGACTAAACTCATTAATAACTGCCGAGTAGTTTTGACACATATTTTAATTGTTCCGTGGAAAAGTCCTTAAGCTTAATTCCACTTAATGGCGTTTGACGTTGATACAAAATAATGACCCCATAATATGTATAGCCCAGTAGCAAAACGTAATAAACAATGCGTCAAATTTAATTTTTCCTTCGATGAATTTAGAGTCTATACAAATTATAATTCTCACACGAAAATAAAAAATGCACTTTTTAACAGGTACCATATTGCAATTATGAATCATTTTTGCAAAGGCACTAGATATATGTATTTTAAAAATTTTATGTATCATAAGGTTTATTCCGAGAGATTTTTCACGCAATTAACGATTTATTAATTCATTTTCACAGTTTCTTTATGTGGTCTCAAAGGTATGGTATCTACGTTTTAATCCAAACTACGCAATAAAATTATATTATATTATCAATTCCTGCTCCAGTCAAGGTTACGTTAAAAGTATTTTTATTAAAGTTATATCGTATTTTTTGGCAGCAATAATTTACTAACATCCAAAATGTGGTATAACGACTTATATGAAAAACATAATTTCAACTCAGCGAAAAAAAACTTTGTGGCAAAAAAAACTTACTTCTCAGAGTGAAAACGCGTAACGGAATAAAACGATAAATATAATTTTAAACTTAAAAGGGACGTGAGATACCATCAAAGAGAAATTGTCGGCCATTTTTCCAGGCGGGGCGGGAAAATTCGACATCAACTCGCAAACGACGTTAGAATCTATTACCGGGGCCCTGTTTGAAGGCCCTTGCGAAAAAAGCTCCGCTACAAATTCAATCCAATTTCAAATGAATAATTCTTTTCCGAATATGAAAATTCAAACAAAATAAGGTTCATTGAAATTTTACAGCTGAAATATAAAGGGATTGTTTAAATTTTATCAAAAAGTACTCATTCGATTCTAAGCATATATTATTTTAGCTATTTTTTTTTAAGCAGACAATCTATGATGTTTTAATTTTTTTTATTTTTCATTAAATATCACATATTATAACCAATGCATACAATTTGATATCTACAAATATATATTTGTTTGAGTACTGTACATACATATAGAATGAAATACTACATGTAGGGTTAGTAAAAATGTTATTTTGGTTCTCTTATGTTGTACTTATTTTAAAAAAATATCAGAAAATAAGACTTTGATGTATTGATATACTTATTTGGTAAGAAAAGTTTTTACAGAGTTTTAACTATTACTTAATTATGGTAACATTGGCTTCATAAGCCCATTTTATCACAAAGAGTATTCGTTTAAAAATGTTTTATTCATACTCACGTTTCCTTATTGGCTTTGGAAATAGTATTTCAATTACAGACATTTGTGGTGTTTTACAAGCAGTAACTTAGTAGGAAATTTAAAAATAGAAATCAAATTTACTAAAAGGTTTTTTTTCAACTTAAGATATTAAATATATGCTAGATACGAAACATGAGCATTTCGAGATTAAATTGATATTGTTTTCAATTTCTCAGGCAGAAATTATTCCATTTTCTTCATTAGTATTATGCAAAATGATACGACGCGGATTCCGCCATTTTATAATTAAAGGATAATTTCATTTATGTCGCAAATATTCTAAGTCTGCTTGAAAAGCGAGTCAGAAAGAGACAAATAATTCATATATTCTATTTCATCTGTTATGATCAAAAGTCAACGTAATAAAATGAACGTAGTTTCTCAAATGAGTTGTATATTTTCCTGAGCGACAGAATTGTAAAACAATACCAATTTGCATTAATTCATTAAAATCTTATCTCCTTTTCTACGTCTGTCAAAATAAATTATTAATCAACTATTCAATGAATACCTAACCACTCATATATTTATTCTACAAACTAAAATGAGTCCTCGGCACAGTAGCAAATGATTGCTTTGTTACTTAATCAGATATTTTATTGAACAATAAGAAATCATAGCTAATATTTTTTGTATCTTTCATTTCATAAGATATCTTTAGCAATATTTTCTTAACTATAAAATAGTCTTACAATTTTATTTATTTTTTTAATGCAGTATCAATATTAACTCCAAGATGAGAAATCGCAATAATTTTGATAAAATAAAATACACTACAGTAATCTTCACAACACAACGACTTGAACGTAAATAAAAAATTTAACTCAGTTAATATACAATTAAACATATGAAAATGAAAATATCACTGTTCCACAAACCTACACAAGCAATAGTATTGTAGTGACGATGTAATTTTTTAATAAAAAATTCTTTTAATTTCTCACGAAACTTCTTCTACCGCCGTTGAATTGACCTAAATAATTTTGTTATATTTGTATGGATCCGAAGTATTGTACTTCTGAGTGAAAATAGACAAATGAATTCATACGCTCAATTATTCAAAACTATTCATGGTTACGAATTTGGATCGACGTTCTAAGCTACATGTGTTTAATTCAAACTAATTTCTGCGTTAATTTAACAGTAATTACTACCGAAGAGCCCTTAATTCGTTTGACTGCGAGAACTAGTCGAGCCGGCTGGGAGTGGACCAACATGAAAGCAATCGGTAGTAAACCGCACAGTATTTTCTATACATCACATTAGTTAAACATCAAAAATAAAATCAATCTATATGATCGATATTATTATAGGGCACCATATATATTATATATACCATATAGAAGTCAAATGTATGAACTTTAACCAGCTTTGTGACAAATCTTTTAATAATAACGTTGCCGTTGTAAACTGTCTCTTTGGTGAAACGTTATAATTAAATAAATAAAACTCACTTTCTATTACTATTTCCACGTTTATATATAAAGATCTCGGGCCAGTTTTGATTATCGCTCGTATTACCAATTTATACAAAACAAATTAAAACAAGGCTATTTATAACACGGTGAAAAAATAGCAATGTATTTTAGTTCTACAAAATTATTTTTAACAAATATAGTTGATAACTATTTAGGCTCACGCCATCGTCAGAACTATGCTTAAGCTAACATTTGCTTATCTATATATAGCTGTGCAGAAAAGGCACACAACACATCCTCTCTCCTGTTCCAACGGCCTAGCTTGTTACTTTAACACTATGACAAAAAAATTTCAAAATTCTTAATCTTTATTGATTCTATCTTAAACTGGACAGAAGCGGTATTTATAAAATATCCTGTGGCTCATGTTCATCCGTTTATATCCGACAGACAGGTAGAAGTATATCTACTCGAGCTAAGAAACATGTAAGATCATTCAACAGTAAAAAAACAGATTCACAATTCGCTAATCACGTAATTAATGAATCACATAATATAAATTCAAACTCAGCCCCTAAATGTTTGCATCTTTGTAGTAAGGGTCGGAGAATGACGGCTTTGGAACAGCTGGAAATCAATAGACACCAATTATCACAAAGGATTCTTAACGAACAAACTAACATAATAGTATCGCCACTTGTCCAGCCGTTGTACAAAGGGGTGGTCTGATTTACTTCCAGACGGATCACTTCCGTCCCACATATAATCTTATTGTCATAGACACCTATTGTTTCATTTAGAATTTTGAAAATTTTGTGTCATTGTGTTAAAGTAACAAGCTAGGCCGTTGGAACAGGAGAGAGGATGTGTTGTGTGCCTTTTCTGCACAGCTATATATAGATAAGCGAATGTTAGTTTAAGCATAGTTCTGACGATGGCGTGAGCCGAAATAGCTATCAACTATATTTTTTAAAAATAATTTTCTAGAACTAAAATACATTGCTATTTTTTCACCGTGTTATAATGGAGTTCTACCAAGTGAATGCCAATTCAATCAATAAAGCTATTTATATATCTTTAGAGTTCATAATTGCCAGGCACAAAAAATTCAAAAACTAAGAAACGCAATCATACAACATATTTTTAAATGAAGTAAAATAGATTATTATGCTATTTCCAAATAAATTAAACGAAACAATTTTGTAGGGAAAATATTACAAGGTATTTTGCTAATATTTAAATTTCCTTGAAATATATATGTATGCCATAAATATCATCAAAGTAATGACGCTAAAAATATTTATTACGGTTCATCAAAGAATAATCAAGGCATAAACACAAAAATAAGAGCTCTAACTGAATAAATGCATGTTTTTGAAATTTTAACTTGTTTTCTTTTTTATCACTAAAATATATTTCTGCGTGTTAAAAAAATAGTACTTGATTTATCATAAGTATGTATTGCAAACAATATATCCTGTTGTGTGCACTTTATTCTAATCAAAAACTGCCTCAAAAGGAATTTATTTTTTAATACATATAATAGATTAAATAAACTATCTTTTGATATTTTAGAATATTACTTAAAATTATAATTCAACTATATTAATAAATTTATTTTCGTTAAAATAAATAATTAATTACATTGTTTCTTCAATAATCAATATTAAAATAATAAGTTATTTTTAAAATTAAATATTTTAGCAGTTGAAGTAAAATATAAACGAAATATTAATTAGACATTCCATAAAATCGATCAACCTGCCAGAGATCTCAAATGTGACAGACAGATTATTATAATTATGTATATTTGTCTGTCCAATTAAATTCAATTGACAATATTGTTAGCAAACATTGTCTTGATATTAAATTAGAGTGAATAATATTCGTGTAACGAAGCAACCCTAAACCTTTTCGGGAACATTTGAATCAAATAAATATATAATACGTATTTTCATTTGACATTTAATATCTACATTCAGTCAACATGTTGTTTAATTTACATTATTTACGTCACCAAAACTGCAGTTTTAAAATACCTACGTTTTCCCTTTTTAATCAAATCACAAAAAAAATTAAACATTACAGATTTTTTCGTCGACCCAAATATATAAAACTTTCCAATCGCTTCTCCATGTACTTCGCAATGTGCAAAGTCTAGACTCCAGAGCACAAAATGCAAGGATTTTTAATATACTCATTCTTAGAAATGTTGTCTTGAGTATTCATACCCTACATCCTCCTTAAGGTTGGAAAATAATTTTACCACAACTTGTGCTGATTTACAAGGCTGTACTTCCACACTATTGTTGTGTTGTTATACTGATTAAAACAAACATTTACAATACACTTAAAAGTCAATAAGACAAATGAATCTCAAAAAAAAAATTTTACCCGTCTAGAATAAACTAAAAATCTTAGCATTCCTAGCATATCAATCAATTACACAAAACCTTTTGCTTTTTCAATAATTGAGTTATAAACTTTGTACAAAAGGATTCCTTGCTCGTGTACCATAATTTGAGCAGACATGCACTCGTAAGAGAAGAAAATTCATATCTCGCTCCAACCCGACGAATTCTGATATCATTATTTGACTAACGTGTTACTAACACGATTCATAAACAATTCTCGCCTCGAATTTAACTTCGGTGATGTCATATTTATAGCACACAGTATAGTGTATATTATATTCAAAATTATTAATCATGAACTAGTGTCACTAAACAAGACATCAATAAAGCAGTTAATCTGTACATAATTTTATCAAAAAATATTCCTCTGTACGAACGATTGATATTTCAATTAATACAATATTCAGAACAACATAGTGTAATAGAAAATGACCTTATCATGAAATATTTATTATATGTTTAATTTAAAGAATGTAATGAAAAAAATCAAGACTTAATCAATTAAATTGTTTGATTTAACTAACACGTCCTTTGAATTGTTAAAACTTTGTACGATTCCACATGTTTTGTCACTAATGACCCGGATTTCACCTTTCGGCATCTTCAGGCATTCTATGACACGGATGCAACAGAACTGATAGATAGAATGCATGAAGATACCGAAAGGCGAAACCCGGCTCGTCAGTGAAAAAACATGTGAAATCGTACAAAGTTGTAACAATTCAAATTTGGTATTGAAATTCCATCAAGCACCTTCAGTCGACATCATAAATCATAGCACGTCCTTATTTGGCTAATCTTAGAATATATTAAAATAAAGGTTATATTATCATGCATAAGAAATAGTTAATAAAACGCCACATAATATTTTCACGCAACTTATTGTTGAAAATTCATTGACAATTACGACAGCGCTCATATGAGAAAATCTTAAGTCAACTAGGCTAGGTTTAAGCTTTCTAAAAAATTATCAGTCGCCCTAGTTCTTTTGCAATCCAATTCTTAAGCTACGTGACATATCTGCTGATGAGAATTATTAAATTACTTCTAGATGCTTTACGTTTAACTCTTCTTGGAATAGTAATCTAGGCGAGTTTTAATTGCATACAATTGTCATTAATGCTAGACGATTCGGTTGAGCTTAATAATTCAAATTAAATAAAAGCGCTACGCGTCGACGATATAGCATTCCAAGAGGTAAATAGAACACTGTTGTAACTATTTTAGGCAGTGAGATTTTAATTGATAAATTTATGACACAAGAATAGCTTTATATTTCACACTCTTTAATTCAGTGATATTTTTATTCTACTTAGCGGTGTGTAAAAAGTTTCATATTTTATGTCAGTGACATAAAAGTATAATTTATAAATATTTAGCGGGATTTTTTTTTTACAACGTCTCAATTGATCAATATATTTCTAATAATAAAATTCCACTGTCAGTCTACAGAATCCAACGAATAGGATATCAGTGGTTCGCACAAGCAGCGATCAGGTAATTAATTAAACAAATTAGCTTTTTTTAACTAAACTTTAAAAAACGCTTTTTGTCATCTCTTTTCATACAACCTTCTTCATGAATTCAATGTCAGAATAAAAACTTTAAAACTTGAAATGGATCTAGAAAAAATTCTGAATATGCATTCAGTGGCATCTTGCTAAATCATTTCCTAATGCTAAAAAAATTTTAAAAATATATAGGACGCTTTGGCATCATACTTTATTTGGAAACATTCACTATATATCTTACAGATCATAAATCAAGAATTTCCCATAGTTGTCAAGAATATTGTTGTACAACTATTTCGCGAGAAAAGATGGTACATGCAATTCAACATGTCAATAGAGAGGGATGAAAACAAACAATAAATTATTGTTGAGTCACGTGCGGCAAGTCACTCGCCGCGTGTCACGTGGTACGACGCATGCGCACCATAAACGCCTTTAATTCTACTATCCCACTCATTTATTTGCAAATGTCAGCATATGCCTGTTTTTGTCGAAAGATAAAATAATGTAGACAGTTATGCGAAGGGATCCGGCATTAGCTTGAATAACACGAATAAATGTCAAGTAAATATATAACCGAATTAATGAAAAGTACCTTAATTTCATTGTGTTCATTTAATGTATTAAAATAAATATTTTGTAAAAATATTGAAATTTTTGAGAAATTAACTAACTAGTAACATAATTATTTTTTAATACAATACTAACAATATAATTCACTATAACACTATAATATGAATGTGTATTTAAACAGATTAACAGCTGCGTGATCATTTGATGGAAATTCTCAAAACACTCTATTACGCGTAACAAAATTTCGACATGTAAAAACAGAATATTGAATAAGATTACTGTTAAATGAAACGTAATCGATCCAATATAAATATTTATTCAAATGAATGCCTGGGAAAATTATTCAATTATCAATAAAATAACAAAAGACATTTTTTTCATTTAAGTACGCATTTAATTGATTTATCAAAATTAAAATATTTCACAAAAGATCTTAATAGGTGTAATCAAATACAATGTATTAAAATCATAAACCCTTTATCGCCCGCATAAACAATATTAACCCTTACGTAGAGTAGACTTAAACAACACAGGGAACCGATAACTTTTATATTGTTGCGTCAGTTTTTATATTAGACTGACGTATATTATTTTTGAGAATATTATTACAAACATTTTATATTTATTTTATATTTTTGTTCATTTTCTTCTCTAAGCAGAATTGGGATCTTAAATTATTTTGTAAATATTTATTTGTTTTATTGTTGAACAGTCTGAAAAACTCATATTGTTTTAATAATTGAATGAAAACAGACAGACAAATAAGCAGACATTTCAACAATTTTATGAAACTTTTGGTGGCTTTCTAAAAATGATCAACTAATTGTACAACAAAATTATCAAAAGGCATCTCTGAAAACTTCTAGTTGTATAGAAACACTGTAATTTCCGCTATACTAGATTATTAAAAATTATTATATAATAAATGAAGTTCCTTCCTTGAAAAATGGAGAACTCTTGTCAATTGATTTATTTATTCATTTGATATAGAAAACCATTTATGTCTATCTGTTTACCCTCTGTGCGATGGTTATAACTTCAAAAATCATTCAGCATAATAATCTCCAAAACTCAATTTTGTACGATTAATTAAACCCTTTGAAAAAACGCCACGCAACAAAAACTGCATATAATTCCCATGCCTTTTTTACTTCGCCAATTGAGCGGGTACAACACTCCTACCCTTTAACTGTCACAATTATTTGATTGGTTTTATTCAAGTTTTATTGGTTATTAATTGGCTTATTGGAATTTTTCATATATTATGCAGGTGTATCGAATTTCTCGGATTGATTTACAGCATTTTTACGATGTAGTAGTTATCTAACCCTTTCGTTTGGACAGTTCATTTCATTTGCAAGATATTACGATGACACTAAGATAACGATCGTAAATCATTTTATTAAACTTTCAACATTTACAACCATACAACGAGTCTGGAATTTATTCAGTCATATTTTTATTGCTCCATATACGTCATACGTGTCAAATAAATTTCTAACAATCGTTAACTTATTCAAATTGAGTAAAACGTATCAGAAGCGATTTCTAAAAACGTCATGTTAAGATGATTTGTATAATCGAAGAATTGTCATGCAAAGAATGTTCTATATTTTTACATGAATAAATGCCATATTCAGAATAAAATAATTGACGTTTTTTTGTTTAAACCTATTCAATTGAGAAGATGATACATATCAATGGACAGTTTAATCCATGACTAAATGAGTTATTTATTTTTTCAATCATATTTATACATATATTGTATATTGAGAATAATGATTTGCAAGAACATTTGATTTTTGGAAGGTTGAAAGAATACATCAATACTGTTTTCACATCAAAACCGATTTTACAAATAGCAATTCAGATAAAACAAACATATGCATGGATTTAATTTAATAACTCATTACGACCTAGTATCGCAGTACCTGAGGAAAAAATCAATAACAACATTATTTAAAAAAAACATATTATAGTAACACCGGTTATTTCTTTGAATTTATTATGGCACTCAAACGGCTACTTCGTGAAAACATGATGTATATTCGTGCAAATAGGTTGTTGAAAAACTAACTGCCATTGAATAATTTTGCTGTGAAACCTGAATACCGGAACGTTTCGTTCCATAAACCGGAACTTTAGTATGAAAAAGCCGCTATGCCGTAATCCTGATTGCGGTATTACAATCCTTAATCGAAATTGGATCAAGTCGAGGATTTCTGTCTTAACTTTCATGACTTAACAAATCACGATATGACTTCATTTAGGCCATTAAATATACTATGAAAATTGAAGTAACTTTTTCTCGGTAAAAGTGTGTCGGAAGTAGTGCCACGTGTTTAGGGAGTTCTGAACTTAACTAACCCGCCTCCGAACGTAATGCTTTGCACATTATGTCGATCTCACACGTTATTGTGTATTTGATTTAGAGCAAGTAATATCTTATTCACTAAAAATATCGAAAGAATATTTCAGATAATCGAAGTTTAATCAATTTCATTGACTTAATATATGTTTTTTTTATTCTTCAAAAAAAAAGAAAAAATATCAAAGAAGTGCAATGAAATTAGTGGGCTTAGAAAATTTTCTTATGCCATCATGAAATAAAACATTTTCAAGGTTTGCGAAATTTTTCATTTATAAATAATTACATACCACTGACTCGTTTCGATGATAGTTAAATATATTTATTAATTGAGGTTATTATAAAATTTGTAAAATATGTGTGAAGTAAGTGTCAATTATATAGTAGAAAATCTTCTATTTGTCAACCCTGTCATCTATTAAAAAGAGATTTTTGTTCTGTCATATTTTATAATACGTTTGTAGGCATCAAAACAATGTCGCATCATGACGGAATTATACACAGTCAATTTTTCAATTAAATGACACTTTGTATTCCATATCAGCCATCATGATAATCGTAGTCATTGTTTAATTTGCAAAAATGAATTGTGTCACTCGAAATTAAAACGACTCATCAGCTGAGAAAGTAGTCACGAACGGGACAACTCCCTGACATTTAATTTTAATAATTGATGATTTAATTTTTAACATATGATACTTTATAAATTAAATATATTTTCGACTTATTGCTTGTAATAATTATTTTTGTTATATTGAATCAATAAGACAACTCAAGTGCTCTCAATCTTATTTGAGACATATTTCTCTACCGAATCAAATCGCGTGCGACCGATAATTGATCATACAATAACATAAAACATACATTTTAAGAAGATAGCGAGCAAAAAAAATATAATAAAAATTTTTCATATTTTGCTTAAATTCTATACCGACATCGTTTTTTCTATTTTTTTAATATTACAACACTGCCAGATATAAATTTATTAAAAATAGAAATGTATTCTAGATTAATGCCAGAATCGCTTTAATTGATTCAATTAATGGCAATGAGGAGATGCGCAATGCAATTTGCATGCACTTACATCGTATAACTAGTATTAATTGCAATCTATTTCACTGTGCGTTTTTTCCTTGTATTTTACACACGGATACTAAGCGGCCAACTTCTAAACCATGTCTTAATTTAGACCTCGATTTATGAACTCAATTGAATATTACGTTACAAGCCAAGATTTTGTTTTAGTTGTACGATGAAAAATTCTTTGATGAGCCAATAAGTCGATCAATTAAACAAACGTAAATATTTCTTCAATATATGAAAGCATACGAATTCGAAGCAAAATATATAATTATACTCCCCGATCTTTTATAAATTAAATCAATTTAAATTTCTATTTTTAATAAACCAAAAACGTGATACCATCAGTTTTATTTTGTAAACATAATATTCCATTTGTTCCGTTACTTACTAAACAACAAAAAGCATATATATATATATTGTTCACCACTTTATAAATATATAAGTTTATGATTGAAATCAGAATACTAAAAGCCCTAGATTTCCAGACAAAATGTATTAGATTAGCTGATAGGTATTGTGACTTGGTTGAAGTTGCAATGATTATACTTTTTTAATTCTTGATTTCAAAGGTCATGACATTTTGAAATAAAAAATACAAACTTAGGCATCTTATTACATTCTTGGTAAAATCTTTTTCAAGTCAAAAGTTATAAAATTCCATGAAAATATGACGTATTTTTTGTATATTTTCTAATGCGACAGAATTGTAATTTATATTGCAAAAAAACATGAAAAGTATTAGTACTATGCTTTTCATATTTTAATATTAATACTAACAACAGTCACACTATTTTCAAGAGAAATACTTAATTATAACGTATTACATCTTTTCTTTTCGAATATAAATTTAAATTAGAAGCTTTGTTATTCCACTTGAATTCTACAAGCTTTCATTTCGAACTATTAATTTATTCCAAGAAGTATATCCCTTTGTATAAAAGCTGTCTTTTAAATCCAATAAATTTTGCGATGGTGTTGTAGAATTCTGTCGTCACTACCAGTAAATTTATTTTCGAATCTTTGACAATAGTCATCTTCAATTATGATTTTTCGCGTAATTATGCTTTTTTCGAAAATTTTTGTCTTTTTCATTAAACGCTTGTAAAAGAAGTTTCAAAAGTTTTAAGTGTCGTAACTCTGTGGCACGTAATTCATGGCAGTCAAAAAACTCAATTGAATTTATCATCTTATTTGGATAGGTGTAGATACGTTAACGAATCGAACGTGATACAATCGAAAAATCGCCATGCATTTAATTGCGCAACTGGCGTTACTATTAACTCAATCATTCACAGCGTCATTTCATCAATAAAATTGTTTTATTCAATATTATTAATATCAATTACGATTATATTGTTTTGACCTGTCCGCCATTGGCCGTGACGTCACTGCGAATTCAAACCTCTAGAAACGACTGGAAAAAAACAAATCAGGTTAATTCGATCAGTGGCGGAGTCAATCGCCAATAATTCCAATGTTGGATCGGCAAAAGCGCATTGGCAATTGTTTTGAATTGACCCTTCACCTTTTGGATACCGACATCGAGGCGAGCGACCATGCACCATTCCGTCTTCATCTTACTTCACCCTTGGTAAAGCAATTTTGGTTTTTGTGAACAATATCTTAAGTAAAAATTACCCCACTATTTTTGTGCTTTTTATCAATTACTCTTAACTTAGATGAAACGGTACTATACAATTAAAAGGTCTTTTTATTTCTCTTTTTCAGCATTGAACCGTGCCTTGTATTCAATATTAAGAGACAATTTTTTTTTGTCAATAATATAAATACCTTATATTGTTAGCCTCAAAAATCGACAGAAACCTAAATAGCAAAATGTATCAGAATATTGTCTTATCTTCAGTGAATTATCTTCTGCATGATTGATCTTTATATGTATAGAAAATTCGTTATTTTTTTCCTTCAGTGTTAACAAAGAAAGAAAGGATACTGGGACAAAAAAACATTCTTATAGTACTTGAAACTTAAACGCATTGTAATTGTCGGGAGTTGGGTGATTGAAAATAGTCTTAGCAAGATGTTTTCCAAATGTTTGGATTTGGCTTAACCCATAAAACCCCATATGGCTCCCATAATTGGCCTAAACCATAATTGGGTGAACCCATAAAAGAAAATTCAAAATTTAACATTCTTAATATTTTCATTTCACATAAACTTCATAAGAATATAGCGATAAATCATTTATCAATTCATTTGTATCTATACTGCAAGATGAATGCGAAAACATAAGAAATATTGTAGAAAAAAGTGTATATATGTGTATAAGGATTCGACTCACCTATCAGCAAATCCTGAGAACATGTGAGCTGGGAAAGGTGGCAGCGAAGGCCTCGGAGGTAAAGGCATCGCTCCTGGTGATGGAGGACGACTTCCACTTCCCAGCGTCCTAAAATGCCAAAATAATTGCAATGATAGGGTTTACTTTCATGAAAAAAAAATTATCAAATAACAAATCTTCTTGCACTAACTTCGAATTAAACAATCCGATACATTCAGAATTATATAGTAAAATACAATATATAAGTAAGATCATTGTCTTAAAATTCCAATATATTGTTTTTAATAAAAATGAAATAGAAAAATTCAGGACGAATTATCTTATAGAAGTGGTCTTTAATATATATCACATAATATTTCACCCAGCCTCTTAGTAATAATATTTAAAAAATATTTTTAGTGAAATACGTGAATCCCACTTGAGGTTACGTGGTATAAATATTTTTATCAACTTTGTGTCGACCAATATGATTTAAGATACTTATTCTAAAAAAATAAAGATTAAAGTAAATTCCCGAGACAAATATGGCGCCGTGGCTTAGTTGGTTAAAGCGCCTGTCTAGTAAACAGGAGATCACGAGTTCGAATCTCGTCGGGGCCTGCGCTGAAAAAGCGTTGTACTGAGGACATTTTTTTGAAAAAATTCAATTCTGATTAACATTACTTTTAATTTGACAAATTATTAAAATAATGTGAATGGATATGTTTTATTGAGACTACCTGTCATATCCTCTTGCTGTGCTATTAATGAAAATCAAAGATTTACGACTAGTTAATTTAACCATCTGTTTGTTTTAGATTGTAATAAAAATTATTTTAATCCAACGCTAGATATTAATTAATATTGTTTTTTTCTGAATTTTCGCGTTTATGTAGTGCTGGTTAATAACTTTTTTGGAAATATTTCCTTGGTTTGTTTGATGAATTGTATCCTCAGCTTCTTACGTAATGTTTTCCATCGTTGCTATGAAGCGATGTGTTATTAACACTTTCTTATAACGTGCAAGAAAAAACCAAGTAGTAAAGATTTTTGTACGCTTATAAGAAATACCTTGATACAGGAGAAGGTGTATCCCCATGCTCGCTTCCATGCGTCGACAGTGTTTGAGTTTGAGGTCCCGCAGTCCCAGGACGGCCTTGAGGGCTAGGCGGTCCGCGGCCCGTACTTTCACTTCCTCCACGCTCTTCCCTGTCTTCTTGCATATCTTGATCGTCATCTATTGCTGATACTTCAGGCGATGAAGTCAGTCTACCATCTTCAGTCTACAATAGTGGTTAAATAATTTATAATTCAATAATTTTTCTATGATTCCTTTGCACGGTGTTTTTTTTAAATATTTCTTTCCCTTAGAATTTAACGTGTCAACAAATAACCCTCGTTATAAATTCTCCTGAACCGTTGGAATTACAATTATTTTTTAGCAGTCTATTGATATCTTTAAAGTTGAAAATACTTTTTCTGCTTTTATGAACAAAATGTTATATTTATACCGATCTGCTAAGTAATAAATCACGTTTATTTTGATTTTCAGATATTTTTTTTAATTCAAAACTATTCAAGATAAAAATATCCTATGGAGAATGAAAAAGAATCACATATAGTCCTTAAAATATATTTTTTGTGGAAAGTTCTCAAAATAAATAATCATTATATTAGTACAACTTATATCGTTTGTGATAGTTTAAATAAATTGATTTACTTTATCCTCTTTAATGTCATCTCTTTTCCCCATGACGTCATGCCCATCTCTTTTCCTCTGCTCCTCTTTAAGTCTTTCTGCCTTTCTCCATTTCGCTCGCCTGTTTTGAAACCATACCTGTTTTTAATCAAATAATTTATAAATTAATTAACGAATCATATTTGAAGAACATTTACATTTCATAAAACAAACTAAAATCGTTTCCGAAAATATATTCATCACACTTTGGTAATTCTGAATGTTTTCCTAAAACAAGACCAATTATAAAATGACATTACTTTTTCACATTTATTTTTTGTGAAACGTGTTTAAGTGGAGATTGTTATTAGACCTTTACTTTTCGGCGAAATTTCCTCCCAGTCGAGGAATCCACTAAAAGTTACAATTATGAGTTAAAACCTAATTCGTATCTTAACAGTATAACTTTAAATACTCGTTACTTATATTCGCATTAAGTTCAGTTATGTATTTTTTCAATATATAAGGTTCAAAAAAAAAATCTTTATGTCAAATCATAATTAATTACAATATACCTTCATTAACGTTATATAAATATACTGGGTATTTCAAAGTTTCGATTACATCTTTCTTTCGAAGCATCTATTACGTAGATGGGTAAAAAATGTCAAATATTTTTTTAAATCGATTGCTGTAATTACAGCCAATGACAGAATCTACTAAAATATTATTTTGAGATACCTTTAGCTAGAAATTTCTGAAATGAAAAAATAGAACTTATGTTATAATCTTTCAGTTATTTTTAAAGTAGTGCATTTGTTGAAAATAAACTTTGATTGTTTTTTATCTGTATCTAAAATGTTTTATTGTTATTCTCTATTATTATTAAGTTTATAGAACAAAAATCATTTTTTTTTAATAGAATACAAAAATTTAACTACAAAGAAACTCTTCAGTATAGAAATCACTATAAGCAGATTGTGTTTACTGAATAAACAAACCTCCCTTACAGATTGTTACAAATGTTCATTGTTGTAAATGTCCCCTGTCTGATTCAAGAGGACAAAAAAACTAAATCGCAAAGTGTCTAACAAACACAAAATACCCTCCTGTGCCCAAGTGGTTGGTTTCAATTGTAACACTGTTACTATTATGGCTTAATTGTTTGGCAGGTTTGAGTTTTTATTTATTATAGGGAAGCTTTTTTTGATTAGAGGGAGAGCTTTAAATTTTTAATTAGCCGTTAGTTTTAAAATTTTATTTTTATGTGACGCGATTTTATATACAAACATAATTTACGTATTTTTAAGTATTGTCAAAATATATTTTATAACACGGTGAAAAAATTGCAATATATGTTGTTCTACAAAGTTTATGAGATATATAGTTGATAGCTATTTCAGCTTAGGCCCTCATAAGAGCTAGTCATTGTATTTAAATACGTTGCTATTTTTTCTACTAATAATAGAATTATATATAAGAGTCCTTTTTCTAAATACGTTATAACGTCCAACTATTTCGTATTTGTTTAACGCAGTCACGAAAGCGTATCTATGAAAATATAATATTATAAGATGGAATATTACACACTAAAGTTTTTTACATGATTGTGTATGTAATTCCGTAACCTGTCTGAAACATTTCCGCTGATATTATATTTTAATTAAATGCCTGAATATGTGGGCTTTGAAATGAAAAAAAAAAATACTTTAAATTTCGCAAGACCGCGTGTTTTAACATCTTGCTTGCAAAATTGTTTTGTAATAAGTGAGGGTATATGAATGTATTCAAGAAAAGGGATGTTAATTATTCATTCATATTCAAGCACGAGGGTTTTCGGTGATTATAAAATAGATCATCGCAGTTATTATTTCTGAGTAAGGTCATCGAATTTTCAAAAATAATTTAAATGTATGAGTTTGAAAGCTTTATACAAACACGATCATGATTTAGTATATTAAATAACAAACATAAAAAATGTATTAAAAAAAAGTGTTTTATAATAGGATTTTTTATAGAAAATATTACTTCTTTTTGAAAAACACCCGTTTTGTACAACACGTTGAAAAAAAAATCGTAATAATATTCCGAAGCCTTCCGACACCAATAGGATATCATTTAATTCTAGTATATTCTCGCCAGTTTACCAAATGTACCTCTACCTAACTACAAGCGGCAGGTTTGAATCCGCGGGGAGCACGTCAATTTTTAACCCCATATCCCCGGGCTAATGGCGGTTTAACGAGGCACCCTCCCCTCGCCGGCACTGTCCCCACAAGGCCCCGACCCTACCAAATCCACCCCTATGATTTTTCAACACACTACACCATGCGTGCAAAAATAAGTCTCTCGGTGCAAAATTTTAATACTGAAAATGTATTCTTTAATTTTTATAAATCAATCCATTTATATAATTTGAGTCGTTATAAATTACAAACTTCACCTACTGATATTGGTAATTTCAGTTACCACAACTAATAGCTCTGATCAGGGCGTAAGCTGAATTAGCGATCAACTGTATATCTTTCAATTTTTTAGAACTAAAATGCATTACTACTTTATCACCATGTTATAATAGAGTCCTACCAAGTAAATGTCAATTCAATTAATAAATTTCTGTTACTTTTAAAATTCACAAAATCATTTTTCAAGTATCGTTTTTTTAGTTTTGGTTTTTTAAAATGGAAATTTAAAATACACATTAATATAGTTTTTAAAATAACCACTCTAGATAGAAAAATTGAGTCCTTAAACAATACTTATTGACCGCTCTGCACTCAACAAAACAAAGAAGAGCATGCTACAATGAAAAATAATATAGGGTACATAAAAATATTAGTAACGATACCAGACGTCCATGAATTTTTGATGAGTGCATTTTTAAAGCAGTTTTACAGAAGGAAATGGGGGTCGAGGGAATTCGCTTCCTCTAATGTAAATTCCTTAATGTGTATTCTCTCTTGTAGCTTATAATAAGATTACCAAATACATTCATCCTATGTATTTTGAAAAACCTAAAAATCTTTTTAAACTATTTATATACAACCCGCAAGAGGTATATATTTTTAAAATAATGATTTTCTGTCGGTAACAGATTTTTTTTCCTTTTAATGGTAAAAAATGTATTTTTGCTGCCTTTTAAAATTCTTTCCGTGCATAGAATCAGTATTAACGCATAAATTTTTTTGTGATCATATCTGATGCATTTTGACTAATGCACAAAAAATTTGAAAGCCAACCATTTTGCCATTACCTTTTCCATTACTTATAGACGGATCTTTCCGATTTGCGAGTGTTTTACAATTCCGTTTGAATCTAAAATTATATGCCTCCTGTGGCATATATGGAATTATCAACATATTTATGGTTTCTTTTCATTGTTTATAGAAGTGAATTATTTTTAAAAAAATATCACCTGAAAAGTCAAGACCAATGGGGTGGAAAATTGAACATGATATGTACTCGTAAATCTAAACCACAATGCATTTCCAGCGCAGATGCCAAAATCTTAAGAAGGGTCGACTTTCAATGGATTATGGAATAAATTAGGGGAAGTAACTCACAGTAAATACAATACCAAGTTCAATACAGCATTTCAGTTCTTTAAATCATTATTGAATATATTGTTATTACTTTATTAAAAATATAGACAATTAAAAGTTTAACAGCGGTTATGACTTTTCACAGCTCTGCTACCAAAAACCATATGATGTTTTTAAGTGCAATTTGTTATTTTTATTGTAAATTTTGTACAATTAAATTTTTTCCGGGGTATTAACTAGATGGCCCATTAGCTCAGTTGGTTAGAGCGTCGTGCTAATAACGCGAAGGTCGCGGGTTCGATCCCCTCATGGGCCATATTTTTTTCTAATCTAAAAAAAATATCACTCTAGTACTAATACTAAATAATAATTGCAAATGTATGTACAACAGTTACACTTTTTGAATGAATCCAAGATAAGACACCAAGCATATGTTATTTTTAGAAAGATAAAAAAAATATTTCAAATAGATAAAATGTCTTTACGTAAATGTTTTTTTTCAACAATCTCTTGATAAATTTAAAAGTGATAGGCATTATTCTGTTTTTTTTTATATAGGCTGCTTCAGAATCGTGACGTTCTCATATGAATTGAGTGCATCTTGTGTGAAGTGTCACCTCTAACAAAGCACGGCTTTAAAAACACAAAGGGAAATGCAATTTACAAACGATATCAGTCATGTAAAGTGCTAGGAGACCGCTTGCAATGCGCCGTGAAGTTAATTGCATACACTGCAATTATTTATCTTCTGAACAATTCAACACCGGCAATGTTCAAAAATGCAGAATCATTGTTATTTATCCCTGGGGGTCGACTATTCTTAATCCTAGTTTTCGCCAACCATTGCTGGACTCAAAATATTATTCATGAAAGATCCGTAGTATCGATCAAAAAAAACATGAATTCTTACGTTAAGTCGTGACAAAAAATAAAATTCCCATTGATAAATATTTCCAATTTAACATGAAAGCAAATAGACGATTAGTATTTTTTTACACAGCTTTTAGATACAGGTAATCATTTAGATTTTCAAAACTACAGTTTTCATAAAAATTATAATAGTATTATGAATTAATGTTAAGTCCTTTATTCTTTGCATAGTTAACAATTATTCATACACATCTATCGACGTCATTATTACTGTACATTTATTTTTTATTTATGTATCGATTCTGTCAGAATTTAACTATGCAATAGCGATTGTCAAGTATTTATCATACACTTGTCACATGTAATTATTATTTTGTTCTAACGCACATGGTACATATTATAAACTCGTAAGATATATAATTATTAGTATATTTAAATACATGTGATAATGTGATATTTAAATTATAGGTTAACATTCATATTAATATTAAAATTTATTCGGTAAGCATTGATATAAATAACATTATACACTGTTTCCTTGGCGGCAAATGGACGCACTTTCTAAAATACTACTTCATCAATATGTATAACGAGTTTGAGGAAAATTCAAATATTTATTCTCAAACAAAAAAGTAATCAATTATCATCATCTTGTAGACGATATTAAAAACGTATCTCTCCTTCGATGTCAGAAAAAGTTACGCATGATCGTAAAAATTGAAAAACTTTAACATCATAAAAATACAAGAAATTCCCTGAAAGCATGTTACACCACACATTTATGTAACATTAGGAACTCTAATCTCTTCGCTTCAACTTGTTACTAGAAGCTCTCTCTTCCATAAACCATTAACTTCTTACCAAACTTTCTTAGCTGTAAACGAATTTGATACATCATAACTCTGTCATGTGTTTGCACAGCGGAAAAATAAATAACGTTATCACGTCAATGAGATATAAAATATCACGATACATTAAGCCATATATTTTTTCAATATTACATATGAATATGATATGAAATATCTAATATAATGAAAACATTTAAAATTCACATACCTAAATCCCATCCCAAAATTTATAAAGAAAATACAAACGAAAATCACAAGGCAATTACATACTACTAACTAATAGTAGTGGCTTTATTAAAAATTGTCTAAATATTTCATATCATTTTTCTCTGATTGTAAATAAACTATTCATTAAACTATCAGTCGAAACTTCTGAATTCAATACTCCACACACTACGTCTCTCTATAGACGTTCGTGAAATAAACTATCATAACTAGAAAAACAAACAAAACACTTGTAACACAAAAAATATGTATGGGTATTACTACTATATTTTATTACTTAATTTATAATGTAGAGTAGCGATACATTTGGTGAGTGGAAAAATAATCTATTTTCCCGTCGATCGCCATGTTCGTCTAATACATTAAAATGTTTAGCAAACTTTTCTCGGATTTTCCCGTCACATATTACGTTAGCGAGGAGCGCCGAGCGATTATGTGGGTGGAAAACATATAAACACACACGCATACATACTCATACAATGACACATGCACATTACTCGATATTATATTCATTGCAGGGTCGTCTCAGAATAGCTGACGCAGAAATTAGTTGTTAGTTAGTAATAAATACATATTCATGACGTATAATTATTGTGACTGATTTAACTGTATTTTAATCTCTTGTAGACAACGTAGCTTATACTATCGTACCATTAAGTACACTTATTACGATGTAATACCTTCATATATCAAATTTATAGTTTAAGGTCAATAATACATAATTTTTTTGATTGCACCGAAGTCGATAATCGTTTAATTTTGCCTTTTATTAAAGGTTTGTTAGAAATTACGCTATTGATATTTATCAGGTTCCATAATTGTCATGAAAACGTATGATTAAAATCCAATTTAAGTTTTTTGCAATCTTAAGGCTTCTATATTTGGATATTATTTCGTTTATTTTTATATTGTGTCTTACGAGTATCGAATAATTCAACTCGAGTTATATACAATAGAAAGGTGTCGAATGTAAGGAAATATATCCAGAATTTTCGAGAGAATTAATAGATACAAAAATAAGTATCTTTAGTTTTAATAGAACTTACTAAAAGCACGATTTTAACATAATGACAAACAATTTTCGTTTATATTTAATATTTTATGAAATTTAATCTTCAAAAATTTCTATTTTAATTATTCAATTACAACCGTGATAAGAAAACATGTACAATACGACACACATTTTGATGTGAGTGCTTTCGCGGGAGGCTTCACTTATAAAACCGAACAACTTTTGCGGCAAAAGCTTGCGGGAGCTTATTTTGGTAATAATGCAATCTGAACTCGGTATGTCAGAAATTTTAAAACACAAACTTCGTTGTGGTAATGTGAAAATATTTATATATGCGTTATGCGTCGAGTTGAGCGTCTCAATGTAAAGAAGTATGTGCTAAATTTAATAAAAATAAATTGTATCCAAATTTTTGATTAATTACGTATTTACTAAAACTGTTTAATTTTTTTAAACTCAACCCGTAATCAAAACACAATTCGTGATCAAAGCCATTCAAAATTTGTCTTATTTTGGAATAACTATAATCTGCGGTCTTTTAAATAATACAAACATTAGGACTGGTTTCGCTCATCGCGAGCATTATCAACTGATTATAAAATATTTTGTGGAAATACAGCTACAACTATCTACAGAATATATAAGCTTAATATAAATGTTTGATACTGGTAATAAATTTTCTGTTACCGCTGAGTGAAATAAAAAGTATCAGTTCTACTGATCACATTTTACAAGTTGAAATATTGAAATTGATTTTTAATATAATTTTCAATCCTTGCACTTAATCGAGAATATGAATCGATTTATTTAAAATTCATGGCCCGCATTACGGTGTCATTATATGCGTCATTGTTGAAGATAAAATACATGATGCCACTAATTGAAGACATCACCCATTCAAATATTAACGTTATTTGTCAATTGAGTACACTTCACAATCGTTTTAAGATCTTTCTTAAAAAATTCACCAGCGCCAGTGAAGTTTATCTACCATCATTTGGATTCTATAAAAAATCTTAAGGATATTCGCAGTGTTCGGCGAAAGAGGCCTTATAAATATACAATTACTCCTTTTTAATGTGTTACCTGTCATTTCTTGAAGTATATCAATATATTTAATGATCAGGACCGGATTCACTCGTCGCGAGCATTGTCAACTGATCATACAATATATTGTGGAAATCAGTACTAAAAATTTGTTTTTATTCTGAAAAATAACAAACAATTACACGTAATTGTAATCAAATTAATCTAATTTTCATTGAAGCAATAAAATAACCAATACCAATGAGCCCATCGAATATAGTTACCTGCCTTAGATTGCAAAATTTCCTATAACTAGGTACACATTTAAAAAAATGTAACTGTGAGTAACCTCGATCCTATTGAATGATACTGTAATATATGTAATTCCCTTCATTTTGTCTTCGTCAAAACAATGCACAATTATAGTACAAGAAAAAATCTGCAGTTATAAAATGTATAGGATTTTTGATCATGCATCGCTTATCAATATGTAGGAATTTGTCTAAGTTAGAATGTAGACAAAAAGCGGACAAGCCCCTTTTAATTATACAAACGAAATAAAAATATGTCACTATGAATTATAAATGTTAAAAGGTCTTTTATTTCATAATACACTAAAACCATCAACAGAAATTGCCGATAGATATAACTATAATATTATGAAAATATTACTTTTTCTTATGTGCTTACCGGTCTCAATCAAATGTATCAAGAGGCTCTAGCGAGCCCCCTTGAGCCTCCTCTAACCCATCCACACAATTTTTATTTAAATAATAAAAAAAAATTAACTTAAAAAAAAATAATTAGGGATAAGTGTTTATATTTATTTCAATGTTGTCGTCTAATAAAATAAAAACAAAATTATCAGATAACAGAGCGTTAATCCGGAACAAAAATTCCAATTTATAGTATTCAATTTTCTCAATCCATAGATATCACCTGTCAAAGTCGCTTGTTATCTTTCTTTTTACGAGCAAGGATACCAACTGCCAACTGCCAATCAAAATGGCCAACATGTAATTCGATAAAATGCCGCACGTTGCGTTGGGAGCGCTGTCAAAAAATAAAATGCTATAAATTCGATGTGGCTTATTGCATTTGCGTTTAGAATCAATTTCATTGTGTTTCTCAGTTCAGGCGTACATAGCGATGAGGGAAAAAAATAGAATTGTTTGTAATTAAATGAAATTTGAACTGAATTTAAGCAACGTGAAGATGTAAATATTTGGTTATTATTAATGTTTTTATAATTTTTATTATAATTTGTTTTATATACTATTGTTATTTTATGATAATATTAAATTTTCGTTTGTTAAAAATGTAAAAGAAAATGTGGTAATTATGGAATTAGTCTGAGTAATAAGGTTAACTCTAATTCGTTTCCAATAACCAAAGTCCAATAAATAACATCATCATTATGATTATCTGTTTTTATCTGTGGATCTATTTTAGCATTTTCCACCTTATTTTGAATCAAATTATACGAATTGATTTTTTCTTAAATCTAAAACTTCCACCCTGCTGTAAATCACCCCACGACAAATGATTTTTATTTTATAAAAAGATATGCTTATAATGGATACAGAAAACAACGCTAAGCATTCTTAACATTTCGTGAAAATGGATTGTTATTTGACACCGGTCAGGGTGCGTCGCGACGTCTCCGTTACATTGAAGCTATTAAATAAAATTGCTTAGAAAAACATTCTTTTAGATTCTTCAAATTATATGCCGAAAAACTAACTTGCTTTTATTTCTTCAAAATAAAAACGTTTGTTAAATAATTAAAAACATCTTTCAGCCATTTTAAGCTGTACATAACTAAGGCGAGTTGATCTCATTTTGCAAATAAATCATTAACTAAATACAGAACAGATTAGTGGGATTTTATAAACAGTGGCTCACCTTTTTGCATTAATGAATGAGTGGTTAAGGGCTATTTATCTATTTATGTTTGGTATTTCAAAAACTTTTGCAATATTGTTAGGCTATACTTATTTGTAAATGATGTAGATTTATCACTAGAAAAATATTCAATGTCGATTTACAAGTTTTTCGCCTTGCCACTTTTGTCAAAGTAACGATAATGATGAAATATTCTTTAACCACTCAACAACAAAAAAAAATGTATTTTAACCAATATTTTGTTCCCGAAAAATATCGCTGCTAATAAATAATAATTCTTGTACTCCTTTACATGTTAAACACAAACTGATCTGAAACATTTCCTTTGGGATATAAACCCCCTAAATTTTCACTCTTGGGTTTTGTTATCTCGAATTCTTACCCTATATCAGCACTTAAAATTTACCCTTTCTTTCTGTCAAATACCTCAGAGTATACTCGATGGTTTGAAAGAATCTGTTATGGAATTAATTCAATCAGTAAAATGTTTTGTAGAAGAAAATCAAACATATTTTTGCATACAGTACCTATGAAAAATACAATAAAACATCTCGATTTTAATTATTATAAACAATAGGTTAACATCATATTTCTTTTAATGTAATCGATTTTAAAAAGTATTTCAAAACGAAATGAAAGAAAACATATTGTACGTTCAATTTGATTGATATTGACATTTATAAACGCTCGTAGCGACATCTGTTGATATGAGTGCTCTTCTTTCTAGGTATGCGGTTGCCTTTTCCTCTGTATGCCAGGCATCAAGACAAACAAGCCTTAACGTGAAATATTAACAAGTGTCCAAAAGAAACACCCGAGACGCTCGTAAAACAGAATGTGCCTTTATGTCAATCGTATCTCGTATCATATCTTACCCGGGGGTAACCTAAGATTCTCGAATATTTCTCTACAATAATTATTTTGGATTTATCTCCAACCGCTCTACAACGTAGTGTGTTTTCTCTTAGTAATAGTTTCAGTTCACATTATTTAATGGTATGGACTATTTTCACACGCTTTTATTAACATGACTAGTATAATTCCTTCAAAATAATAGCGATTTCGAACCCGTTTCCATCGTTCAATCAGATATAGAGTGAATGGTTGTTCTATAAGAATTTAACGTAAAATCTGCTTTATAACAGCTAACATTCTGCTGCATACATGTAGAACATATGACACATAGAGCTCAGTATAGTAGTACCTTTATAGAACAGTACCGGCATCGTCATACATCCCTTTATCATCAGCGTCAACATGTATTAGAACTCATTTCATTTAGGTAAAGAGATTCAAATGAACAACGGCTTTGCAAATTTAATGTATATTAAAATTTTATTTAACTCTTCTCTAGTAGGCGTGGAATATTTTTGATACATACTTTCTGAAAAAAATTTATTAGCAAAAGATAATTTTAATCACACGGTGAAAAAATAGCAACGTATTTTAGTTCTACAAAATTATTTTTAACAAATATAGTTGATAGTTCTAGAACCAGCTAGTTCTGACGATGGCGTGAGCCGAAATAGCTATCAACTATATTTGTTAAAAATAATTTTGTAGAACTAAAATACATTGCTATTTTTTCACCGTGTTATAATGGAGTTCTACCAAGTGAATGCCAATTCAATCAATAATTTTAATCGATTAAATATTTACCAATCATTTATATTGACTTATACATACAAATAATACAAGAGAAAATTATTTCAGCGATAATCAATCCTCATCATTAAAAATTTAGCACCTATAATTATACGAATTAAAATATTGAATTCACATGACAAAATAATACAATATTTACAAGAAAAAACCCATACATAGCTGTACACAAGAATATTTCTACACCAATGTTTGAACGCAAAGGGGGACCATAGCTGAGAGTTACATGTGAACTTACATCTTGCAAGTGTTACGAGGGTATGAAAACATCCCGTCAAAATACTTTGTCACAATCATCCCCCGGCTTTACGCTTTATGGCCGCCTTTATTGCTTCTGAAGTGACGTCGCGCTGTGTGAGTGCGCGTCGCGACGCCTCTACTTTCAGCATACCTTGCGTATCTTCGTATCCTCGAGTAAAAATGCGGTAAAGTCATACATTACTTCTTAAGGTGGTATAAAGTTACGTGCCGTATAAGTGATTTTTCTAGAAGATGCGATACAAAAGTGATATCCATTCGTTCAATAAACAGATGAACGTTTCCTTTGTAAGAGTAATAAACAAATAAAGACTTAGTTTATAAGCTAATATATGACTTAATTTTCACTTCTTCCATTTTTTTTATTGAAATGGCATTTACTTGATAGAACTCCATTGTAGCACAGTGAAAAAATAGCAGTGTATTTTAGTTCTAAAATTTTTTTACCACGTATAGTTGTTAGATATTTCCCCTCACGCTTCGTTAGAACTAAATAATTCTTCGATGTGAGCCGAAATAGCTATCAACTATATCTTATAAAAAAATGTAGAACAAAAATTCATTGCTATTTTTTCGCCGTGTCATTTCTTTTATGTTATTTCAAGACAAGAAAATCCTAACACAAAATTGTCGCCACACTTAATGTAATGTAAAGACTTACATATGATGCATTTTTTTCTCATTATAAAAGATTTTCATTTACATATCAATATTTACCCCTAAATCATTTTATCTAACTACAAATTACTTTCAAACTGACGAAAAGTTACAGAATCATTCAAAATATACTAATCTTTTACTTACTTGCACTCTAGCTTCTGTTAAATTAATCTTCATTGCTAAATCTTCTCTGGTGAAAACATCTGGATAGTGCGTCTGAGCAAACGCGGTCTCCAACTCTTCTAACTGAAAGAACAATTGTAATTAAGGTTTTTTTCAAATTTTAAGGAATTTTTACGTTGAAAATTGAATCAAACGAGCTCGTTTTATTGTACAATATTCGTTATATTGTCAACTTTTAAACTAAATCTGTGCCTTTTTGGCGGGTTTTGAAATAGTAATCAAATATTAATTTCCATTTTTAAAGATATATTCTACAATACCCATTTATTGATCTGTATGATCACTGCTAACTTATATGTGATACATTTACTTCTTGTATAGTATGTCATATTCAATCGAGATATTTGTATTTACTTACTTGTTGAAGTGTAAATGTTGTCCGGTTTCGTCTTTGCTTCCGCCTCACGAAAGTATCATCATGAATAGCAGGGTGATAGGAGTAAGATGTATCTATAAAATAAAATTTCTAAATATAAATACCAATGGCTACCAAAAGACTTTCATAAATGTTTATGATTTGTTTTACATATTTGTCTCTGTAAAATAATGAAATAATTGTCTTTAAATTCAATAAAACGTTAACTTAATTACAATTGCCATGGCAAAAAATTCATCATAAGCGAAATTTTTCTGTAGCACCAAACACAGTATAAATGACTTTAACAAATAATATCAACAATCTATTTTTTATACATGGAGTATTTCGAGAATTACCATAAAAATCATAATCTATCAATAAATATGGAACATTTCATCCATTCGAAGAGCTGTTGGTCAATTTATCGAAACTTAGAATTACTTTCCAATTTACAAAATGTATTGATAAAAATAATATTTCAATAATATGAACAGTGATTAGCAATAAAACTAACTTTGAATTTTATAAATTCGTACCGATACATTGTTTAAAATACACACCCTAAAATCTTTAAAAGCTAGTAAATCACGATAAGCCGGGCGGGGGTGAATTCGCGGTGTATTAACTGACCCCTTGCACATCGTGAATGCTGCCTATATGCATCAATTTTTTTCATTTTTGCTATCGTGATGGTAATCTTCTTCCCGACAGCCCTTAATAAACACAAACCCAATAGGGATTCGCTTCAATTCGGTATTAAAGAATAACGCTCTTTCGTGAGGGCATCGATAATTCAATTGGACCTTAATGGGTCTACCCTTTTGATCTGTAATAACAGTGTAACTAAATAAATACTTAATAAGATTTTCCTTCAAAGCGAATGCGGACAAGGTACCATTTTGTTATTAGTTTATCTTTAAGCCATCTCGAACCTTTAAAGACTTAACGCGGTAATGACATCAAATATTGTATACTTATTTGAAAATAATGATAACATACCCACTGTATAAACCATTTGCATATATTATTTACACCGTGATACATCAAGCTTAATTTTTTTTTCCATTTTTTTCTCTTTTATTGAACATGTCCGTTTCATTTGTTCATAGTAAAACTATCAGGATTCTCAGCGAAACACCAATTGCTTGACTTCATACTCTAGGCCAACGGATCATCTTAATTTATGTTCAATTTCTATCTCTAGAGTTTTGTGTCTTTTTTAACACACATAATTTTCAAATAATCCCATGACAGTTAATGATCTCAAAGCTGGTTTCGTCAAATGGATATTTTTCATATTAGTAATTGACTGAGAAAACTAGTAAGGTTTTTATTTTGTTAGTACGAAATAGTTATTTTTAATTATATCAGATATGACTGAAAAAAAATATCAATCATCCTAAATATTTGTTTGCTAATATTATATATTACATAATTTTCTACAGAAACTGTATGATACAGATTCAAAATGAATCGAATTTATTCGAACTGCTCTATATTACATGAAAATGTTACTCTTCACGTCATTATTCAAGAATGGATTAAGTACTATATTATTGATAATCTTTTGGCATATCTTTGGTCGGTGCGTTTGATTCGAACAAGTTCAAAAGATTTGAACGCAAATGACACAAAAGCCAGTCACACCTTCTCCCCGTACTTAGTTATTAGAGTATTGAATGCTACGATCATTCGATGCAGTCAATTACTCTGCATTATGCACCGATATTAATGCATTGTCTCAGCTTGGAAATTGTTTACATGCACTCGCAAATTGCATACCGCGGTATTATTGCAATTCATTTTTTTATTATCCAATAATGAATCGTAATCGTTTCGTATGATGTAAGGTTTTATTAAAACGTATTTCGTAAATATTATTGCAAGATATCTTGCAAGAATGAATACCGATACAATTTCAAGCCTGGAGAAAGCTTTATTGCAGTTTTTATATGATTTTACGAATTTCAATAAAATAACAAATGAACATAAAACATGCAATTTTTGTATTGCATTTGCTTTCATGTCCTCTTTTTCTCTGCCTCACAAGCATCGTTTTTTTTTACTGTTGTATCAATAAATTTGACATACTCAACCAATATTTTTAGTCAAAGAACATAAAATGTGTAAATAGAAACATATGTTACTTAAACAACGACTTCAACTGATTCGATGGATGAAGTCTAATGATCATCTTTACCTGAAATGTAACATTTCATTGGAATCTAACATTTCAATTGTATCCGTAAACTTAAATATATTATATGAAGTTGACTAAAAGCGTAACTCGGAATTATTATTGACAAAGCTTGTGAAAGCTTACAAAATTTGAACGCTTTAAATATATGAATTATTTTTCTAATTTTGTTCTGCTTACTTTTATATTCATTGTTCAATAATATTTAAACGATGTTAAAGATCATTAGCTACCACTGATCTATATATTATAATGTGTAAATATATTACAGGTTGCACTCTCTACATAATTGCAATAAATTATATTTTATAATAAAAGGATTTATTACATTAAAATGTTATTTTATCTCTGTTTCTGATAAATTTGTATCTATAAAAAAACGAAATATACGATCAATTATAAGGAATGTTCATAAGCAAAACTTATTTTTGACATAGCTTTCTTCTCATTTATCTTCGCTATTCTATACAATGCCCGTGTTGTGCTGTTATACTGAGTACTTTTAATTGTTTCAGCATTCGCTTCTAATTCATTTCTTAGAAATAATTGTCATTACGATAAACAAAGCATAGATGAAGATCGAAACCGACTTTGAGTCATTAAATCAAAGTTGTATTTAAATGTTTGATGTTTTCTATCTCGGCGCAGATATTATCATATAATCCAGTGCATATCAATATCAGATCATTCGAGATGCATTCCTCATCTTGCGTGTACTTATTGTAGATGCATTTACTGGCTAATAACAGCCGCAATAGTTTAGTTGTCGGTGTGCTATCTATCAATTATATCAGTGCTAAGTCTCTTATCAAAAGTGTAGCGCTTTGTCATTATTTTATCATACTGTCACGTTAGTCAGAATCGAAAGCTTTAAATGGGGAGCATCTTTTTAAATACTGAGAGAATGTAAAGTATTGCTTTTGTGTCAATTGTGGTATTTTTTCTCTAAATTTCACTTATATTATATCTTAACATGGCAAACGACGTATCGTGATATCTTTTGATTCCCTGACGTAAAAATAATATTATAAAAAACTTTGTTTTAAAAATATTTCGTTTCTGAGTTAGGAGTCGTATCAAATCGCAACTTGAATTACATTCATGAAAATTAAGTCGATAAAAGTTACACTTAATAATTAAATAGAAAAATATCTGATACCTATTACCACAGTGTGAAGTTACATTATTAATCAGTATCATAACTAAAAAATAAAAATATATATCAATCTACAATATTTATTACCAAAGAAGTTTTACATACATAGATACAAAGATTCGTTCATACAATTTTTCAAGACTTCTTTACGTTCAATTATTTGAACATTTACAATGTTCGAACTCTACGAACTATGCTGCACGGGTGGGACATTATTGCAATTGGTGCAATTATAGTCATTAAATCTTCAACTAGGAAGAGAATGGTTCAGTTCAAGATACAATATTCACGAATGCACCATACTGTATCTGTATATGATTTCTACATTTAAATTTGGAATATCTATTACATGTACACATATTACATGTAAAAATTGTTATTAAATTATATTAATTTTACAAAGACTCTTTTGTCCTATATTTTAAATTACATTGATTGAATTGGCATTCACTCCCACATCCTCACATTGGTAGAACTCCATTATAACACGGTGAAAAAATGGTGATTTATAAAATGTCCTGTGGCTCATGTTTGTCCGTTTTTATCGGACAGACAGGTAGAATTATATCCACTCGAGCTAAGGAACATGTAAGATCATTCAACAGTAAAAAAACAGATTCACAATTCGCTAATCACGTTATAAAGGAATCACATAATACAAATTCAAACTCAGCGCCTAAGTGTTTGCATCTTTGTAGTAAGGGTCGCAGGATGACGGCTTTGGAACTGCTGGAATTCAATAGATATCAACTATCACAAAGGACTCTTAACGAACAAACTAATATATGTCGGTCACCATTATTGAATCCTTTGGAGGGGTCTCTTTGTTTCTGTAATGGACCATTTCCATGCCATATGTAAACTTATTGATAAAGCCGCCTTTTTAGTTGCATTTACAATTGTTAGTTTTATTGCAAACAGTAAACCAGATAGGTCGTTAAAACAGAAGAGAAGATGTATTGTGTACCTTTTCTACACAGCTATATATATTGTAGATAAGCAAATGTTCGTTTAAGCATAGTTCTGACGATGGCGTGAGCCGAAATAGCTATCAACTATATTTAAAAAAATTATTTTATCGAACTAGAATACATTGCTATTTTTTTCACCGTGTTTTAAATTATATTTTTATGTAGGCTTAAAAGTTCACATATTTATTTTTCTATTTTTTAGAAATTATGAAAACGATGCAATCATACTTTGGCCTAAGTACACGTCATATTAAAGAAGAAAAATATTTCTACATCTGCTCCATATTTTATGGAGTATATGGCCACCGCGTGGTGTTTCCAAGATTCCTGTCACCTGCCAATGGCTTTGCTTCCTCTTATAAAATATTAAAATTAAGCTCCGCGGTGTTCCCACTATGGAAAGTGCCCAATGATCCTTCAGTACACTGGAATTTTAGTGGTTAAAAGAAAAGGCCTTTTCATCAACATCAATAAAATATTATATATATTTTTCATGTTTTACCTGCTGATTCTTGGTGGAAATAAATTTGATTCTCAAAAAGTGTGGAAGCGATACAATTTAATCTTTGATGTATTTAAAAAACTTTTACGATATCGATTATGCAAAACTGCAAAACTTAATATATTATATACGTATAAAATATTTAAATATATATAAAAAATAAAACCTTAGAATTATATGTTGTTCGACCCAAAAAAATGATATGATATTATATGAGGAAAAATGACCCAAAGAAATATGAAAACTAATAAAACTCATTGAATGGATCAACACTCAGTCAACACTTACAAAGCTTTCGTTTCAGGGAAATTAAAAAGCACACAAGCTTTTTAATTGGAAACCCACCATTACGTAGATTTGTCTGGCTTTGTAAATTAAAATGTTATTAAACGTTTTTAATCTTTTTCCCGCCCCCCGTTTACGTTTTGCGTCCGCGTTTGTCTGCCCATTGAGCGCAGGTATAAATTTTTCAACGTTCCATTAAATTTATGTTCTTAATCCTTTTTAAATATTCACACAATCGTCCCGTTAGCGAATGGGCGGAAATTGAAAACGTTTAAAAATCGTTTGGACACCCTTTAAAAAAGCTACTTTGCTTATACGTACGTTTATATGTTAATATTACAAATTCAATGATCAATGAAATTTATTAAAAATATATCGCAAAATACCACATTATGTTAGTTATAAACATTTCTCGTATTAATCAGGATAAAACTCATTTCAGACAGATCAGAAGCCGTAATCTTGAATTTTAACGAAATTTAAAAGCTATTCCTAATTTTTTTCTTAAGACAAAGTTTTTATTGAGAAACTTGATGATACTTAAAATAGTATCGGGATAAAATGAATTTCAATTTCAATTTAAAATGAATGAGGACTTCTTTTAATATTACAATAGAAAAAAAAACAGATATTGAATATACAATATAACTATGTAAATATCATGCGTCATATGTTATATATAACACTTTGTTCAGCAATCTGATAAAACAACATGTATTATGATTATTTATGAAATTTCCGTCAACCCTTTTAAGCGCAGTAGATGCATTAGTAAACCGAGCCTACGTTTGATATACGTTACGCATAACCAATTTACGTTTAATTAATAATTATTATACGCAAACATCATTACTCTATTCGTTTGGTGCCGCCGCGCATCGACTGCCGCACGGACCACATGTAAATAGCGGTAATTGGTCATTAACGGGTTAACTGTTTTAGCGGAAAGTCGGCTCGAATTAATACCATACTATCAAAGATTTTTTCTCAAAGTACATAAATTTTAGCTTCCTGTTTGAGTAATATTATAGCAATGTTCGATTTAACTTTTTTCTTGGTCGTTAGCTAAATATTTTACGCTATACAATTTGCTGAATGCACTAGGTGAAAACTGAAAAAAGATCTTTTGATTTTAATTGTCAACAAATCAATATTTCTCCTAGATATCAAACTATTACAGAAACTCGTTTAAAAAACATAAAATTTTAGATTTTTTTATTATTTTACTAACTATAAAACTTTTTTCTCGATTCTTAGAAATTGTATATTAATTAACTCCATACTGTTTTGGATTGATAATTGTATTTTTCTGGTGTAATTATATAGGTATTTTTTTCCTTAATACATGTGGAATTCTACTTATTTAATTCAAATTGAAGAATAAATCTCCTTACAAACGTTTCTGAAATTTAAATATCCTCGTTTCAAAATTTTCTATGACTTTTAAATTATTTTACGTGAATACAATTCCAAGTAGGAATGTACTATCTACAAAGAAAAATAAAACTAATTTTCAGTTGATAATCCTCGCAATGAGTGAAACCAATCCTGGTTTTTATAATATAAAATTTTGGAAATATTACTAAACATTGTTTTTTTTTGATTTTCATTTTTAATATAATTTATACCAAAAAGTGACAGTTAATACCGAAAAGAAGAATTCGATTATCTGGTATAGTTCACAACTCACAAATGGTTTCGTTTTCCTCTAAACTTTAATACTGAATAAATTCTTTAAAATAGACATCAAAGATCCAGTCGTTACCAGTTCGAATTAGCACACGTTACTAAAACAAAATTGAACTAATTTAATAAGTGTGAAGCAATAAAAAAACTAGAAAAAAATTATCGCTTAACGCTTGGAAAGGGAACCTGATATGGTAGGATTTACTAAAGAAGACGATATTATAGAAAAATATGTGCGATTCTTGGTAATTATATTCTTAAATACAAAAGATAGTACAAATTGTTGTAGCATTCAAATTGTTTTCTAAATCTATTCTCTCCTGTTCTATTGTACAGTAAGATCAATATGTTCATTGCAATCACAGGTAATTAAAAATTAAGATAAATTTTATGATAGTGGTATTAACGCACTAATACATATTATAGCCCTTTAGCGAATCAACTTTCTATAAAAAAACTCGTTTTAATTTCAGTCTTATTAATTACGAGACGGAATAAAAAAATAAATTCGATGGTTGCATAATGACAGTGGACGGTGATTATATGCATTTAGAAATAATCTTTTAATGGTGCACAATGCAAGTGACACATCAACCAACTATTATTTCACAATTCAATTTGATAGGGGCTGGTGAATAAACAGTTGAATCGCACTAACCTTAACGATGTGTTAATGTTTTAATTGCTCTTATTTTCAATTGGCATAATTAATCCAACTTCGTACAACTGAATGAAATGAGTGGCCATATCGCAGTTTTGCGTTTCAATTAGTTTGAATTAATTATGACACCAGGCGGACTAAATTTTTACTTAAAGTTATTATTTTATGACATTTAATTGGTCTTCAATTCAAATTCGCAAAATATTCTAAAGCTTCCAGTAAAATTTGTTCTCTGACATTATTCATGATATCATTCGATTATGTACTTAATTTGAATGTTTCAAATTCAACCGTATATTCAGCATACGTATATTTCCATGTTACCATATATAAGAAACTACATTATCATATTAAAAGTATGTATTACAATCGATGAATAGAGAACAATAACATAAGTCAAGATTTTCGATTTTATATATAATTTTGAATAATTTACTTTATCGTCATACACATAACACTCAAAATAACAGTTTTTAAATATATGGAAAATAACCACATATGTCAGAAATATTTAATCATTTACTCAAAATATTAACTAATGTGGCTTATTTCATGTTTTTGATACAAGAAAACCCGCCACCACATGTAAATATATGTCTCGTTAAAACCTTGCAATAGAAGAGGAGGTAATACCTGGGATCGAATTAATTTATAAGTACTCGGATATGTATACAATCGTTTTCGTTCAAATATTCCGGGTATCAATGCCAAGACTTTGCAGTAAAATAAATAATGGCTAATTTAATTTGATTATTCTATAATATACAAACATTTATGTTTTTAATAGTAGACGAATATAAAAAAATATTCACATTTGATAAACGTTGTGCGTGAATGCGCGTGCGCCATGGGCACATGTGCGCATTTAGCCACCCCTCGTTTTGTTAATAGTAATTGCGTTAGCGCATTAAACATGGAGCCGCGCAGGTGTCCGGCCGGCGCCGACTTACTCCTTTGGGAATGCTGCCTTGCTGAAACAGAGCTTCGGAGTCATGCGCCGATACAGCGTTTGGGTCAATCTGATATAGAATATATTCAATTAACTTTCTCGGAAGTAATATGATATTTTAATAATAACTTAGCTCGCATTTTCATTACTCTTATCATATAATGGTTACCAATTATCAATAAAGAATATATTCACTAAAATTAAGCACATTTTAAAATAACTTTCTTACTTTAGATATTTCAATAACTTTATTTTACTGGTAAAAATAACTGTTTATTTTTACCAGTAAAAAGTTTAATTTGTGAATTTTTACTAAATATCGCATTACTTAAAAACCGTTGTATTTTAAAGCATTAAAATTCAAAAATGAGTGGTTTACTTTTACGATACCTGTGTGTCAGATTAAAGAACTGTGTCTAATAATTTTGCTGCAAAATAAATTATAGTGACAGCACTAAAATATGGTGAAATACTTATTTTTTCTTAATACGTGGAGGGTCTTGCAGACTTCAAATTATTCTATCACCCTTCAGATGGGACTTAATACATTATTACGTGGATTATCTTGATAAAAGGGGAATAGTGTGCCATTTACAACGGTAAATACAATTGATAGAGATGTCCCATTAATTATTGATATTTAATTAACTTCTTCGTCAACATACTTTCATAAGCAAAAATTTGATATTTTATAGATCTATAATATTTCACGTGATCAAGGTGTAACCGTTGATCCCAGGTCTGCCGCACTATAACTTTGAATGCGCCGATAATACTGTCATTATCTTAATCTTTTAAGGGTATCCAGAACAATATCAACTGGTGTAGAGTTGAATCAGGTCACATTAGTCTGAGAATAAACTCAGGTAAGACCAATTCCATTTGGAACCAAAATCTGCAATGGCCCTGATAGAATAGTGACTATTTTAAAGAATTATCATTGCAGTGAATGACAGTTTTAAATACTTTAGAGTACACACACTTATATTATTGATTCGTAGGATGCGGAAAACGCGCCTAGGGCGTACACGCATATGTTGGAAAGACGCTGATTATCCACCTTGCACATTAATTGATGTATAGCATTGTGCCAAATATTGCCAAGCGATTGTTACAAGCAGGGCTGTCAAGTCGTTAAAAAAACACGACTCATTGACTAAAAATGCGACATTGATTGACAACACGACTTCGACTAAAAAAACTGAATTTCATCAGTTTTTTTCCTACATTTCCTATTCATATTTATGTGTATGAAATTAAAGATCAACCATTCAATCGGGCATCGGTTCATTGAACTATTTCTCAAAATCGTCTTATTGGAAAAATAGTCGCTTGTTTTTCATTACTCCGTCTCTAGCCATGGCACCACGACTTGATGACTCCAACTCCGGCAAAAACACTTCGACTCCACAACCCTAGTTATTTTCCCATCTTATGTACTTCTTCCACAGTTAACGCATTAATAATAGTCAAGAAATATTAAACAACATAAAAAACAATGGCCCATGAGGGGATCGAACCCGCGACCTTCGCGTTATTAGCACGACGCTCAAACCAACTGAGCTAATGGGCCGACAACTGTTTCACGATGAAAATTCTTAAATATTATTTTAATAAAAATCATTTCATTGCATGTTCTAACAATCTCTGTCATATGTGCTTATCTTAATTTAACGCATATTTAATAAAATCGAAACAACTATATAGATAAACATTTTCATTAAAATACTTCATATCATAAAAGAATTTTCTCTAAAAAAAAGAATTATATGAAGAAAAAGTTTTCGACACAATCAAGATACGGTGATTTTTTTTTTTAAATAAGTCTTAACAATTTTTGAGTTATCCTCAATCTACACTAATTTTAGTATTAAAAATCTACAAACAATATTGTTGTGAGAAAATTTACTTAAAGAACTAAAAAATGATAGTATGTATACATCCGACTGTCACATAAAATTTTCCAATCGGTGTACCTCCACATCATGAAATTTCCTCAGTTTGGCAAATCCGTAATATTGCCTGTTTTAAAAGCTATAGAGGAATTTTCCTTCGCAACTCATTCAAAGCGGAGGACTTTTAACGATTAAGACAAAAAATTAGTTCAGCTAACAAAAAAAAATTATGAAAGGATGGACTTCATTATTATATACCCGACACTTATAAAACATGGCTTACACTTCAAATTCTAAAAAAGATGTCTTTTTTTATTAACATTACAAAACTGTGTTTACTATCTTGATATCATTATATGTTAAGAATTGTCGTGGAAAATTTCAAAAATAAGCTTTGTATTACTAGTATTTTAAGCTTTCCGCGCGCCCGATGTTTCAGTTCAGAGAGCTTTTCATGTCCGGTATGGTCTAGTGGCTAGGATACCTGGCTCTCACCCAGGAGGCTCGGGTTCGATTCCCGGTACCGGAATATATTTTTTTTTTTAAAGCAATTAAATTATTTTACCAATTTTAATACTGCTATATACAACAATTTAATGAATGATTACGACTAAAATCAACCTGGAAAATGATTTCTTTTCTATACAAAACACCAAAAAAATACTTCCGGTACCGGGAATCGAACCCGAGCCTCCTGGGTGAGAGCCAGGTATCCTAGCCACTAGACCATACCGGATGCCTTCGCCCGTAAACGATTTAAAACATTTTTTTTTACAAATGGATCTATTATAAGAGCTTTAAGCGTCGGTATACAAATTTTCATTTCAATACATAAATGAAGAAGTATGAAATACACTTTCGATTTATTATGTGATTAATAGATTCATGTTTTCTCATGCTCATATTAATTTGGTTAAATAGTTGGAAACTATAAATAAGTACAATTGTGTACGACGGCGAAAACCTACACAATTTTATTTTTTAGAACTTATTGTTGTGTTGAAAGTGAACCCAATTTTTCAAATGATGCTTCGAACCAAGTATTGATTCAGAAAATGATTTTATATTGGGTTATTAAATTTGACAACGAATCATCCCACTGCATCAAAATGGAAACCTTATTTACATCCCAAACATGATATTATCGAGTCGGACATAGGTACAATTCAACATTAGGGTGTATTCTGATGTACTTCAAACAAACAGTAGCGTTGTTCGACTACCTTTATCCAAAAATACGACTTATATATTTTCAAAAATTACTACATAATGCTTATTTTTATAGTCGCTTATCACAGCTAGATGCAATTGTAAGTTGTAAAAAGAAGAAATTTCCATTCAAACACACACATCTATATAATATAACGGATAGTATTTTACAACAAAAAAACTAACTTTTCCCACTATCAGCTGAATCAAGTATTTTAGTTATGTAGAGCTATTTTATTCTGCTTAATAGACTACCAAAAGAATATAATAACAGTTTATAAGCATGCTGATTGTACAAAGAAGTCGAGCTTAAAAAACCACCTTTCATTTTGCTGCAAAAAAATCCATCATGGATTTAGCTACACCTTATACATAAACCCAATAACTGTGGAATCCACACATTGGAACCTTATCAAAAAAAAAAAAAATTGTTGAAACATTGTACATTTCTACATATTTTCTAACTCAAGACCCGAACTTCATCATTCGGCATTTTCAAACAGCATCCGCGTCGTGAGTAATATAACATGTAGTTTCAACAATTCAAATTTGATATTGAAACTCCATCAAGCACCCTAACCAAGAACGTCCACAGTAAGTGCGTTAAAAAGAAATACTGATACAACTTTGGAAATCAAAGCAAGTAGCATATTGTGAATTGTTATCTTCGGCGTAACTGTCTTGAAAAAAGCCATAACATACTATTTTATGTCATACGATCACAAACATTCAAGCTTAGGCTCAAAAATTATGTAGTCATAAATTGCACATATTTTTTAGTATAGCTTAAGTTTACTTTCAAAAGACCTATAATTATAAAATTTAGGAATAGTATTGAGTGGTAGTTGAATATCTTCTGATCACTCGACACATTATATCATATAAATATACACAAAATTATCAATATAAACATACACACATTTTAAATTAGTATAAACTCAACACACAAATCCATCTGAACCTTGTAATGCCTGTGCAGTTTTATATCCGTGAATATTTAAAGCTTACATCGCGACTAGTTGAATGAATTTAATAAAGAAAATTGTATCACACAAGTGCAAGATAGTATTTTTTATCGAAACTTTTTTGCGTTGAAAATAATTAAGTGCGCCACTTGAGCGGTATCACCCCACGGCATTCATACAAATAAATGGTAAAGAAAACAATGATTTTATTTGCGCCGGGGTGAAATTTGTCATACGGCCAATTAGGAATCGCGCTGTCGAACCAAAAGCCTGTTAGCACCAGACGGGTTAGCAAATTGGACGGAAAATTGATTTCAATCCCAACCGCCACATATTGACGGCACAGTACCACATAACACCGCGTTTTGTTCCTACCACGTACAGTGATTTAAAACCGTTATTCTTACTGCTCATATATAATCCAACGTTTTCATGATAATATAAAAAATATTTCAATTGTTGTTAGGAAAAAACAGCCTGTCTACCTCTAATTAACAAAATATCAATCATTAAATTTAGTGTTCTGTTACTTTAAAAAGTCTCTAAATTTTAAATGTGATTTCAAACGTAAAACATTACAAATTATTCCGAATTCCGGATTCTATTGAGTTATCTTCGTCAATTTAACTTAACTGTAATTAACCACAATAATAAATTGAAATGCTTACTTCATGACTTCATCAAAAAAATTGATATGTTAATCTTATTAACATTTGAAAGCCACTGCTAGTCCGTGTTATTATTTGCGATAGATTATTCCTTGTTTGGGTTGATTTTGTGTTTGAAATCGCATTTTAGTTGGATGGGAATGTTAGGACTCGATGATGGGTTTTATTGGATTATTATCAACGTTCTATTCCATAGATGAGAGATTATAGAATAGCTGTGTGATTGGTTCCAATATTGGTGCCCATAATTGAATTGCCATTTATAAAAACGTTCGCTAAATTGGTTTAATGTCAGTGTAAATTAGCAATTTCACAAGATACATATCGTATATTTACTAAATTTATGCTATTCAAACTCAAAAGTTGAAAATAAAAGAGTCTTTCGAAATTTATTAATACTCTGCAATATTAAGCAATAACCGTAAAACAAAATCAGTCGATAAATTGGTCAACTATTCCATTTCTACAACAATCTGTATAGGTATTTTCTAAAAAAATGTGAAGTAGACTGTCGTAGTCAATAATTATGTATCGTATAATTTTGTAGACTAAAACAACGTATGTTATAATTTCACATTTATTTATCGTTTGATTATTTGATTTATTTGCAAAATATCTTTTTAAACTACGTAAATGTTGAATAAAATGTTAGAATCATTAAATTTTATAATAGATAGTAGGAAAATTGCACTAACACTTGAACTATTTGGGGAAGAAAACAAATAAAAATAATTTACATTACACTTATTAGAAATATGTATTTCCCTCACACTGTCTTTCTAAGAAACATACCATCTATGATCTTCAAAGTATTAGGCCATCATTTTTTAAAATATACGTATTTTGTTACATTTGATCCATTTTAATACATTTCAAAAATCATATGTATATATTTGATACGTCACATTGAGTAATCAATCATTTAATAATTACTCCGTATTTTATTTTCTCATCATAAAACATTTTATTGAATGTATTTTTTTCCTCCAGAAAATAAGAGTTATTGTGTTATTTTTTAGAGTATACATTTATCAGTTCAATAATAATAAATTACTCACATGGATGAGTTGGTGTAAATGGGTACTCAATCTGTGGGAGACGATGTTGATGGGGTGGCAATGAAGGTGGGCAGTGGTAGCAAAACATACCGCGGCCCGCCGTCCCCGAAACCTGCAAACAAATAACATATAACAGATTAATAATTCCAAACAACTGATTCAACCTACTCATGGAATAATTCTTATGCACATTCATGTCGGAGCTATTTAGTTCATAATTATTCTATAATCCTTTTTTTTAATAATAATACAGACATACATGGGGGAGTTTTATTGTTCGAAATTTCAAATGCACGTTTAACATATGTTATTGCAATTACATCGCTTTAATTGTAGGTCCGGTAGTGCTGATACAGTGTAATGATTCAATCATATCACTGTTTGGATTAAATCAGGATGAAGCCATTAAGTAGATGGAACGACTCATCCATCCTTGGAGCGATCCGATGTTTTTATTTATAGTCACTAGATAAATAATTGGCGCGAACTAGTTTTATAACGTAGATAAAATTTCGCGTTTTAAATTTTTGCATGGTGCATAAACTTTGCGATAAAATTAGATAGATTTGACAACAAATTACAGTCTGAAAAAAGTCCGAACAAATTTTCACAAAAATTTATTAATACCGATACTAAAATAGCAGAAAAAATATTAGTAGAGCGATTACTGCTCGCCAAAATTTATTGTGAGAATGGTTGTTAATTTATTATACTTGCTTCAATAAATTACTTTTAAGTTCTTTAACTGTTCATTTTCATGATAAATTGAAATTTCAGTTCAAAGACATACTGTTATAGATCAACTTTGAATGATGGTTGCATGATATTGAAAAGCTTTAAAACATAGTACGACTTATACATTTGGATAATGAAATTACATATGTAGATGATATGAACTTGAAGTTTGTATTCAAAACAATTGGTGAGCGATTTTAAACGCAAACAAGCGCAGTCGGGCCTGTCTTAAATTTTTGCGGCTGCAATGATATGTACGAAAATAATCAGGCAGGATACACATGTAAATTTGGTTATTTAATTTGATCACACTGGCAACGAATTGCCTCCGTTAATTTTATTATTTGATTTATTTTTATTGCTATCTGTTTCCCCTTCATTTGCTTAGCGGAGAGTATGCAAATGGCCGGACGCATGCGCACAACCATTTCAGAAACGTGACATGCTAGTATGTCCGTCACCTAATAAATATTAATCAATTTATATTATACGCCAAAGTATCACTTGCGCCTCTCTTGCGTGCTTGAAATAATGGTCACCAGAGATAATATATACCTATATCTATAAACATGCCATCATAATCCACAAATAGACAAGATTGATTCTTAAAATTCGTATACCAATCATATAGTCGTCACAAGTAAAAATACGACCAAAGGTTCTTGGGATGTTGTTTGCTCTTATACACCTTTTACGAATGACGCCAGTATAATATACAGCAATTACATGGCACCAGTTCAATATTTTCCAAAATGATATACGTAAATTATTGGATTTATCTAGTTACGTAAGTAATAACAATGTAGCATATTTGTAATTTTAATATTTCACACTTTAACATTCAGATGCACTAGAAAATCAGAAAAATCACTCGATATCGGTGGTCTCCAAACTGTGTTCTGCGGAACCCTGCGGTTCCTTGACACCTCTTTAGAGGTTTCACGAGTCAAATTAGAAAATTGTACGTATGTACTGTTATTAGCATAGCAGCTTTAAATTAGAAGGCTTGCCAAAATATGAGAGGGAACAACCCATCGATATATCAACAGATTCGTTGTCTGTTCATAAAAGCAACTAATATGGCACACAGACATACTTTGAATATTTAAAAAAAGTGTATTTCTAGGGTTTCCCAAAAAAAAAGTATACTTTTTTGCGTTACGCGAGTCAACAAAGTTTGAAAACCACTGCTCTAGACCAAATCCAAAAAAAGAAAAGTTGGAACATACCCTTATACTGGAAATCCTAAGCCCTAGATATCAAAAAGTTTCATTCAGACTGCCAGTACATGAGCACGTCACTTCATGTAGGTTAGCTATAGATCATAGGTTCTCAAACTTTTTCAGGTGGGGACCCCCTTTTTATAAAAGCCATGTGACCTGCGACCCCATGCAATTGAAAAATCCATTCATAATAAATTGACTATATAAGTTCGCGACCCCTCAAAAAAACTCGTCACGACCCACAGGTTGGAAGCCCGGGCTATAGACTAAAGCTATGACCTTAATATTATTTTATTTGCTTATTTCATACAAAATGATTGACATATATGAAATAAAAATTAATCAACAAGAAATGAAAGATTATTGAACAAAAAATCTATAACAATAAAATTATATATTTCTAAATGTATCCATTGAAAATATGTAGCTTAGTTTTTTTTTTCATATTGACATGATTTACAAATATTTCTGACGTTTTCTTTGTACTAGAAATGTCATATTGTTTCAATAATTATCAAATACATACGAATCTTGTGAGAGTTCATTGAGAAATTAGGTACAAGCTCTAGACTTATAAATCGTATTATAAAGACCCTAATCACTCAAATGCCCTATGCAATATCATTTGGTTGACATGTATGCAACAGCAGGGGTGGCATTATAATAATCATATTTATTGCTAGGATAAAATCATTTTGAAATGAAGTTCTTGAAAATAAAAATACACTACACCACCTTTACATCTTTAATGACGTGTATTCAAATCCAAAACCACAATTTTATGTAAAAATATTTGTTGACAAAGTTTATCGTAGTATTCATTAGATATACTTATAGATAGCTTTTTGCAGATTTTTCTGAATTGTTAAAATCTGCATTATCAAACAAATATTGTCTCCTGTGCCTGCGAGGGTTTTGGTAACGCACTCCCAACCAGTAATTAAAGCTTCCACTAACTCCAAGGGTAGTCAACAATAAAAATCCAGGCACTCACTGCGTTGATACTATCGATTTAAAAACGCATCCCGAATTTAAAAACAACAAAAATGAAAAACATCTCGTCTAATAATCCATAACATACGATAATATAAGGAAACCATACACAATGTCCTAAACATTAAATATTCTTTGTTTACTTAAACTTCAGTTTCAGTGACTGCCATATATTTCTGATAGCATTAATACGCAAAATTATACATTGCATATATATAATTCTCTATTTTTAATCTATTATGTGTTCCAAAATCCCATAACCTATACACATGTGGTGTACATGTTAATAAAAACATAACATTAGTTATTTATTTTTGAAAAAGCATAATAATCCCTTTTTTCTTAAATTTTAAATATACAACATTTTGATTCAATATATATTTATCAAGTGTGATGTGAAACCCCATGAGTGCGCTTATGAGAGATTCCGCCACTGTTGGCAAAACATAAATAACCATTTGAAACTATGTTTAATAACTTATGATTAATGATAAATGCAACGCTACCAAATTTATGTTTTGAGCAATTAATTTTCCGAACTCTTTTATGTCTAGAAAAAAGACGTATCTCCATAGGAAAAACAATCTCTTACTAAATTTTAAATTGTGTGATATATATACATATTTATTAGGCAGTGCATCAATATAATTTCAAAAACAATACTTATTACGCTTATTATTTTACATAATAATCCTCTTAGCCAAATAATCTAAATCACAGAGTAAAAATCTGGTGGCATCCCTAGACATGGTCCGGATCAGAAGTACGGCCCCGGGGGGGCTAGCTGGGGTGATGATAATGCGATAATACCAGCGGACGCCAACCCCCCTTGCTATGAAGTACCCCACTTCTTTATTATGTCCCCCTTTATTAACAACCAGCTTCTTTTCAAATTATAGAAAAAATATAACATCAATGTAATCACTATAAAATCATGTATCTCTTACGTATTTATATTAACTCAGTAATTTGAATGTAACATTTTTCTACATACAGCAAATGAGTTTTAATAATCAAAACTAATAAATACGCTAAATCGCTATCAAATATATTGATACAACATCGTATTCTTATTGTTTTTGCCAATATTGATTATATTTATTCATTTACTGTAGATTCAAATTATAAAATTATTTCGTATTTTTAACAATATATACCAACTTATTGAACGCTCCAATAAACATAGAATATTAAGACAAAATTAGAAATGATTTCAGTGTTTATTATAAGATACTTCTAAAAACGCAACTGTAACGTTGTAAACTGTTTTAGAAAATTTCCCAACTGGATTCCATGCCAAATATAGTTTCGATATAAACATTTTCATTATAAACGTGATAATTAATATTACATAATATTTCTCATCCAGCATAAGTCTGTTGCATAATTTCTAGGAATTGAACATTCGTTTCCCTAGAAGTTGGCTTTGATTTCGAATCGAACTGAAATACATTTTCTGTATGTAAAATTAGATAGAAAAGCTGTTCCAGTGCAGTGTTGCCAAACGATTAAATATTAAACATCCCCGCTAAAGCCGAAAACTGTATCATTCAAGATAATCCAATAAACGTTGTCCGTGAGCTGGCAACTCTGAAAGTTTATTGTGAGAGGGTATTAATTAATTTCTCGTTACTGAACTCATAATATTCTATTAAATACCATATAAGTTCTTCATTCATGATTTTCTATTTATAATCAAGCCCTCCAAATTTCCAAACACGAATGTCTCTTAAAGGGTAAAACATTCTAGTTTGGAAAATTGAGTTGAAATATCATAAATTAATCTTTAACTAACTGCTATAAATCGGAATTCAGCTAGCGTTCAATATTTTCAGTTGAAGAATACTTTTCAGTCAAGAAAGTTCAGCCAGTAAATACCTCACCAATTCGTTGTATAACAGTTTAAGACTATTGGAACTGTCTATATCACTTGTATGTGTTAGAAACCGAAACGTCGTTAGTGATACTTTACTATCAATCTTTAAAAAATGATACTTTTACTAACAATTTGAAATGATAAGTATAGGAAACAAGGTATATTTTAAAAATATTTAAATGTAAAAATGGATACGAAATTCATTAGAAACTAATTAAAATACTATGATTTTTACACTCAATTTAGCTTTACATTTAGGGCTTAGCATATCGTCGATGGAATGCTTTATTGTTTTACTACATCATATTAAAATGGAACCAGCGATTGTTTTGGAGTTTTCAGTATATACCAATAATTACAAAACGTTTTCAAAATAGGAATCTAAGGAAGTAAAAAGTCTTTTAATACATACGCTCAAAATTTATGTAAATAAATAAACATACTATGTGTGTGATATCCATTCGACCTTTTTTTCCTTTTTTCATTTCAAAGTATTATATATTTTATCGCATTGAGTGTTTAATATAAGATTCAATTTTCAATGATTTTGTTGCATAAATCTAGCTGAATTTGTTGGGTAGCGTTTTTTATGTTGGCCTTAAGGGCGTCATTTATTTGCGGGTTGTTTGCAAAGATATACAAATTTTAAATATAAAAATTTAGCAAAAGAACATGATTTATAAATACAATACATTTTATACACTCTTTTATATATGTATATTGGCTTAGATTTATTTGATTATTAATCAATATTTTTATTATCTGACCGCTTAAGTTGCAATATCATGAGGCATAGCTAAAGTCAACACACACCTTTCACATTTGATGTTTATAGAATAGAATATTATTGTTTATTTTTATACTACAGAATCCAGCATTAATACAAAGACACAACAACCCCTTGTGTTAGTTTGTGCAGGGTTCGCCAATTGATTCCATTACTGGGGTGGGTATGGTATTGCCAGTTTATAAGGCCTGCCCAACCATAGTTTTTCTAACTGTCTTACTAACCAATTACATTCAAACTACTATGGTCTTACATTAGATAAACTACAAACACGTTTAAATAAACAAAATAAAAAAAAGAAACAATAAATAGGCAGATGATTAGAGCACACATAATTTAACTGTCGGCATAAACTTTTCAAGTCATTCGACACCAATGCCGTTTTCAGTTTCAGTAGCGCCTATAATGGAGGTGCAAAATGTCAATACCCCTATCAATAAAAAATAATATTTTTAAATACAATATATCCTCGTTAAATATGAGTAATGTGTACTCAAACTGGATCATATAAGCAATGTATATCGATATATTACTAACGAAGACTAGGTTGAAGCCTTCCATTCAACCTCATTTTATATAGAGCAAATTAAAAAGGGTAATCGAATTAATGATTCCTCAAGCATCAGGATTAAAAAACACGAAAGAAAAATTACTTTATCAATTTATTGTCAATTTACTTATCATATATATTTCACAAATTTTCCAACATGTGTCCAATTCTGCCGCTTCTATGAGTTTTCCGCCTTTTGCAATACCAAACATGCCTCCCTCAGTCGACGTCACTAGTAAATAAATCAGAATCTAATGCATAGCTATTTAAAATTACTTGAGTCTTTAAAATATGTCGCAAAAATAAGAAAAATGTATACATTTTTTTTTCATCAAAATGTTTTCATTCCACGTACAAAAATTATTGTGGAGCTTACAGAATATCGAATAGATTATAAATTATGAAAAACCTTAAAAATCAAAAAGAATTCCGGTACCGGGAATCGAACCCGAGCCTCCTGGGTGAGAGCCAGGTATCCTAGCCACTAGACCATACCGGACGCCGAGAAGCGTGAATATACTTTTCAATTTTCACGTGGCAATAAAACGTACTTTTTTAGAAAAATACCCACGCATAGTTTCAAGGATTCGTTTAAATATATGTTTCTAAGTATTAGGTTAGTTGAACTTTCGTCACATTCAAAAATAATATATTTTGGCTGACGATATCTATCTGTAATTATATATACTATCTTTGTTTGACAGCGCATACGCATAACGAATGTAAAAGTGTCTATTTTTCCACAAACAACACACACACTCTCTTCTCTGCACATCGTTTGAATAAAATACAATGAAGAAATGTATTGATAGACAACACTTTTGACGTATGATAATCTCAAGTATATAATATAACAATAACCTTATAAAACTTTGCTGCATGGATTCAAGCAATACTTTAAAGCTTTTACGAAAATACTTCTATTTAGCTCTATGATAATGTTGCTGTTACTGAAACTCATGATAATATAAACCTCTTCGAGTTCTTACTAAACCGATCGACTTTAATATTCACAGAATGTATTTATATAGGATTTCTCAATAGATATCGCAAACAATCGGTTCCAGTTCAGTTCCATTCCTTTTATGATTACGTTAACATATATTATTTATTTACTTATAACGACAAAAAACTGATTAACTCTTTTGGACATTTTCTTTCACAAATAGTATTTTAAATAATATCTATAATGACATTTGGAGAGTAATTTAATATTATTTGTTAACGAGTATTGTTATAAATCGTAATGTATTCAATTTAATAAATGGTAAACGGTGTACGATTTTTCATAAATGATAGCGATGTTGAAAAGATCATTTAATTCAATATAAGTGGGCACCTTTGAATGGTCTTTGTACTTCGTACTTACAAAATGAAAGCACATATTTTTGAGACGGTCTTCCCAATGCGATCAAAAAATAATAAACATATTACAAATGACAATTTTTTTTAGTTTCAGAATTTACTTATTTAGAGTAACAACAAAAACTCTATAACTGAAGCATTTAATAAAATTGGCCATGCTTTTTTTAAACGTATGCATTCAATAAATTTAATATCGTTTACTTTTAATTTTCAGTTAAATATCGTTGTCAGTATAAGATCATGCGAAAAACTTCTTCTGTAAATAATCTAAATATTAGTCAAAAATTAGAACCATTTTCGCATAGACAATTATTTGTAAATCCACTACAACATTAAAATAAGTATCATATTTAAACAAATATTTTCACTTTTATTTGAATGGTTATTGGTGGTTCTTTTTTTAAAAATTTTATCATCATCTCTTTGTATTCTATAAGTACACAGAACTGACTTACGAATATATTCGTGATGTAAACATGCATCGTACAAGTATTGTCTTTTTTTTGACAACAAAAAACTCGTAATTCTGTTAAATTAAAATACTATAAGAGAAAAGTTTCAAACTTTGATTAGATCGAATATACTTGTTACCGCTCTAATAAACTAAAATGTACAAATATAGTATTGCCTTGAGATTACCTGGTGCAAAAAAGAACACCAATAAAGAACCGCCGCAGCACTAAATACTTGAAAAACATTAAATAAACGCATGATTCCAATCTAATACTTCCTTTTTAAGCTCAGTGTCTACACAGTGCCAACAAAAGTACCAGGTGATATTTCAGGTGCGTCTGACAGCGCCGAGCGGAACACTTCTCATTTAGATGATTCTTTATAAAATATAGATTAGCGATCTAATTTCATTCTCACGTGTTCTTAAAATAATAATAATTAATTCTATTTTCTTCACATCCCACAGCATTGTAGCTTAAGTATTTGTAATGGCCATACTATAAGCTTATACGATGTTTTAAAAATAGTAGGCTATTTCAAGTAACACGTAAGCACGACAAACTGTATTTACACAGTGTTTGGTGGGAAAGTGTACTACTTTTTTTTGCTAAACATGACTTTTGGCAGTGTATAAATGGAGAAATGACAGAATTAATTCTTCAAGAATCGGTTGTTATTTAGACGCTGAATAGTTTTTGTAAAAAAAACACACAATAAGATCTATTTTTATAATACATATACGATCAGGATAGTTTTCGTTGATCACAAACAATATCAACTAACACAAAGAACACTGAGAAAATATAATAATTTACAAGCAATCATAAAATATATGTCGTTATGAAATAATCTGGTTTCTCATCAAATCAAGAAATGTAGACGTGGCAAATTCATTGTTGAAAAATATTCGAAAAACTACATCACAAAAACATTTTATTGATTGAATTGGCATTTACTTGGTAGAACTCCATTATAACACACTGAAAAAATAGCAATGTATTTTTAGTTGTTCAATTTTTTTATATGATATAGTTTATAGCTATGTCGGCTCACACCATCGTCAGAAATATGTTTAATCGTACATTGTCTTATCTATATATAGCTGTATAGACAAGGTACGCAATACATCTTCACTTCTGTTTTAACAACCTAGCTTGTATCATGCTAGCATAAAATTTACTCAAATTAAAATAGGCAAACAGGCGGCACTTACAATCTAAGCTTACCCTGAGGTGTTTTTATTACCGAAACGCTTAAGCCCCTCGCAATGGTCTGAGGAGCGGCAAAAGACCTATATTTTTCTAATATTAAAAACATTTTATCCAAGCCAATCATCAATTATTGGACCAATTTGAAAATTATGTAAAATTTTGAGTACAAATTATATTCCATCAAAACCCGCCATTTATATGTGAATGAAAGGTTTTTAAAGAAAGTGGCCCTGTAGAAGATTGACACAAGCCTGGGCTACATGTACTTCACTTTTGTGTTTACTTAAATTGAATTGACATATTAAATTCTTCTACAAGATGATTTAGGTTTCCGTGCACACGCCCATAAGGTTTATGGGCGTGTGTACGGAAACCTTTATTTTCATTGAAAAATTATAATAAATAATGAAGCCCATTTCCATTCAAGCGGACACGTTAATAAACAACATAGTCAGTTATTAGCAATAGCAAGTCGTCAAAATATTTCTCAATTACCTTTGCATCCATTAAAAGTGATAGTTTGGTTATTGGCCCTTGGTTTTTTTGACAACGGACGTGGCATTACAGTGACCGTTGGTAGAGAATATTATCGTAAGATGATTGATAACTGTACTGTATCTTTTAACACTATAATGGGGACTAAGGGCGCCGATAACGCCCTTCTTTCCCTTTCGTCTCTGTTGGTGTTTTTTTTTTAGTGGATCCTCTTATTTTTTAAAAAGCGTCACGCTAGATTTTTTGCATGACGCTTTTTCGATCTCTTTTAGGGCAGAATGACACGCAGGTTGCGTGTCACTTGCAACACCAGTTAAACAAAACATGGATTGTATATAAACCAAAATACATAAAATAATACAGTGATATACAATCCAAAAAAAAAAATGACGGTCTCGGCGAAGTACTTGGGTCCTGGGGATTGATAACTTGTTGACATCAGCATTTTATACTTTGGATTTGTTTGAAATTTGATTTAAACTACACGGAACCGCTTAAAATATAGTCAAAGCTGCAATGAAGTTACTGTGAATAGTAAACCATTCCGGCAAACACCCTGTAGAATAAAAAATATACTTTCGTATGTGGAAAATATCACAAACGCCACATTTTTTGAGAGGAATACAAAGGGAATTGTGCTATTTTGTTGATGTGCATTTAGAGGTTGAACTTACTTTAGAGGAATATTTGCATAATTCATAAATAAAGCCGTCGTTCAGAGCTTACTTTTCATTGATGAAAACGTGTATATTTAGTGTTTCGTGTAGCTTATTTACAGAAATATAATTTCGTGAGTTTTCAATGCATTTCTTTTGAAGCTGAATGCAATTTGCGGGTAGTAGCAATGCACTCAAGAAGAACAATGATGTTTGTACGCCCACCATTCCTGTGCAATCTCCATGACGATGGGATATCGCAAGTGGAATAGCGCAACACAAATTGCGGTCTCTGTGAAGAATCGCGGTCAGATTGAATTAGCCGAGTTATGAGATGCGAAGTGCACCGTGGGCGACATATTATGAATTGACCAAGCAAGGACGAGTGGGCGAAAAACACTTGTCGTTGTCCTGCAAACCGCAGGATAAGCTATGATTTTGAGGAAGCGGCGAACGGATGACGGATATTTTCATCTCAAAGTGATGTATCAAGCCACTGCAATATGCCCATTTCGCACCTGCGCTTGTACAAAGGATGCAAGTTTGAGAGGAAACAATTTTACGAAACATGCTTTGTGGAAGTTTCAACCGCATGTTTCAAAAGAGATGAATATAATAGAACTCTTAAAAATTAACATATAAAGAAATATGCTATTCTTATTAACGAATATTAGCTACAATCATCGTAGTTTGTTAACCGTTGAAGTTCAAATAGTCCGGGACTGTGAAATGATCACGTAAAATAAGTATACAACAATTGTCATTCATGTTCATCGATTTTTGATTAATTTCAATAAAATAATTTGATGAGCTTCAAAGAAATTCAAAACTATCAAACAAAACATCTAACACATTGATTCGAATGATATGATTTCTAATTCAAATCTTTGCGTGATTGACGACGACTCTCAGCAACATTTTCACATATGCGATACAATAATATAACGATATACATCATTTGATATATATTTTCTTTTACTTGCACCATTTAATATTCTTTTGTTCTCTTAATTGCCATGTATACAATCGCATCTATGGCGGTAGTTGATTGTTATGGCTTATTAATGTCACCCCCTGCTCTGTGCAAGTGATGTCCCCCATTGTGAACATTTTCATTACACCATTAAAAATATCACACCCCATTCGATCAAACAGATTTTACTTGTACCATTGATAAAGTGAGACAAATATTATTTTAGTTGTATTGAAGTACTTTGTGACAGAAGTATGTACTTGGATTTACTTTAAATAGATTTACCGCAAAAATAGTACACTTTTATATTACAATTTTTGTTCTAATAAAGTAGTTACTTTGAAAAATAATTTAATGTTTATTTAATAAATAAATGCAACTTTACCAAATAACATTACAAATTTGGAATCGAATTTCACATACGACAGCATTGAGAATTTTTTTTCAAGCCAACCAATACTCCGATCAAAATATATAATAAATATTACGTCAAAATATCTGTTACATTTTGTATTGATTTTTCTTCGAATTCATCATGATTTTTTGTAAATTTTCAACTCTTTTTCTGCAGTGAATTTAAATTATAAACTTTTTAACAGCATTACTAATTATGAAATATTTAAAATTGAATTGTTATAACTTTGTATGTTTATACTACATGTTTTGTCACTAACGACCCGGGTTTCGCCTTTCGGCATCTTCAGGCATTCTATCACACGGATGCAACAGAACTTTTGGGTCGTTGGTGACAAAACATGTGGAATCGTACAAAGTTGTAACAATTCAAATTTTATTGAAATTCCATCAAGCACCTTCAGTCGATATCATAAATTATAACAAATATTTCATCTATAGAAAAGATACTATGTTAACTATGTCAGTTTAACATTACAATATATACCTATATGTAATATAACCTTATGTTTTTATGAAGACAATTTTAGATTTACGTTTACATGTAAATTAGTTGTCTTGAGTACAACATAAAGGAAGTATAATATCCAAATTGAATATTCACGAGCGATTAGTTAGACTTGAACATACCTTATTTATTAATAAGATATTAACATACTTCACCAATTTAACATTGTTTTCATTTGAACACTTTATTGCTCAATCTATTCTACAGTGTTGTTAAAGTAATAAAATCAGGGTTGCCTTCACGTCGCTCGATATACAATCTGACGTCAAATAGATATGTTGGTAATAATAGCTGAATATATATTTTCACATTTTGATCACTATTGTTCCCATCACACTTGGTCAAAAATGTTACACTTAGTGATATAAGTAAGTCAATGAATTTTGATGAGATTCAAAAGCTCCTTTTGCTAGATTCAAAAATGGAAATGCTACTACATATCCCAGCGTATTTCTTATGGTAAATGACAATTCATCGTCAATGTTTTTTGTTTTTATAAACAAATTGAAATAAAAATAGCTATATTTTTCAACGTCAAACCTTATTTTGAACGTTACATAATATAGTATTATTTAATAATTTTTAAAATGTTATATTATTTTGCATAATTTAGTTTGCATTGATCGCAGACTATAATATAATTGCTGACCATTTAACTTAATTATTAACCTTCTTACATATGACTTACCAGTGGATTTCTACAATTATGATACATTTTTTTTACTAATCAAAAAATATGAGATTTTGATCGAAAAAAACCGGGCAAAAGTATACTGCTGTAAAAAACCCTAACATTTGGTCCATCTCAGTTTGATAATCAGAAACAATGCGTGGCGTTGAATTGTGTAACCGTCGCCTTAAATAAATTATTGTGTCAGATAATGAAATTGACTGCACTAATGAGCTGACCATTTGTAGTGACTTGATTCGCTGTGGGTGTCAATAAGACGAGTTACCCGCTTTAAAAATGTGCCCTACTCTACGGCTTGATTCAAAATCAACGCAACTTATATCAGAAAACAACTAAATTAAAGTATTACTTTTAATAATCAAACCCTAACGAGACAAAAAAAATCGCGTCAAAAACAAATATCGTTTATTAATTGTGCGCACATATTATACAATGAGGTTGGATATCGGCATCTATTTAAGCGGATAATTTTATTTTTAGTCAGTTCTGTTGCATCCGTGTGATGGAATGCCTGAAGATGTCGAAGGGCGACACCCGGGTTGTTAGGGACAAAACATGTGTAATCGTACAAAATTGTAACAATTCAAATTTGATATTGAAATTCCATCAAGCACCTTCAGTCGATATCATAAATTATTGGATAATTTTATAAAAAATCTTTTCAAAAGTTTTGATTATTTAACCAAAGTCTATTTTAATTTTTACAATACTTCTTTCGTATTTATAGATTCAAAAAAAATTAATATTTTTCCTTATCATATATTTTATATAATATTTATATTATTTCTTAATGTTACAAATACAATATTTCTTGATTTGTCAAAAACAATTTTGAAAAAATTTCGCACTTCATTACATCGATGGCTTCAATATAAATACTTCGTTTGTAACGTACTCAAATTCTAAATTTAAAAATTATTCATTGAAATGAAAAATAAATCTATTTTGCTCTGATTAGCAAAGAAATTTGATTGTTCAATAAGATTTAACTGTATAAGCTCTGAACTGAAACATGATGCACTTATTTCTCCAGTACAACAGGACTAATAGAAATAGATCATTAGTATATTTACAACGCATAAACATTCGGCGTCTGACGACAAACGCGCCATACTCAATAAACAAATAATGATCAAATAAATTGGGCTCTAACTAAATCGTAATGTCTCCATCAGTTATAAATGTCATACTAGTTGTTGGGTCACCCGCATCTCTTTACCAATACTGACCCCGTGTAGTTTGACACCATACATACCTAACTTCATTTGAAATATTATTATAGAGGACGTTATACAATAGTTCCAAAAAATATGTAACATATCTCAACACAGATTCCGCGCCAAATATACTAACAACTAAACATTATGATTGCACATACAAGCATTCTTTAACATCACTAACAAAAATTAATAATGAAGTAAAAAAAAACACAGATTTTTTATGCATAGATTTAAATGTATAATTTATAAAATCTCTGTCAGAACACGATATTATAATAGGCACATTTTTAACAAAATTGTATTGTTTCAAATAATTATTTACTAAGTGATCTTAGAAATATATTATACTGTGATTCTTTTGATGAAAAATATTTCGTATCGTTTTTTTTATGTATAGTAAATAAGAAACATATTCTTTTCAGCTTGTTTCTGATATAAAAATTGTCAATTTATTCATTTAAGATGTGTTAATGATCACATTTTGATGTGAAGAAATTTTTAATTTATGAATCAATGTTTTTAGAACTATATTCAAAATAATACTCATTGGACGAAACCGGCGATAATGTATTGTTTATAATTTAATCTGTTCAATTCTCATATATTTTTCGAAAAGTTACATAAGTGATCATAAACTATGTCGAATATGAAAAACACGTTTTTTTCAATATTTATCACATTAATAGTTTTTTTTTTAAATTAATTTTGGATCATAAAATTACCTACAATCTTCCGCTGACTAAGAATTAAATTGTTTTATTATAGTTATTATAAAGATAACTAATTTTATAAACGCTTGTCGTAATAACTGGTCTGTTTCATACATAAATTTTAAAATAGTACTATATATTTTTTATAACATAAACAATTACATAATTTTATAATATAATACTTGTGTCTTAACTACATTGCCAATTTAATCAAACTGGTATTTATTTTTAAAGAATCTGTTGCATGCGATATAATATAACTTAAATACTATCATCTTGTCTTACTGTGCATAAAATAATAAACTGACCAAATAATGTCAATTTAAATTTAATTCGTCGGGTGTATGATTAGTTCAAAGATTATATTTCACCATCAAAGTAACGACCGTAATTATCACAGATAAAACAAATATTATTTATCTCTATCATTACTATATTTATATATATATATATATAAATATATGGTAAACTAAACACGAAGGACTAATAAACATTTTAATATTCGTACACTAATCTTTTTTCACAATTAGCGGAGAATGATTGTATAGATCGAGATATATTCAAAAACTTACCGTCACATTTTTCACAAACTAGATTTCTTTTTTTTTTAAATAATTTGAAGTAATCATTGCATAAGTGTTTTTACTACTGTAAATATAGAGTTTATTTTTTAGTGGATATTATAAATATTTATTTGTTAAGCTTACTTTATGAGCTTTTAAAATACTTAACTATATGACGATATGACCAATACATAATATAAAAATAGTATAACGTAAAATATACCGTTATAAATATAACGGTATATTTTACAAAAAGTAATATTTTGCATTTGAAAGGTATACAAGATTGTATGTTATTCGTTTATATTCATTTTGTTTTCAGTTCTGGTTAAATATTATTTCCAATTGATAATACATACATCCTTTTTTCTAAATATATCATCCTTTTAAATTGCATATCAAGTTACTTATTACTTACAGAGTATTGCAAGTTTCCAGTTTTAATTATTATTGAAAAGTTTCTACGCAATTTTACATATATATAAATATTTATAAACAAATAAGTTATGATCCACAAAGCTTCACAACATTAGTACCGATATTTAGTACAAATTAACAAATCTATTTCTTTTTTCTCTAACTTCTTAAGTAAACTATTCACAAGACCCTCTCGCTGCCGGTTAAAACAATTCTTCTCAATTGCAATATGGCGTGCTTTATTCGATCAAAGTTGCCTCTTGAGTGTTAACATCAATTCGCGGCAATCGTACTGCTCCTTTGAGTGGCATTTCTTTTTTATGATATGCCAACACATTACATTATTTTTCATCACATGACGTTTCGAATAGCGAAATGAAATTTTTAGCAATCAATCCTATTTCATTAGTATGACGTTATAATGGAATGGATGGCGGATAAACATTCGTCGAAGAATTCTAAGTAACATTTCTGACCCGTTGTGTATATGAACATCGTTATTTTTAATATCATTGCATCACAATTTCTTCAATTATATTTATGACAAAAAACAACAACTATAGAATATTTTTTGCTATTTAACGACACAATAATTGACACCGTTATGAAGTTTTATAATAAAGTCGATTTTTTTCTTTCGGAGTCAAAAAAATATTTTAATAAAAGTATTATAGTATAACCGCTATATTTCATTTGAATCAACTTAAAAAAAACATTTTAATGATTCAATAAATTATCAATGTGAAATCCTCTTTAAGCTTCACTTTAACTTTTATAAAATCTCACTAACTTAACATTTGAGATACGTTCAAAAAATTCGAAACTCTGGCATCAAATTAATAGAAAATTTTAACTACAAAATTAATTTCACTCACAGTGAACTAAACAGACTTAGTAACTGTTTTATTTTCGATAATCTTGTTTCAATTTTAACATCTATAAATTATTGATGTTAACATATTATAATAACTTCATATTTTTCGTACCTCAGTTTGTATTAATTTTAATAAATATAACGCAACTTTGCTTGGTACCTTCTCCATATTTTATATTGTAACGTTCTGAATTATGTAATTTATATAATTTAAAAAATATTTGAAAAAAATGCGTTTTCAAAAAAAAAAATTTATTGAAATATAACTACTTTCTTTTAAAATGTAACGGAAGATACAGTAAAATTGATTAAACTAATTCATAAAACAAGATATTTTTACAACGATCTTTATTCTTTGAAAGCTTCTATACTTAATTTTATAATCATGATTGCCTTTGATGTTCTGGGTAAATATGTTTTAATATTTATGCACCCGTACTATTATATATGTATCTTAATTGAGGAAGTGGTTAGTGGGGTAAGAAATTTTATATTCATTTAGAAATAGATACCCGCTGTCGTATTTTCGCTTATGCATATAATTACTTAGTAAATGGTTATACAGTAAAATTATAAATATGCTTATCTTCAATTCGTATCGCTTCAACAATAATATGAGAATTAAACTATCTTAATAATTTATCACATACTCTTAAGTATGGGGTATGTTCCCCAACAATGGGGAACCGCGGTATTAAAATTTCCTGAATAGTTTTATTGAATAAACAAAGCTTTCAATTTTCACATCAAGGTGAGACATTTTTTATTTATGAATTATACACTTATTTTAATGTTTTTTGTAAACTAAAACAGTAAATTGATTTTAGTTTATTGATTTGAAAATTTTAACTAAATGTTATCTACCAGCATATGGATTATTTGTTCGTACTCTTCAATAACGTTAACAGATTAAAAAATATATTTTAATGTTAAAAAAACACCTAATTTATGAAGCTACCTAATGAGTATTCGCAAGTAAAATATACTTTTGTAATTCACTTCAAATGTCTTTATATGTATTAAATAAATTTAATTATTCATTTTATTATAGTTTAGCGATCACATATTACCATGTAACATATATCATTTTTGATTGTATACCAATTTTTTTACAGTATCAGAGGAAAATATTTATATTGACTATTAAATTATTCCTTACCTTATTCCCGTCGGAAAATATTTTGACAGCTGTTGAAGGTGGGACTCCCCACCCTTCCACGTTGAAATATAAACTTCTTATACCGAGTATCAACACAAAAGTATACTAAACAGAAATGGCATACCATATATGTTTTAATGTTATTGTCAGCACTTAAATAACGCGAAAGTATTATGTTTATTTGTAAAAAAAAAAATGTAACGTTTTATTTTAATCACGAAAATATTTATTTTTTCCTAAAAAGCCATTGTCTTCAACAATTGTTGTTTGGCTTTTCAAGTCGATAATTCATATTTGAATGTTTTTTTTATATTTATATTTCAATTATTATCAAATCAAACGTCACGTGCAAAAAAATCACCACACAATAACTTAAAATACAATATACGAAAAAATAACTTCCGAAATAAAAGAGGCGCGAACGGGATTTTTTTTAATTTAAAACAAATGCATGCAAAATGAGATTATGACGGAAACCGGAAAAACACATCGGTCATAAATATTCATGGCTAGCAACACCGATGCGACACCTACAGCGGTTATCATAACACTAATTTCCTTACATCCTTAGCGCGAGTTTATAACATAACGTATACACAGAGGAGAGTAAGGACCAAGTCATATTATTACGGTACATTATGGCCCCACAAAATTCATCTGAACACATAACGTCTCTATATCGCCTCTAAACTCTGATATTAAACGGACGAAAAGCAATCTGACATTGTTAACGAATTTGATCGTCATTGAAGATGTGAATAGGGGTGGTTTTAGAGTGTAAGCGTATCGCAATTGTATAACGGCCATACAAATACCATATAAACAGAATCTCCATAGCTTTTCCGAGTGCAGAAGTAAAGGAACAAAAATGCATTGAGTCTCTCAAAGAATACTAGACCTTATGACACTTTTATATAGGGTTTGGTTTCGTTGAAATTTGTTAGCTGACTATAATGCATCGTCTGATTTAGTAGCAACTGTGCAATCACGGATTCACTGTTTTGATAAAGCATGGTACAAAATTACGTTGTCTCTTTTACCCGTTTGAAAAACTAAGCAGTGAGACAGGGATAGTTCTATATTATTTTGAAAATTCGTCTCCCTCACTCCAGAGTACGTTTGTAATGTATTTTTCCACAAACCTTGTTGGAAAATGTGGTAAAATGTTTAAAGTTTGTAGAAAAAATGGCCAAAGCCGAAACAAATAACGTTCAAACAAACACAACGCTATTTCCTTCCAGTATTAAAAAAAAAATCTCTTAGCCTAAAACAATTCTTACCCACATCTATATTATTGGTATCTGATGCATGTAGCTGAAAGTTCTGATTCTGTTCCTTATTCAGTAGGATACTTGCATTTTTGTGTTAATAAGAAATTGATTGTAACCAGTGATATTTTCATGGTAAATATATTTTCTTTTATCTACAATCAATGTTGTGGAAAGTGAAATTGAATTAGATGTACTTATTTCTTTTTTTATGATTTTTTCTTCGGTCACTTCTCCTCGTCAAATATAGAAGAAGAGTATAATCTAGAATCCTATAAAAGAATATGAAATGTCTTCTCAGGGAATGCGCTAAGATTCTTTTGTCTTTATTTATTATTTATTTTTGATTTCGGAATACTCTAAATGTTTACCAGGTGATATAGTTTGTGGAAGTGTGATATTTTATTGAGTGTCAATTGAGTTATTGTACTCTCGTTTCATATACTCAACGACTGCCTGTCTTTCATTATTTACATATATAATCGAATCTCAAAAATGCTCCGACGTTGATTGTTTTGCATGCTGCATGGGGAACGCAATTTTTAAGAACATCAAAAATAATACATATATTGTATCCCAAATTGCTATTACAGTTTTCAAATATTCTTTATTTTAAATTGAATTCTAATTCTTATACTGCTACAGTATTCATTTTGTTGAATAAACTCAATTGCATAATTTTTCAATTTACACTTCAGTTGAAATGCCTTCAATATTATTTACGGCTAGGAGATATTCAAAAATTAAGATTTTTTATACATGTAATATGATTACCTCGAAAAACAAACTTATGCTATATATAAATACAAAAATAATTTTCGACACTACTTTCACTCTTATATTTAGAATAAAAATTAATATTTTAGCGTTTGAAGAATAATGAAAATCTATAAAAGAATAAATAAAATAATGTAAAACATTTCTCTCTGACGGTCTTGAAATGAAACAATCTGTTGGTAGGTAGGGCGGGGCGTATGAAACGAATAGGCGGGGTCAGAAGAGCATTCATCTTCAGGAGCAGTTTCCGCATTTGTCTTGCGATTTTCTTCTTCATTTTTGCACTAGACTTCTGCCTCCCGCAAGATGGAAGAGGGTTTCTTCCGGTTCCAATTTCGAATAAGATTGTTGGCGTGGAAAGCGTAAAACTGATTTTCTCGCCGTATTAATTCGTTTGTCCCGAGATGTTTTAGAAGTTCTCATGATATTAATTCACACCGTTTCTATAAACTTACAAAGCTATTCTGTTTTACTCACAATAATACATACCAATTATACATTATAATTTCTAATGAAAATTTTACACTTTCGAAAATGTTTAAGCCATATTCATATTTATTAAAAGCTATTTAAAATTTCAAAAAATATCTATGTTAATATTGGTTGTATATTCTTTTTTTTTTTTATTAGATAAATTTTTATTTTATTCTAAAATTCCTACTGCATAATACAGACAACGACAATAAATTTTCGATGGATTAGGCAGTCGACTCGTGGAAAATAATTTTCAATACATATATAAAATTGAAAACTTTGCTATTTCATCGCTTATTGAATCTTAAAGTTTTGAATTCAAATTTGAAATTTTTAATAATACCATGTTTGCAGTTAAATTTTTATTTTTTTGCATAAATTTTAAATTTCTAAGACTATGCGTCTAAAACGGTAAATAGATTTGATCTTTATTTATGTATTTTTTTGCATTTTTTTTATTATTTCAGATTTCAAATCAAATGATTTTTAACATTGTGTATGTATTATAACTTGTAGATTAGTATTTGTGTTTGCTATGTAAATACGATGATCATTTAAATTCTTTCAATATTATTTTGGTGAAATGTACATTTTATTGATGTAAAAAAAAGAAAATTCTCGAGGAATACAAGAATTTTTTATTAATGGATAGTTACTTTGGCATAAAGCAATCGTCAGGACGACTGCCGGATCGTCCAGAACATAGGGCTCTAGAAATCTTGTGGGGTTAAAAAAATAAATGGTGTTTGTGAAACTAAAAACCAAATTTATCGAAGCAAATCAATCTATGTATACCTTAAATTAATATATATATGGTGTACATTCAAAACAGTAGCTTTTAATCTGAAATAACTATTCTATATCCTCGTTCAACACATAAATGTCATTTAGTCGACTTATAGATACACGATTTTATTTTATTAATTTTCAATGAAAATTCAATCACATTTGACTAATAACTACATTAAGATTACAATTTGGTATCAATATTAATTTTAAAAAAATCTTTTAAGTCAGATGTCTCATTTTTCGAACCATCATAGCTCCCAAAAAAACTTCTAAATATGGCAGCCTCAAATTATAAAAAAAATACTTCTAAAACGTTGTTTAAAATCCAGCATGCATTAAAGACTTAGAAATAGAATGATAAAATATTATTTAATGCATTAGGTATTTTTTATAAGGCCTACGTTAACCATAATGTTAAACACAGCGTTAAATTATACAAATACGGAAAAAAACGTGTTTAATTAACAATAGATAGTAGTTTTTTATCAAATACATTGATGCATATCCCTTTGAAATAACTATCAGCCAAAATTTCTACTAGATCCTCTGACAAAATTTTAATTAATCTGATACAGATCAGAGACCGGTTACGCTCATCGCGAGTATTATCTGCTGATTTGGAAAAATAACAAAATGTGGAGATAGTAGATAGATAGATGTATAGATAGTAGATAGATAGATGTTAAGTTATTGACGTTGGTAATATAAGTGCTAATTTACTTTTTGTTCAACAATGCCATCTACCAACTATTTATTGCATTGCATCCTAAACAAAGAATGAATGTTATCCAAAACATTTAAAAACATTGAAACACTTTTCAAAACCCCGCGGCTTGCGGATATCCAATTGCTCGCCAACCTTATTTGAGGCACTCGCTACCAACAAACAAGCTTTACATTATTTTGGAACATTGTGGCGTCTTGCAAGTATGTATTTTAAATTTAACTTACAAATATTTTTTTAATACAGAGCTCATTGTCCAAAACCGTTCGGTGGGTCCATTTTACTCACTTAACATTGAAACGGAGATCGTGCGTATTGTTTTTTAATCATTTTCATATAAAACCGAGAAAATTTTTTTTATCGGTCAACATGTCTCTTTATATTGGTACATTACAATTTTTAAAATAACACCGGTTACGATATTTTGTACCTTCATAGGGCATGTATGTGATACCCACATTAGTAGATTATAATCAATTTGTTGAAGTTTGACGACAAGACTCCGAAATATGGAGAATTTTAATATCTTTATAAATGAAATAATCTAATTTATGATATCGACTGAAGGTGTTTGGAGGAATTTCAATATCAAATTTAAATTGTTACAACTTTGTACGATTCCACATATTTTGTCACTAACGACCCGGGATTCGTCTTTCGGCATCTTCATGCATTCTATCCCACGGATGCAACAAAACTGACGTAAATAAACAGTTAGCATCGTCTGTCTATATACTAAAGTTAATAATTATAGGAAAACACTTACACCAAGGCAAGCAGTAAATTGCAGCTAAAACAAATTTAATAATATTAATCTAATGAAAGGCGAAACCCGGGTCGTCAGTGACAAAACATGTGGAGTCGTACGAGTTGTAATAATTCAAAAATGAATTGATCGTTTTGGTGAAATTCGTTTCTCTTCTTCTAGCGTCATATGGAACATAAAGTAACATCAGCTTTTCTACAACAACTGCTAAATACTTAAATCACCCAACTTTTCTTTTCGTAGTGAGAAAATCGGCCTATCAGAAAAAAAGTTTAATACCTTTATATTAATAACGGATTGATCGGGGAACATTTAGATGTCACAGATACCCATAACTGCGAACACAAATCCATAAATCGACTGATTTATCTTTTTGATGGATCGATCTATTGTGAAAATGTATTCTCTACAAATGAAACCAAGGACGCTGACCAATCAGCCACAGACACGGATAATCGATTGATTACTAATAATCGCTGGGAGTTAAGTCTGTCATATATTCCGTTATTCAATTCGGTTATGTTAACCTCTTTAGACTACGAAAAAATTGAACAAACATAAATTCAATCGACGCAGTATCTTCAACTTTATATGTACATAGTATTAGTCTACACACATGTGTAATATTTTCAGAGTGTTAGTATGGTGAGACAAATAATAAGATTAAGTTAGGCTAGATAAGACGGCGTTGTGAATGTAAGGTGGGCCATGCAGCCAATCAGCACCGGACTAATTTAATGACGATAACCAGGTACAAACTCTAGTGGCCAGTTTAGTCACATATTTTTTTTAAATCTCCCTCGAATAAATATTTAGGTATCAAATCATTTGACATTATGAAGGTGTATTGACAAAAATTTTAATTTATTTTTTATTAGCTAAACGAATAAAACTAAATAAAAAAAATGATTAAGCTTGACATTACATCGTATTATTAACGCTCAATCCATAGTGAGATCATTTCGATGAGAAAAGCCATCACAAATTCCAGTGGCATACCAATTTTAAAACACATGTATTACAATATATATCGATTTTGTCAGAACATAATCCCAGGCCCATACTTGTAAGAAATCTTTTACTTTAGATGCCAGTATATTACATTCTGGATAAGACCATAATTGCCACTGTGAAATAAAAATAGTTTAAGTTAATATTTATAGCTTCAAAACAGGAACACTTACCTACCCTGAATTTGAAAATAATATGTCATACTTTGCTGCACTGTTTACAAATATGCAAGAAATAAAAAAATACAAACTAGGTAATTTTAAGCTCACAAAAAAGCTAAAAATAGTTCCTTGTTACATAGCTATATGGTGGGTAAATATATTTTATCAAAAACATTACATGTATACAAATCATACATGTATGAATTCTCTAGTACCTTCGTCATTCTGTTTCCATGACAACTTGTCTCTTCTCAATTGACAAACTGCCTGAACCCTTATAATCTGGTTTTGTAAGCACGTATCAAAAATTAAATATTTTATTTAATATATAAAGAAAGAAATCAATCCATTTTTATTTTAAGCTATAGCAAGGTTTTAACAAATACTGCCGACTCTGGATGCATAAGTTGTGTAGCAAATTGATCGAGCCGGTAACCCTCAGAGCACGGGGGCCGATAATTCTGTTAAGGGAACACCGAAGGTAATTTGAGCCAGCCCTGCAAATTGATTTAGCTAACTCTCGGCTTGTCTGCAACAACTTTTGCTTCCGAAATCCCCCAGAGGTGGCTTCGTGGTCTGCATGACACTATCTTACGTGTCAATAATCAAATTTCTTAATAAATTATATCAGTAGGTATTTACCTAGTAGCTCGATAATCATTTCAAATGATCAAATATATTATTGACTTCATTTACCACGAAGCTTTTATTATCGGTGGTATTTTTAAAAACTATAACAATAAATTTAAATTCTCAGTTTCCTTTAAAAAACATCAAAAAATAGCATTGTTTAAAAATGGAATTTCTTAGAATATTTTTTGTAGATTTCTTTTCGACTATATAACAATAGAATTTCTACATCAAATTTATATCGTACAAAGTTTTCATCATTCAAATTTTATCGCAGTAATCTTTCTAACAAATAATAGTGCTGATTTCCTATTGTGTAACACTTCATTGACCTAAAAATATATTTAACAAACAATAATTTATAGAACTATAGCCCACCTATAGACTGAAGTAACAGAGAAACAATATCAATGCTTCAATCAAATTGTTTTGACATAATTAATTGGTGCATTATACATGCATTCGTTTCATCTCAAAAAAGGTAACATATCACACATAGAGGTTTTGGCGGTACGACCTGGCTCAAAATATTGTAGTATCATTCATAATTTTCACTGTCTGTGGATCGTTTCCATTTATTAAATTGTTATTGGTCAGGTTTTTGGTGGCTATATCACCTTCACGATAAAGTCAGAATCATTAAGATACTTAGCCATTTTTACTGTATTTTCGAATGGATTAAGGTTGTAAAGACAAATATACATTTTAATACATAACTGTTATGTGATGTATTGATTGAATTAGCATTTACTTGGTAGAACTCCATTATAACACGGTGAACAAAATAGCAATGTATTTTAGTTGTACAATTTTTTTTATATAAGATATAGTTGATAGCTATTTCGGCTTTTCGGATAGCTCTGACGATGGCGTGAATTTTGTAGAACTGAAATACATTGCTTTTTTTTCACCGTGTTGTTATCTGATGCACCATGAATTGTGGCACTCTTATTGTCGTGTGGCAGTCACCGCAGGAGATACAAAAATAAGGTCAATATTACTTACAAAACACAGCTGTGATGTGTACAAAAAAAAATACAGATAGTTGATTTCCTTATTCAAAGAATGCCAAGTATTTTCTTTACTCGACAGACGACTGCATCCACCAACATCCATACATTGATTTTTATATCAAGTTATAGATTGAAGAAAGCTATTAGCAATGTATCATTTCTTAAGCTGATTCGTCTATCCAGTGCTTCCCAAACTTATCGTGCCTGACTATACACAACTACATACAGGTTATCCTCGACTTTAGACCGAGATACGTTCCTGGACTGTGGTCGTAAGCCGGATTGGTCGTAAGACGAATTTCATACAAATTATGTATGTACTTACTTAAGTTTTTTTTTCTAAATCTATTGCATTTTTCTTTTTTTGTCACATCAACTCCGTTTGCCAGTCATTATGGGCACGATTTATTGATTATTCACTCCATGAATTAAATGGGTATATGTATTATGTCTTAGTTCAAAAGCACTGTGTTAGCTGAATTATGTATACATAAATTAAAAACAACGAAGGAAAAAAAGTGAGAAACAAACGATATCCCTTGCGCAAATCCGCGATCTACTGACCGGCAGGAAGTATTTATGGCATCATCTTTGTTTACGCATGAATCAGGGTTGACGTAAGTGCGAATGGTCGTAAGTCGAGCCGTCGTAAGTCAAGGACTACCTGTAATTGTAAAATTATAAATTTAATCGTGTCGATGATTGTGAATGACTACTTTCATAAAGACCAATGATAGATTTGATAATATGAGATCATTTGTGGTCGAGTCAATTTTTTGTGACTAATATTATTTGTCCACGAGGACTAACTTGGTGTGTCGGTTTTGTTATTTTTTATTACGAGGCTGTTAATTGCACTTTGTCCACACTATACTCAAAAATGATGGTAAGAAGGCATTAAACAACATTTGAATAGCGGCCCATAATGCGGAATACAGAATTAATAGTAATTTACTGTTGCTTGTTTTGTAAGAAGCATTTTTTGAATCCTTATTCACATATAGGTTACAACTCTTTATTTAAAATTAGTTTAATTAAACCCGTCCTGATCGTAAAATACACTGTGGAAATAGTAATTACAAATATTATCTACAATATCATGCCTTTCCATCAAGAAATGACAGGAGAGCACATTAAAAGCAGAATATATTTTGAGAGGAAAATAAGAATAATTGTAAACATTGAATAAATGTGTTACCTGAGTAAATACTGTACTGTCTAATAACATAATTAATTTATTAAGCTGCACATGTTTTGTATCACCTAATGCTACATTTATTTTGTGTCCAAGCAATATGTTTTTTAAATTTATTTACACAATTAACATATTTTACTAAAATTTGTTTAAATATTATTTATGAGGCTTTTATGTCTCTTTGGCGCAGAGGATAGCGCGTTGGACTTCTAATCCAAAGGTCGTGGGTTCGATCCCCACAAGAGATGATACACTTTTAATCTATTTGAAGATAATAAAGTTAATATTTTATTTTACGTCACCTTATTAATTTCAATAACTATAATTTATTAATAACATAAATTAGATTAAAAATGAAATGTTTACAATCACTTATTAATAATCTTCAAACAAAATTAATGTAAATCAATAATCCATTAAGAGCTCTGAACAATCATAACAAATTCCTAAGGACTTCTGTAGTGGGAAAATTTTTATGAACAAAATAACCCCGACTTAAATACTTTTTAAACCAATTTTCATTATTTGTATTAATTTTTAATGATTTCCTATAAATTGTTTCTTAGTTCTTGAACCCATGGTTTTGTTTACCTGCTATCTTTAACTCAAATATTTTGTATAAATAGACTTACTTGTATATTGTACTCCCATCAGTTGATGATGCTCGTGATGAGCGAATTCGTTCCAGATTAAAAAATATATTGTGTAAATAATGTGTTTTTATTATTTAAAAATAATAAGCTAATATTGATTATTTTTTAATCATTTGTTTTTGGTAATCTGTCTGTACTATTAATATAATATTTTAGCACAATACCTACAGGCCCGATTCTACATTATGTGAAAAGTGTACGGTGCACGCACGCGGCTGATAATGAATCTCCTAACCCATCTAGATGTACTATGACATTACATAATGTTTATAAATTTATTAAGCTCGTTATTCATGTTGTTGATGATTTTTTAATCAAAAAATCTCTGGAATGATTAAAAGTCAAGGAATGAAATCATAAGTTTTTTGACTGTCCAACTACGAAAGAGTCTGCCAAATTGTTTACCGCAAAAAGAATCGGGGTGCGCTGCGAAGGAAGCGGACTGCTTAAAAAATTATATAATAATTTATGAGAAGAAAAAAAAATGTCATTCATGTATCCAGTGCAACTATCGGTTGGCAAAGCTTAAAAATAATAATATAAGAATATTGTCTATGGAACAACATGTGACTATTTATTATAGAGTATGCTCGTGAGTGTGTGTGCCTGTCAAATTTCACTTAATTGATACAGAGGATTGAATCTATAAAATTATATTTCTACATTTCCACTGCCTTACGTCTAACAGTATATTTTTACTTGTGCGAATATATATTTGACTTTGGACGCTTGAATGTGAATCTTCCACAGAATACTGCGTGCGGGCACGCACATACAATGCGATTGAAACTTCATCGCCTACTCGCAGAAGTCGGTTATCGATCATTATCCACATTCGTGTTTTTCAGTTATTGCCATGACTTAAATTTATGAATATTTTAAGAAACCTAATTTTATCATTAAATATTATCATATAAATTTTTATTCAACGTAATTATAGTTTAACAAAAATTGAAACTTAGGGTCGTCCCTTCCTTCTAAGTTCTCAACGAAAGTACTTAAATCAGATTTGAGAACGTTTCTATCAAAAGCCAACTTAAGGGCATATCACTCAAGGTAATGAAAATGTACCTACACATGTAGTTTAAGTTCAAAATATTTGGCTCTCAAAATTAAATTTCAACAGCTGTATTGTTAATATTTGGCTCAATTGGCTAATGAGTTTGCCGACCACTGACCTAAGGTAAGGAGCGTCTATATACATTATAGATATGTCTAAACTTTTGAATCATTACACAATTACTCGATTTGCATAGTTATCAAACGATAAACATATTTTGTAAAATATAGAATGTGTGAATGTGATTGTAAGATGACAGCCAAACGTTATTGGCAAAAAAGCGGTCAAACGTTAATTGCGGCCATGACAATATTAGAGTTTCATGAGTCAATTAATAAAACTACAATTTTAAAAAATCTCTTAGTAAATTCACATAACCTGTAAAAAAATTATAAAAATATTAAATTAAAAAATGACAAATTTATTATTATTCCAGATGTTTCGTTTCGTTTGTCACGTATCTCACAATTTTGTCATACAGAAAAAGCTACGGATTGTATGTTAAAAATAATTTTTCGCAATATCACCGCCGAATCCAGGGAAATATAAGACACCTCTTATAATATGAACCAATAATTTTTCCTATTGTTTCCATCCATAAAAATACTTAGAAGTTATTTGTCTGCATGTATGCATTAATAATTTTGTATTCGGAACCACTAAAGGGAATGTTATCCGATTTCGCTATGTCAATTCAATACAACATCAAACGTCGCATGTTCGATTTATAATGCATATCAAATTATGTTGCAAGCATGCAACTCAAAGAATTGAAAAAAAAATCTGTCTTTCTTCGCTTCGTCGTATCATATCAATTTGCAATGAGAGTTCATTATTTAATTATAGTTAATAAAACCTCGATGATTTTCATGTGTGCTTGAAGTTATTTAATAAATATCATTTACTTACGTATTTTATTTCAATTAATAAAATACAATGTTTTATAACGAAATCATTTTAATGTTTTCTATTTGTTATGTATTTCTAATAGGGAAATATTATACATAAATAGATAAAAATTCAAATCTTTTAAATTATCAAATAATTTTCCAGTCGTCCGCGTTGTTGTACTCGCTTTATTAATCTATGCATTCTTTTAAATAATGCGATTTCTTAATTTTTCCTAAGCTTTGTTTTTAAGAATCGACTCTATTTCTTTGTTATATTTCTATGTGTAAAATTATTCACCACGTTTTATCCACGTACTGCCTATTGACAATACTATTGTAAATATTTAGCCAATTACTTAACTATTTCCATAAACTATATAAATGTACGTAATTTAATTGTAATATTTAAAAATTATTTCTTAACTCATAATGAACAAAATTTGGTTTATTTTTTATTACCGATGAGTAAAAATTGTAAATATTTTATTTGTAAACTTTTCAACGTTTCATTGATTTATCAAGATCGTTTGCTAAATTACGTTTTTAGTACTTAAACCATTTGTTTTGTAAGCCTGGTAATTATTAATTTAATAAAATATAGCCTTTTTTTTTAAATAAAACTCAGTATTATGTTTTATTTATTCAAAGATAATTAATGTCTTCCCACCAAGAAATGATAGTCAGCAAATTGAAAATATTTAAATAAATAAAACACAATGCCAATACTTTTTCCGATATTTTTTTTTTATATATATAAATATCGAGATTAGTTTCACTCTTCGTGACCATTATCAAATGATTATATTGTGTGTATATAAATATAATTTCCTTCAACTATTATAAAACACTTAATACGTTAAAAACCCATTGAATTCATTCTTGTCGGTATAGCAAGCGGAAATATTCGTTGATAATTGAAATAATATAGAGCATAGTTTCACAACCTTTTTACATCCGCTGATCACCAAAAAATATTTTGCGGACCATCAACATTGGAATAAAATAATAAATATTTGTTGATTTATTATTAAAAACATTCAATTTTGCAGCACCGTATACTAATATAATAATATTAAAAAAGTCAGTAACAAAAAAATATAATTTATATATGCATAAAATACACAAACCCCCCAATAATGAGCTCCCCGCTAATGAACCCCCCAATAACATTTGCAGCAGGTTTTCCAATAATGAGTTAAATCCCCCGAATAATGAAAAAAATAAAACTCCTAATAAGACTTTCATAATATCAAATAGTTCATACAAATCTGTATTTAAAATACTGTCGCGCATAGTCTCGTGTCTCTAAATTCACATGTCTTGATAATGTGCACGACCTAAATAATTTTGAATACGTATAAGCTTAAGTAATATACATATTTATGATAAATTAATTAATTAAAAAATAATATGTAATTCCGCATTTCAAATAAAAAAAATGCAATTGAAAATCTTAACCCCCCAATAATGAGCCCCCCAGTAATGATCCCCCTATCTCTTCATTATTGGGGGGTTTACTGTACAACATATCCGTGTCCGTGGACCACTAGATGAGAAACTATGATCTGGAGTAATTTTGCAGAATAGCTTGCAAATTGCAATTACGGCCGTAGTTGAATATTAAAACCCTATGTATTATCCACCTTAGAAGTAGTTCTGCAATGATTTCCATATATGTTATATAAATTCCATTTTTTCACGGTTATGTATCTACGGACAAGTAAACTAAAATCAGAGACGTCGTGTTTTTCGCATTTGAGCAGGGTAGAGAGAAAGGGGAGCCTGATTTCCTCCCTTAATTTAGGAATATATGTATTTTATCCTTTCTGCACTGGTTTTGTAGAAATAAATTAATCAAAAAATTAACGCGGCAACTTTGGCCCCCACTCCAAAAATTATTGAGCTACATGACGTCCCTGGTAAAGCTCAAAGAAATGAAATATGAACATTCTACTATGCGGGTACATTCTTGTAATAAGAAGAATACGATGGAATTTCTCAATAAGTACTCTCGAAATTTTTTTTTATTCATATTTTTCAATTTCCACCGTTTTTACAATGTCATAACTACTACAATAAAATCGTAAAAATCTTCAGACGCTAGCTTTGTATTTTAAATTGGTAAAAAACGAAAAATTAAACTAAATATTCATTTAAATAATTCTGCATGTTTATAAGCTAATATAATGATTATTTCTATTAATTTTGATTAGCTAGTTGCGATTTTAAAAATTTCTTATTCTTCTTGTAGTCCCTTTGGCGCAGAGGATAGCGCGTTGGACTTCTAATCCAAAGGTCGTGGGTTCGATCCCCACAAGGGATGTCTTATATCAATCTATCGGGAGAGATATATTTTATTGGAAAATGTATTTTTTATTTACCATCGAGAAATCTCTTGTAGAAAAAATATTATTAGTATATACTCACATAACTATAAATTGTTTAAAAATTCAGATAGCCACAAAGGAGAAAGAAAGTAATTCCTTTTGAAATGTTAATTACCACTTCTTGATGGAAAAGTTTATTTTTAATTATAAAACATATTGTCTCGGTCGCGTTAAGCGAAACCGGTCCTGATCATTAAATATATATATATATACACCCAGTCCTTTTTTTACGCGAATTCGATTATACACGATTTTTTTGGACGTCAGCGCTACATTTTTTTACGCGCTTCACTCGTTTTTACGCAATTTTTTCCCCAAATTTGTTGTAAAGAAGACATTTATATACGATGCTAGGCATGTGCGTTGATTTGAACTTGACTTTGAGAAGCATTCCATTTTTTTAAATACACATACAATTGTCAAATGTTGACAAGTGTATCGGATACTATGCGAATTTATGTTTTAGGGTGTGTAAAGAAATATAATGCAATTGCATAAAATCTTTTTTTTACGCAATTTTTTTATGCTCCTTTTTCTGGAACCTATGTATCGCGTAAAAAAAGTCTGGGTGTATAATAGAGATAGTACTAAAAATGGGCTTTATATTTTTTAAAAGTATGTGATTGATCCTGTGAAAAAAACATCGGTTCATATCAATATTAACATCGTTTAAGAAGTCGGAAGTAGTGACGAAAACATACCGAACTATAAAAATTAATTATTATAACGATTGCCTCTCAGATCCTGCAATATATTTTAGTCTACATTGATAGATCAAGTACTAGTTACCTACCAGTGGCGTGTCATTCATACATGCTGTAGAAGGTGCGAACCTAAAAATTCTAATATGAAAGGGTTTTTTTTATTATGTTGGTTAAGTGATTTAATCATTAGCAGATGTGTGGCGTCGTTAAAAAATCATATCTCCGACTAAATTTTTTTTTTATTTTTGTAAAAAAAAATCCTACCTTTCCAATTTATGTGCATACTTCAAAAGTAATCGGAGTCGCTCGTTTTTTACTTGTCATTGACTGAAAACATGACGACTCCGGTCAAAATACAACGACCTCACGACTCTGGCAAGAAGTTCATAGCCCTCATCATAAGTTTTCTTTACAGTGAGACGATTGAAATGCAAATTCAAAGACGTAATTAAAATTACTCGTGTGTTTTCGCTGTATTCGAGTAATGCGCTAACGTAACTATGTGACACCTGACGAAATTTATTCGAAGCTCGTTCGCAATTTTACATGCCTGCGATTTATTTAATATAAGCGTGCGCAGGAAATTGAATTGGCGCCATATATCGCGCATGAAATTTAGTTTTACACAGATGAATGTATTTTGGTTATTGTGTTTGTATAATTAGGGCCACATTAAGACAATAAAAAGCCGTATACATTAAACAATTGAAGAAAAGGGATAAATACTTTTTTGAGAGAGAGGTATATAGAGTATATGGAATAATAAATCATTAGTTTATTTTTTAATTCGAATTATCACGTAATTAGTGTTTGATTTGTCATTTCTCTATATAAAAATTAAAGACTAATCAAGTGCCATTAAAATCATTCGATACTCAACAAAGGGAGTTTGACATTTCAAATATGGATTTTGAATTATTGTCCAGCGAGAATTTTTGAAAAAGTCATATTTTGGTTGGAAAATAATATTTGAAAAAATAACAAAATAATGTTAATCAAATGATGTGATACGGTTAAAAATAGCAATATATTTTAGTTCTACAAAATTTATAAAATAGTTCTGATGGATGCGATGATTTTACAATTTTTTTAGAAGTAAAATTCATTGCTAATTTTTCACCGTTTTATAAAAGAGTTCTGCCAATTCAATCAGTAAATGATAGAATGTACTTATGAATAAATATATAAATGCTCCTTTTTTTCATCATTACATCATGCCTTGCCAAAAAAGACACAGTACGCCATTGATACCGACCTTGGATATATTTTTCGACTATATATCATTTATCACATAATATGAAAAGATTGTTATTAAATTAATGTTTTACCATTTGTTGGCTCATATTTCAATAATGGTGCTGTAACAGAGAACCCTTTACATTTCGCACGTATCACGTGAAAGAATTTTAAAATGTAATAAAAACTATTAGTTGATGTTAACAAATACAAAAAATCTCCATGACTCTATTAACCACAAAAATTTCCTCGCGAACTTAGTCTGAAGAATATTTGGATAATCATTCGTGACTCATAGAAGTCTCTACAATAAAGAAATAATCATTTGGATTGGTATCGACAAAGAGTTCTTATCAGGTTATTCATATTAATTAAATTCCTAAATTCACCTGAAAACTTTGAAATATAAATATTTTTTATACAAAAAAAAATCCTGATACAAGAAAGGCGCCGTGGCTTAGTTGGTTAAAGCGCCTGTCTAGTAAACAGGAGATCACGAGTTCGAATCTCGTCGGGGCCTGTCTCTCTAAGAGAGATCACTTTATTTTTTGTCGTTTTCACCATAAAAATATATTTTTCTCATTCAATATGATCACATTCAAAAAATTTCATAAAACATATCAGAAGATAAAAAATATTGTCGATTTTTTCACATTATGGTTAAAATATATTTCTTCTAATATCTACATAAAATATATGAACTGCATTATCATCAATGTCTGAAATATAAGTACCAATGCGTAATTTTTGCTGTAATTATTTTTGAAAAATTGTCATAAAATAAAGAGTTTTCAATCATTTTATATGATGATGACGCTATCTATATCCCGCCAAAACAATATAAAACGTCAAGGTGACGTGTAATTTGGTGGTCGTAGCGAAATCTAGCGACTTTCGTGAGAACAAAGAAGTATTTACAAATTATGGTATAACAGTAATCTATGAAATACTGTCAAAGTAAAAGGAAATATTTTATTCTAATTGATTGTATGCCCAACAAATATTCTACAAAATGACATAATAATATGTATAATAAATAAATATTAATATTTTATTGAAATACACATTAATATTTCAAAATATTTAGGTAAGATTTAAATTTTAAATGTGCCCGCGTATTTCGTTTCCGGTGATCTTGATTTTGTTGGCCCCGTCGCAGGAAATGAGTCTTAAACCTGCTACGCAGGCGCAACAGGGCCTTTCGGTTGAAGAACCCATCTTGGTCACATGTGAGTATCGATAAATATTTCACTTTTACCGTGATTTTGTTTGTACTTACCTGTGCTAATTGATCGTTGTAAGTGTTTTTCGATTGTATTCATAAACACCGTTAGTATTGAGTAAGTGATTGTGATTTTCCGTTGTAGTGTAATGTTTTTGTAGACAGTTTTGACCGGCTGCTTTGACTTGACAAACCACGACTTTTTTTACCAGCATATTCTTATTATTGACGAAAAAGGATTTAATATACTCTTCTGCAGCGATTTCCTTAGTGAAATACTCTTTTCTAAGTAATATTTGAAATTCAACCGCCCTTTGTGGTTATATGTCTTTTTTTAAAACATCTGCTTGTGTGTATATATCGAGCCACATGTCTATATTCCACTCCACCGAGAGGTCAATATTTTTTGCTACTCGCAAAATTTTTAACAGTTCTCTTATAATACATACTCTTCGATTACAGGAACTTGTATATTGATCGCATTTAATTAACTAGTAATTGTGAGCATACCTACTTTCTCAGACATTACTTGAAAAAATAACCTCATCGGCGTGCTAAATTTATAATCGCATATACTGCCCTTTTCATTGTTCTTTTTATCTCGAAAAAACAACTTGAATACTAGTGTCAACTCAGTCATTCGGATGAATTTTCATCTTACGTCAATGTAATGTTTACGTCCATATTACAGAAATACATTTTTTCTATACATGATTGAAGTTTAAATAGAAATGTGTCACGCACTGTCAGTGGATCACTCATTATCTGTTAAAGACTGCTTATTACGATATGGCCGGATTAATGAATTTAAAAAAATAGAAAAAAAAGCATTTACGGCCATCTTAGCTTATGAATCGTGACATTTAATTTTTTTTTTCCACTTGGTTAGATATGTTACTTGCGTATTTTTTTTATCCAACCAACACCCGTAAACAATACATCATCAACTGTTGAATGATAACTAAGTGATTCTTCTAAAATGTTAGCAGTTATCATTGGTTTCTTTGGATTTCGAAGACAGCATCTTTGTGTAAAATTATTCAATTCTGTTTTTATTTAATATCCACAGAGCCATCTTGACCATCCGGTAGCACGGCTTAGGTACAATTTAATTAGATAAGAAGAAATTCCCACATACTAAAATGTCTGACATGGAGGATACCCACTTCGAGACCGGAGATTCCGGCGCCTCGGCCACTTTCCCTATGCAGTGCAGTGCCCTGCGCAAAAATGGATTCGTTATGTTAAAAGGACGCCCTTGCAAAATTGTAGAGATGTCCACATCAAAGACTGGCAAGCATGGACACGCCAAAGTACACATGGTTGGAATCGACATATTTAATGGCAAGAAGTAAGTTCAAAAATTTATTTTACAATATGTATTGTCAAAGTAAATCTAATACATGATATGATGCCTTTATAAAGAATTGAAATCATGAATTTTTTGTTTATTTTTTTAATTTAATTTAATTCACACGTAACTTTTTATATTGTATTAAATTGAATAGCACTCACAGCTGTGATGTCGCGATTTCAGCTGAAATTGATTACCAACACCCATTATCAAGTGATATGATGAGAATAGCCTAAATAAACATTTTGACAGTGAATAGTTTTATTTATCGTTGCATGCAAATTGAAGTGATCTCAACTGAGGTTAATATCAAAACACACTTATAGTAGTAAGTCTCTGTTACCTGTTTCAAACTGTATTGTTCCTTTGAAAAACGATTCTTACAATCATCACCCTGAGTGAAACCAATATCTGTTATTTCTTAAAACCAATCCAACTGAAAATTGATAGCTCACCGTGTAAAAATGTGTGTTTAAAATTTGTTATGTAGGTTAGTTCAACACCAAGATATGAGATGATACTCATGATTCTCTTATGAAACCTTGTTGCAGGCTTCTTTTCATGAAATCCAATATTAGAGAAATAGCAAACTTATTTGTTCATAAAGTAAAATACATAAACTTGGAAATGACATGACTCATGCTAATACACAGTTCACATGAAAAGCGAGCCTAGAGTCACTTGTACAAACTGTATGATTGTTGAACCAGTGCTATAGGTTACTCGCAGATTAAATTTATTCCATTTCAAACCCTGGATTAAGTAATCATTGCTTTTTCATATGGAAATGTGGACTGGAATACATTACAACGATTATCATTTGTGAGCATCCACCATTCCAAGAATATATATATGTATATATTTATAAATTATATACAAATTTCGTACTTTTTTTATTTTTTATAATTGTGTTTATATATATGTAGGATAATTCAACCATCAATATATCAAGATGATTAAATTCAGTCAAAAATCAATAACAAATTATTGCAACAAAAGAGAAATATTCGATTGATAAAAAAATATTTCCAGCTTTTTAAGGTTAAATATATTAAGTAAATATTTTGGCTTGGTTGGTATGTGTAGTTTTTTTCAAAATACTATCCAGCATCACATCAAAAAGAAAATTCTATTATTATTCATGTGCTTTTCCTTATATATAGATATATCTATCCAATAGTATGCTCTTTATAAGCATTGGACTATCTTATTGTTTAAAAATTTCTTAATAGTCAAATATGTTTTGAATCCTGGATATTGTCAAATAAGTCATGAATTGTCATTTTGGGATGATGTAATCATGGTGCACATTGAGTGAGTTCAATATTTTTCCATTGAATGCGAGAATTTCAGAAACCAATTGCAGCTTAGATATTTTAAAAAAACTCAACTAAACATTGCCACCTGGCCTAAAAACTTATCTGAGCTCACATGAGTGTCTAGTACATCAATGTATCACAACAGTCTTGGCTTATTTTACTATGACAATGAAATGAATGAATATCTTTCTTTATAATAAAGATTTTCATTCTATTTTGTTCTTATCCAAATGAAAGAATAATGGATTTTCGCTAGTGTTATAATATAGAGTGATTGAACTAATTAATTAACTCATTTGTCAAAAAAAAATTCTGTACACCCATGTTGCGCCAATAATTCTGTTATTTGTTAAGTGTTTGATTGTTTAAAATAATTGGAAAGCTATTTTGGTATATATTTATGTCATTTTAAATGCATTCAGATTTTTTTCTGGTGAATTTATTTTATACCCAAGACCGCAAAGGCATATTAATGGTTTTATACCAAACAACACTCACTTAGCTTGTGCCTAAACATTCTCCGAAAAAGTGTATAGTGGCTATACTCATTAATGGTTTATTCATATTCTAATCAATGTACTTATTTTTTTTCCAGGTATGAAGACATATGCCCCTCCACTCATAATATGGATGTACCCCACGTTAAACGTGAAGACTATCAACTGACGGATATCGACGATGGCTACCTCACATTAATGGCTGACAACGGAGACCTCCGTGAGGATCTTAAAATCCCTGATGGAGATCTTGGCACACAGCTCCGTTCAGACTTTGAGGCCGGCAAAGAACTCCTCGTAAGTTTTTTTTTAATGACAAGCTTAATATTTGTAACCTTAATTGGATTAATTACAGATCCAAAAACTGCAAATCTGTATTTATATTTTTTTTTTTTTATGAATAATTCATCGTTAATTGACTGCTAATAGCTGATAGCAGTGTGGCGAGATACCAAAAAAATTTAAGATTGACAAAACTATTGTGTACAAACCAATTTTATATTGGAATATTGACTTATTTGTCCTGTTTATTTTTTTATACTATCTCCATGAGTTGATAATGCTCTCGGTGAACGAAACCATCATGAAGATCATAAAAATACTAGTTACCAAGAAGTGACAGTTAACATCTTAAAAATTATCAACACTTTTTTTAATGTATGCACCAAAATCTTGGTTTGTGCAGTTTTAATATCTTAAGAACAATTATATTATCCTATAATTAAGAACAATTTTTTTTTATATATGATATGCATATATTGACTACTTTTTTACACAGATTTGTCAGTTACTGATAAATAACAATACTTGCTATCTTTAAAACCTATCTCAGAAACAATACATTTAATGAATAATGCTTATTTCAAATCATTTATGAGTCTGAATATTTTGAGACGAAAATTTTATATGTTTCTATCTCGAGCAAATTAGCTCTAATATTTTGACTGGAAGAAAAAATATTGAAGCTTTTGTTTTGAACTTCTTCCTATTCTTATACCAATTATTGTTATGAACAAAACTTTTCTTGTCTGATTGCAGTGCACTGTCCTAAAGTCATGCGGTGAAGAGTGCGTCATCGCCATAAAGGCCAACACAGCCTTAGATAAATAAACACTGCTGCACCTGTTGAGAAGAGCGCACGACATCAAAATAAATAAACAATAACACTTTCATTATTGTAATGATAAATTTAAAAAAATACAAGGACTGGTCTTTTATAAAAAAATATATAAATAATGACAAAAGAAGATGGAAGTATTTGTGTGCGGAAGTGAGAGTTGGCCGAAGCCGTATGTGTTTTCTCATCATCAATGTCGTTGCCCCCCCCCCCCCCTGTTGCCTATTAATATCCCAGAGAGGATTTCGGTCTTCTCTTCCATTCGGCGTGGTTTAGGGATAATAACATGTTGAGACAATCTAAAATATATCCATTGTCAGCTTTGTTACCAAATGTTTAAGCAATTGTCTGAAAAATAAATATATTATTATCACTGAACGACGCATTGCCGTCTCTTTAAACTAAATGTATTTATATGTGTTTAACTGTAATATTCACTATTTGAAAATACTCCTGATGGATCCATGCTGGCAAGAGTACAATATAACTATAGATGGTTTTGGAGAATTAATCTATTTGTAGATGTGCCAATATTCGTTGAACAAGTTATGTTCTGAAGTTTAGTTTACATTATATCTGAAAGCTTCATCATTCGGTTTTGAAAATTATTTCTCCACATATTTATAACTAAAATTGCTTCAAACTCACTTGTAGAACTTGTGGAACTTAATTTCTTTCAAATTAGTGTTCAGTTTTAGATATAGCAAGAACCAATTAGTGTAGTCAATATCTGATTGGTTATCACGGTAACTCTTGCATCTGACGTGAATATAAATAATTTGTGGTTGACAATTATCATCAGTCCCGGCCTCACAAAACTTTATTAAAAGCTTGATTGTGTCAGGAAACACCTGTGCAACTTCATTTAACATTAGTATCGTATCTTGGCATATCTGCATTTAGATGCTGCTAAAAAGCAGTCTGCCTAATCCTTGGTTGTTCGGTGTGTACAGGGACTATGATTTGGTAGTCTTGCTTCAATTTCTGGTTATACACATCGTGGCTCAGGTGTTTGTTAAATTATCAGGATATGATATTTGGAAGGATGGTTATTGAAGAGTTTATACTAATTAAAAATGAAAAAATCGAAAAAAAAAATATTAAGCATTGATATTTTATGGCTGACCTATTTTTATGCTAAATTATCATGCTAAAATAAAAATATGTTCTTCACTCTTGGACTTGCTCTATGCTTCTTTTATATTTTTTCTACAGTTTACTTCTGATTTTATAGAATGGACAATTATTCCCAACCATTACCTTGAATGAAATGTGTGTGATGAATGCTAATGTAAGAGTGATTGGTGGACGAATTTAACTCTCCAGGTTCTGTTCTTTAGAAATGAAAATCTAGTATTTAGATAATTAATATCCAAACTTATTAATCACTACACCCTCAAACATCTCGGTTAATAAAGAGAAGTGATTCTATCGTGCTGAGTGTTGATCTGTTACATTGTGCAGATGTACAGAAGAAATGGTTAGAAACAGAATTGCCCAATGGCTTGTTTGTTCAGTTTCTTTTAAAAATTTGCTAATAGTCACCGCTATTAGTTCTTTTTCCTTAATTGCAAAGTATTATGTGACAATGATAGATTTTCTTAAGAAATCACTCTTCATTCTTTTTTGTTAATAACGCTGCATTTAAAAAATAAAACGTACAGGAGATTTTTATATTTTTATTAGTTATCATTTACTTAATTGTAGTACATTAATTGTATATCGAAAGAAATGCTAAGTAATAATAAATTATAATAAAATTATTGATTTAATGAATCTTATTAAGTGTTTAAATTGATGCGCGATAGAAATAATTTAAAGTCTTACTCCAGCATGCATTTTCTTTCAATTTTTGCATGACTTAAGAACAAATTACATTGAGCTGAGCGGTATGAGATATAGGAATGGTAAATGACATCTAACATAGCCATGTTAAAATTTATTCCCGATGATAGTTTACAAATATTTTATGATTTGTAAAACATAATTATGTAACTGATGCAAATATTGCTGGTCTTTGTAAATTAAGTGTGACCAAAATCATATAATATTGTGGAATAATAATTAGTCAATCTATAAAAGAACAATCGTGTTTTAAATCACAAAGGAATTTCATTTCACTTCCTTTTATACTTTTTTATTACCTTCATATTTCAAAATTCTCAAGAAACTTCATATGATAATTTTTGATGAAGGCTCGCTCCATCTTTACATAACAGGGAGACCTAACCTTCCACTAGTTTTTAATTTCATCCACCTGGCTGAAATAAATATTAATCAGGGTAAAATGAATTTAGGAATTTCAGTTAAGATTTATATGCTCCTTCCAATGACATAAAGAAATGTGTTTTGAAAGCGGACTACTAAGGCTATTTCTTCGGTGCATAGACTTCAGAAGTACCTTCAGGCAAGTGATTTCCACTTACTGTGAAGACAGTTTAAAGCAACTTGATGTACACTTTCGAAATGTAATGAGTTTGGTGTAATACGAAGCATTTCTCCTTTTAAAATACATAATTTATTTAGAACTTATAACTTTTGCTAGCTTATAAATATTTTTGGACCTAATAGTGTTAGAATTGTTTGATGTGCATTCCTGCAAATATTAATGTTAGATTTTCTATCATTCTAGTGGATTGAAGAACAGCAGTTCAATGAAAAAATCGCTCTTATGTATACAAAATAGTGTTATTGTAATTGAAACATAGGTGTTCAAGAAGTTGTAAGATTTGCTGGATGATAGGTTTCAATCGGATAAATAAAATGCTTTTATACAATCACCATGACAGTACTTCTGAGCAAAATCTGCAGTCGAGCTGCCCAAAACCTTAAGTTTAGCAAAGAATTTTAAAATTTATGATCAACTACCACTTTGATATTAAAATCGTGTTTGAATTTAGTCTTCTAATCAATTAATGACAGAATGACTTTGGACTTACGATAAGAGGGTGCAAAATTAAATGGGGATTAACATTTTCTGATTTCTTACAGCAAGAAGCCTCGTTCTACTTCTGAAATGGACATATATACAGTCAGGTATAGTAAACTTAACCAAAAGATTCGCAAAAAAAAAAAAGTGGCTATGTGCAGATGTTCATTCGTCAGTCATTTTCGTTTAACAAGCCTTTCCAACGATTTTTGAAGAGTCAATATACTTATATTATTATACAGAGTTCTACCTATGAGTGCAAAAAAATGTACGTCGTGATCACGGATTATAATTCACTTGTCGTAATTCAATATTTATCAAGACGAAAAGCCCCAAGCTATTGTTTCTTAATTTGCAAATTTAGCGAATTGGTTATGTTAATTGGACATCCATTTTCTTTAGCAAACATATTCAACTTACTTTTTAGGTAGAGGTTACAAATTTTCAAATTAATATTATGCATCACCTACTATAAGTGGCGGTCTGTGATAATAGAAACAGGAGGGCACGTCAGCTTTTCTCAGACTTAGCTTATGTTATGTTTAAATTTAGTTCTAGGGTCAAAATATAAAATGTTTTCAACAACGACGCATTGAAAAAAATCAATCAAAAAACTAGTAAAATATTAGCACAGATTATACACTATAAATATTAGGTCTACAATTTTGCGCCCGCTGTTTCTCTATAGATGGCGTCAGTGACAAGTAGACGTAGAATAATACATTATAGACGTCTTGAAAAACTCAGTATCTATACCGATCTGCACAGATTACACAGATAAGATACTTTCATACAATTGGAATAGTGTGGTAAAAAGCGTCTTTATTTTGTTTGTCTCGAAACTAAAGCAAATTCCTCTCACCCCTCTACTATAGAAGATTTAACAAAGCATACTGCCCTTTTGAATAAAATAAATTGCCTTACTTGCTTTTAAGCCGAGATAATTACGACGAAACCGCTTCAGCTTCAGTAAATGACTTTTAATATAAATGGAATCACCGTGGCAGAAATATTTAGAGGTGTTCGATATACAAAAAGGTAAACTATAGTTAAGCTGTTACTCAATATATTTATATGAAGCTTTGATTAAATAGGCAGGTTGCATTCAAGTCAGTTTGTGCAATGATATACTTTGCTATACATACTTTGTTTAAAAAATAATTATTATACTTTTCATTAATGCGACAACATAAATATAATTAGATTTCACGACTTATCTTTCATGGATGAATGAGATTTAACGTGATGAACTCTTTTGGTCAATTGTATGTGGTAATAAAACACAAAAATACTTGCTGTGGTGAAGTATTGTCTTAGGTTTTTTTATAAAATATATATTAAATACCCCTTCCTTTATTTCTGCAAATAGCAAATTATTCGTTTATCAACATCGGCCGAAATATGGCAACAACGTATAATACAATTTTCTTGCTAGGCTGTTAGTCGCTCAACTTATTTGGTTTGTAATAGTGTATAGTCTGTGGTCATAATCTCGATCGGAATGGCAGTGGACATCACAGCGCTGGTTATTTTGTGTTTACATCATATATTTATTCCCGATTAAAAATGTCAGTTTATGAGCCAGATTTTCATCATTTGCAGGTGTTAATTTTTTTTTTTAATAATAAAAACACATTTTATAGTACAGTGGAACCTTGATCAACCGTTCTCGCATAATACGTTTTTCCGGATGGAACGCTTATTTTTTATAGTCCCGTCAAACTCCTATAAGATCAATGTTAAATAATCCCGCATTGACCGTTTCCCGATTCCCCGATTTCCTCGATAAACCGTCTAAATATTTTGGTCCCGTCACAAATATTATCCCGATTGACCGTTTGTATTGCATATTTCTCCATATCTCGGCAAGCAAGTTTGACACAGCCGAGTGCAGGTGTTATGTCTAGACACGTTGGAATCCGCTGTACATGTTAGACGTAACGCATTGGACGCATGTGCTATTTTTTGGGCTGAAATCCACCACACGCGTATTATTGTTTATGATGCAAATACATTTGCAGTTTAAAATTCATGGTAATAATGATTCCTATACATACAAACTTTTAGTCACAAGTCTTTGTTCCGATTAAAGTGCCAAATTACAAAGAAGCAAACTAACATAAAGGACTTTCTTAAAAAATAAATTTTATATACAGTATGTACAAGTTACTAATAAATAAATGTTTTTTACGATTTTACTTGTTTATTATTATTTGAAGCTTTTCCGCATTTACCGTTATTTTTTCAGGGTCCCTTGGAAAACGTAAAATCGAGGTTTCACTGTATTTGTTTTTGTCATTTTTAAGTCTCCGGCTGAGGCTCACAGACGCTTATGGTTAGGCTGTTATGAGTGAAAGTTCATGTCGTGAGTAGTTTCAACGGTTCAAGAGCGGTCGTTTTCGCGTAGAAAATCGGCACGGTGGTGGAAGACCAAACGTTTTTGAAGATGAAATATTAGAGCATTAAAGTCAAGAGGAGTGGGCAAAATCATTGGGAGTGAATCGAAAGGCAGTTTCGAAACTGGCAATGATTCAGAAGATAGAGAAATATGTTCAGCTATATTTTTGTAATATTTTGTAAATTCTTTTCTTATACACTGGGGGTGACAGTTTGTTTGGGAAAAAAAGACACACCTTTTTCATACAGCTTATCAATTTTCATCTAGCAATATTCACAAAAATTATGATTTATAACTTGAAATAATAGATTAGTAATTCTATTATATTATACATGACCCTTCATGTATAAATAAAATGATTGAATAGGAATTTCCTTCACAAAACTATCATGAAACATACAGTGTGCTATCAAACAGATGATCCTCAACTGCAAGTGTCCTGAGCAGCCAGTACATTAAGCGCTGAAGACTGAAATGACTCACTACACAATTGCCACTAAGGCCTTAGGCTGAAAAATTACTTATCACACTGTGTTGCTAACAAAAATATTTTTGAATGATGATGAGTTCTTTGGCATAAGAAAATTCACTAAACTTTTCTGGACTAATGGTCTGTCACCGCTGTGTACTAGGGTACTCCAGATTATACAGAGGCTTGTAGTTTGTACAGGAAAAAAAGAAACAAAAAATCTGTCCTTAACCTTTAACCACCCAAGCATTTTTTTGTGAAATATTCGCGCGACCCGCAGTTGTTCTAAAAATAATTATATCTCTAAATCTATTCATTATATTTAGGTATAATAAGAAACATTATCAAAATAAAAGATTGTTTATAATTTACTAAAGCTTTATACGTAATTTTTCACATTTTATATAATTACACGTTAAAGTTAAAGAATAAAAACTTCTCTGAGGGGTTCGCGCACTCAGATTGGGATCCACTGCCTCAAAGAAAAAATATTCTATGTATTGTATCAAAAAAAATATGTTTCCCCATCAAAATGTAGTGAATAGTGTAGATTAAGCTGATTTATTATGGTTCGCCTAAAATAACAACGCACATACCAAGAGCCAATATTGTAACACAGATGTTTATATTATTCATCATGATAAAAATATTTTTTGGAACCGAAAATAAAATTATTGAACGGTATCTCAGACATTATTTATATAAGCTAATATTCATATTTTGAATACTATTTTCATAAATCAGTGTAACTCGATAGCGAAATGCACCATAATCACAAGTCCCGTACGGGACCGCTGGGAGTTTAAAGGTTAATATAAAATACTCCACCAATCTATATATATATACAATATATGAGTGACAGAAAAAAATATTCATTTTAATGTGTATATTTACATAACTGCATTTCTAGCAGAATAATACCTATAAAGTTTTCAGAAATCTGTCATTATTTTTTTATATATATTATAATATACAATTATCCTTATTAAGCTTTGCGAATAACTGAAGAAGTAAAGTTAATAAAAGTTTCCATTGTGCTGTTGGTTTTGGAGAAAATACTTACAGTTATAGAATTAAGAAGCAAATGTCTCACATGGAAGCTTGTCATTGTTCTTCTAAAGGTGGTATTGGTAATGTTAAAATTGGATAATAATGTATCAATCCCCCTGGGGGTAGATAAAAGTAAAAATGTGTCCAACATGCATTGGATAAATTAACCTTAATTTATCATTATTGTCATACTATGCTCAAAAATTGTCAAATTTGTACTTGTATCATTGGTCTGCCGAAAAAGCAGTATGTAAATTTTCCTTTTTAGCAAGTCTTTAGAAAACAGTGTGTGTGAAAAAAACACAAATTTAATTTTATAATTTAAATTGTCCAGTGTTGGTATAAAGGCATTATGAAAAACTCTAATTCAAAATGCTCATAATTAATAATCTTATGGAAATGGTACACAAAAAGGTTTTTTATTTTGATAAATTTCATTAAGAATTTAGACAAACCATAAAAGTGGCTAAGTATGAAAGTAATGTACGTCTAATAAGATAATCAACCAACACTGACACGTATGTAAATTTTTTTAAGCCCCGCTAAAGTATATTAATTTATGCCCCCACCTACTTAGTCAAGAATGACTGATACTGACTGAAGCAAATCAGCAATTTTAAGCATAATATTACCATCAATAGCATAATGAGAGGTGAGGGGTAAAATAAAAACTGTTCAGAGTAAATTATTGTATTAATACTTTATGCGAAATAATTGATTTCTTATATTTAAATAGCTTAAAAATAAATTAATTTTACACGTTCCTCAAACTAAAAAAAGAAAACCCAAATGATGGACATATCGGATGACAACTGGCCTTGAGGAACATATATTACACTTTGTGATATAAATACTGTAATGATTAAAAGAAAAATAGATTTATTACCAAAAATAACTTTCATTTAATCCACTTTCACTTGATTTTATACAATTACTATGTCTTAAAATAACAAGAAATCCAGTTTCACTAATATGGCGGCGACATAGCCGTGATGTGATGAAAATTAAAAAAAAAAAATTGGCATTGAACATTCCATAATTGTGCAAAATTTCCTCAAAATTGCAGTAACAAAAGCTGAATCTCAAAAATCAGAAATATATAATGTAAGTAGTCTGTTTTAAACAAAAAAAAAAATCTACCTCAATCAAAATATACACAAATAATTTTGTTGGCACAAAATGTAGACTGATTATTATTTAATTGGATTGTTCAAATAAATAACTCAAATACTTAGTTTGAATAAATAATATTGAAATGATATAAAATTTCTATGTATACCAGTAACACAATTTTAAACTTAATATGCCATTTTAAGAGTTTGTGTGTTAAAATATGTCCATATATAGAATTCGGGGACAGAATTCATTTGAATTGTTCACTCAAAAATAAGCCTCAGGATGTTTATCATACAATATAATATAAAACTAGAAAACATGATTAAAATTGGACAAATAATGTTGTTTTCCACTCATGGTTTGCAATGAATCACTTAATAATAGTTTCTATTATGTTCATCAAATGAATCAAACAAAGCGTATCCAAAATTTGGTTTATATATTATAATTAATACAGGTCAATATTTTTGTTAATGATGAAACATTGCATTATAAAAATATTGCAATACCATGTTATGCAAAGTACAGTTAATAGTTATTTCTAAACATAAAACACAATACTGTTAAGAGTAACTTGTCATGAATGATCTATACTCTATAGCAGCGATTCCCAAAATTGACATAGGCTTCAGATTGTTTGATTTGCATATGCCTGTAGAGAGAGAACTTATTTTTATATTACAAAGTTACTGGGTGTACTTATGTTACATTAAATATAAATATATTTGAAGTACATAAAAATTAAGTATAGTTTCCGCTATGATTTGTGCAGTTCATAATCCAACATATATATACATATATGTATGTATGTGTGTATGTTTTAAAACTCAAATAAAGAAATTAACGGAGACTCTATATTTACTACATCTGCCATGAACTAAATGGAAAGCGCTGCTTCATAGAATCTAATGTATAATAAATATAATAAGCAAATAAGTCTCATATTAGAAGAAAAGCATAAAAAGTATTAATGATAAACACCATAGGGCTTATTATTTTACTGGTGGATGAGCTCATCAACCCACACATCCGTCGGTGAGCGTTCTTCTCAGTCAGCAGGACGCGCTGCATGTCGGCGCTGCAAAGCGGCTGCTAAGTCTTGTCGCAGTGCTGCTTGCTTCTTCTGCTCGCCAAGTGCCACAGCTGACCTCAATCCATTTACTATATCCTTTGTTTTGCCTAGAGTGAAATTTTTTCAAAACAATAATTTTTTTTTCCAATAACATATCAAAGGACATATCTTATACAATTTATGCCATCAAATAAAGTAGATTTGTTAAATATTACAAATAGATATTTTTATGTTATAACGATTAATTTCCTGACATATATTGGTAGAGTATTTATTCCAATGGGTGGGATATGATTTTGGGAAATTTATAAAAAAAAGATGTAATCAATTAACACAGATGAGGATAGACCTATGAAAATAAAAAAGGTATTCTATTCCAAGATAGGGAAAACCAGCACATTAATCATAGACACAGCATAGATCATCCCGAAAGCAATCAAAACACGAATTTTAGAAAATTGAAGCATTCAGAATTTAATTAATAAGAAAAAAAAGTAAGCTAAGTACTTCCTGCCAGCAACTTAAGGCGTTAACTGAGTTTACTTGGTGATATTTATTATTAAATAATAAACATCATTAAAATATAAAGGAGAAATCAACAATTTGTTTTTATCTGTAATAAGTGAATACTTTTTATTTTTATATGTTTAAACCAAATTAACTATAACCGGTCTTGATCAAAAAATATATTGTGGAAATAAGTACTAAAAATATGTTTTTATTATCTAAAATATGATGCCTTTCAATCAAGAAGTGACAGTAAACACCTTAAAAGTGGTTATATGGTTAACTTGAGAAATATAACACAAAAAAATGCTTTTCTTAAATCCATCAAAATTCCTTCGAATATGAATGAGAATGAATCAAGTTTGATATCAAAATTCTATTAAGCAAGATCAGTTGACATCTTCAATTATATAAAAATATTATTTTGATTTCTTAAATAAAAGGGTACCCCGAGTATGGAACAGTCTATCACCAAATAAACTCAATTTAGCACCATAGTTTGAAGCATCTTAAAATTCTAATATCTGACATTATTTTAATAAGTTACCCTCGTGCCAAGTAAGATTTTATAGTGGTTAGCTAATTGCTCTCGATTGAAGTTATCAGGATGGGAGGTAATTTTTGATGTCACCAAGGTCTTTGAACAGTCATCCATTAATTTATTGATACAACTATCTTTACGAGAAATGAATATTGGTATCAATTGTAATCAAACAGACTCGCCTTAGAGAAATACAAAATTATTTTTAAAAATAACAACAAAACATTCTGCAGTATTATAAGTTGGACAAATAAAAAACCATGCGTACCAAAATAAATTTCATTAAGGGTATTTCTTATTTTGTTTTCCATATCTTCTACCATACGGCCAATATTAGCTATGTGGGGACTGGCCTCGCTTACAGAAGCATCCTGTTCTGCCTGAAATATGAATAATTAACATAGAGTGAAACATTCAAATAAAAAAACATAAAATATTGGTTAGCTTCAAATAATGTTTGATACAGACAGAACTATTTTTATGCAATAATTGAAACACAAGGTCAAGAAACTGAGGATAATTATCAAGAACCATTCCTTATTTTAAAGAAGCTGTTTCAACCCGGGCATATCAAATTAAATATTCTTTTAGGCACATTGAAAACAAATGGTTTTAACTGATGAAATTTTGAGAATTATACTCAAAATCTGCACTTGGTGTATCCTTGGATTTGAATAAGGATCAAGTAAAATATTGATTTGAACAATTAATGAGTACCATTTGAACGACATAGCGGAAATATAAATTGCAGAATTCATATAAATGAAAATGTAACAATTTAACAGACCTGACGGGTGAGGCTTCCACCTAAATTCATTGTACCACTACCCTCTTTATGCGTTTGTAACCAGAGCATGGCTGTAGAGGTAAGTTTATAATGTGCACTGCGTCCAGAACTTTTCTCCTGTACCTCAACAACATGAATGGAGTCCCAGCAGCCCTTGATCTTTTGAGAACCATCGCCAGCTTTTTTAATAAGGATAACTCCTAAAGTTAAATTAAAAAATAAAATTAGCTAATAAAACCAGCATCAATACGGTAAATCTTTATACTTGGATAAGAAAAGCATTATTGACTGTTATGCATACAAATATATTACATTTTCTCACAAGGTAGACCATTGAGAACACCTAATAATCTTATAGTTTTGTATAAGTAGTATTGAAATATGTATATGTCATATAATTGTTTTTATTCCCACAGTAAATTATATTCAAATAAATTTGTTAAAAGTTTATAGATATAATACAGTAAATAAATTATTCTGAGGCCATTGAGAGCATTGCTGCAAAATGAAGTAGTATAACAGCCATTTGTAAGTCATAATGAAAACTAATTTAATACACACTGGTGGCTAGTTCCTGAAGCCAGTCTCTGATTGTGTTTCAAATGTAAAACACGAGAATCATACGCACTGAAACTCTGGGGTTTGATAAATGATGTTATAGCCATTGCCAAGTGCAGCATACTAGTGGCATGGTGCACTGCAAATCCCTACACACTGGACAATTAATTGGATAGCTTTGTGCTATCCAATTAATCAACCCATGTCGAAAACTTCGATATCAGAATGGAAAAAAAGTTACGCCCACCAGTATGAAAAATCAACGATTAATAACCAATGTATTCTCAAGTTATTAATCACTTCCTGGTCATTCACGCTTATGTGCAACAAAAAAAACTGTAACACTTTTGGAACAGTTTTTATACCATTTGTGGTAAAAATACCATTCTGAAGATAAAGTAAAAATTTTAGACTTTCACACATATATGCGGCAATGATAATTTTCACTATTCTCTGTATTCTTTCAACCAAAGAACAGGTTTTAAAACCTAAAATTTATTTATTTCAACTTCTATAGAAATTCACACATGGCGAGAACAAAATATAATTTTGATAGATAACAGCCCCTATGGCTACAACTCTTAACAGTAAACTGTAGCTCTTAACTCTTCTAATGCATGTACATATATCCTTTATTATCTCTTTTTATCGAGTATGATTTCAAATAAAGGACTTTTGAACTGAAAACGGAAAAAGAACAGTATTTTTTCAGTTCAGAGCATAATTTTTTTTTTGATTCACAGTGCCCTTTTTTCGAAAACCGTAACATAATTGATATAATTTTTTGCCTAAACTGAAGACTGGAATGAAAAAAATATGAATTGGGACCCTGTTATTATTAATCTATACTATATATATATTAACTAATTATTAATCAGGTAAAATAAATTATATTAAAAAAATATGAATTTTTAAGCCTCAAAGGATTAAAAAATATTTTTTTAAGATAGTCAAACAATATACTTTAATATAAAACCATAAAAGAAATCATTTTTTCGGAACGATTTTTATAAAAGAAATCAACCAGGAAGTGGTTAAATGTGTTTTAAACAATAAAATATATTGTCCCTAATACTTCTTTACCTATAATATAATACAGAAATATCCAAGATGTGTAGGTGTAATTGTATCAAGATTCTGTTCTAGTATTTCTGATGTTGTTTTGAACTCCACAGTATCATTTTTGTACATTAGATATTTTATCAATTCAAAATTTCATGAGAATTAATTTTTTGGTAAATAAAATATCCAGATTATGTAACAGATCAATTCATGCATCTTCTAAAAATATGACCATGAAGCAATGTCTAATGTTTTATTTTTTAGTGATTGCATAGGAAAAATTCACCTTATGGGGGAAAGTGATAGATTCAATCATTCTGAATGCTTGATAATGTAAATACAGAAACACTCATATTTCTCCTTGTATAGAAATGAAATTACGATTGTGTTTGTGTTGAAAAACTGTGACACATTACACCCAACACTATAGACTGATAGTAAACATATCTGACTGATGACCAAATTAACATAATCACTAACCTGCAAATCCATGATCGAGGTCCCATAAATACACAGATGAGACACCTCCTTCAAAGTACATTTCTCTATATTGATCAAATGCATGATTTGCATCAATTTCTAATCTTCTCAGTTTTTCTGATGGCATGGATCCATCTTCAAGAGCAGGGTCATAGGTGTTGGACCATGGAGAACGATATGAGTCACCATCTCTGTTATAGTCACACAGCAGATAATCTTTCCCATTACTTCTATCTTTGGCAATCTTAAGCGGTTGATCAACGGACGACAACAGGTCTTCGCACAAGCTAGGAACCAGGTCTATGAGATCACTCAAGTTCTTTTCTATTTGCTGTGGTGGAAGCCGCCTCATCAAGTCAAGGGCGCAATCCATCTGAGCGTCCGTCTAAAAATAAGATAAATGAAGTCAACGATACATGATGGGCATATTACATTTTTTTTTATTGACAAAATTGGTTGTCATCAACTAATTGTCAAAACAGCTGATAATGATCTTCAATCATGTATTCAAAAACAATAAATATTTATTTATGATCAAAATTCATCAACAATAAGACTATAATAGAAGGATACTAGGAACACAGTACTGCAATGTATAATTCAACATATTTGGAATTCACAAACCATTTTGGACGTCCACAGTGGTAGAATTTATTATAAATTTTCTCGTAGAAGTGGGCTGGGCAAGTAGGAAACTATCTCGGAACAGGCATAAGTTGTTGGTGACAGCTTCCGGTTAGTCATTGACGAAAAAAAGCTATTTTAGAAATAAATATATCTGTTAATTACCATGTTCTTCAATAACTGAATTGAAATATTTAAATGTGATATTAATAAGTTTTATTAAATGAAATCAATGATTTCTTATGTGAAAATACAAAATCGGAAATAGGCAAACTCCGGCAAGTAGTACTGTCTCTTTTTATCTTATATTCCATTGTCGATTAAAATGAAACAAAAAAAAAACATGGAGTCCTGTTGGATCAAACAACCAACTAAATATGAATAGAGATTTTATTTTTCGTTCATTATTTTTATCAAAAAGTTGCTGGAATGTACCACACATTTATCATTCTAAAATTAGTTCATACAGATAATGAATTTTGTTTTTTAATATAACGCTTATAATTTGTCCTTTAAATACGTCACATATTCAATTGGATGATTCTTTCTCCGTATCTATCATTCACGGAGAAATCTGCTTAGCAAATATAAATATTTATTTTACAATATTTTTTCAACATTTTAGTATATTTTCAAGTTATTCATTAATTCAAAATGTTTTCTTATTCATTTTTGATCCGTGAAAAAGTCTATTAATCTATTATATTTAATCATTAATACAATTTCAAAAATAATTCACGTCATGCAGACTTTGTTATTACATGTTTTTATTTGTATTGAATAGAGCCATGAAATGAATTTAAAAATCAGTGTATACGATGAATTTGGTCAATAATTGGTGAGAGTTCGTTTTTTTTATTATAGCGTTAATGTTTCTTTTATGATTACATAGAAAAAAAACATGTTTCTGTTGTTTTCTACGGTGTTTTTTTTTATTCGTCTAACATAGAAAATCTTTACTTATAATTAAGAACTAAAAACTTTTTTGTATCGTAGTTATGATGACATAGATAAAATATAAAGACCATTTAAAACAATTTACGATATTTGATAAATTCTTACCTTTTTTACATAAATTTCAAAGGCTTTGTCGTTTCTATTCTAATAAACAAACCTAACTCGAAATTCAAGCAGTCAAAAGGCATTCCAAAGTTTGGAAAAAGTAAACATTTCGCAATTAATAATATTTCAAGTCAATTTTGGTTGTTACGTATGTATTAGTTTTTTTTAATAGAAATATGTACTGTTCTGTATTTATTAACTTTAAATATGTGTAATGAGTGAATCAATATTGTGTATAATATGATTTCAGAAATATTGGAAAAAATAAAACTTTTGTAGCCTTTCCAAGTTTATCAGTCAATGATAAATGATACAAAGTGTCATTGTAAACTTCTGATTTGGTTAGTCGAGTTTTCTTACATACTGGCAATATTGACAATAACAGTGCCGCTGGCTACTTGGGATTTGTGTCAAAAATAGTTTGTTTTGTGTTTAATTAACTTTTCTATCATAATTTATGGTAAGTTTTCTTTTATAAGTGTCAGAGAAAAGTATGTATTAATATTATGGCGGTCTACAATGTTCGAGGTGCTTTCAGCAGTGATCTGTTTTTGTTAATTTTGTTGAACTGTCATCACAAACACAAGAATTTATGCAGGTGGTTTCTCAAATTATGATTCATATATGGAATGTACCATTTAAGTACTATTAAGGCTATAGATGTATTGACAGAGTTTTATCGTTTCATAAATAATATTTCCTGTTTGTTAGTTCTTTGTTTTTCATGGTCGATGCTAAAGTAACCAAATTCACCAAGTCCCTTAATGTTATTCAATTATATTGCTTTAGTTATCTGTATAATGTTAATTTATGATTGGGGTTAATGAGAGTTTTGTTGATAAAATAAATAAAAATAATTACGTTGATACCATCTATTAAATTGGTGTAAATATTTCAACTCACATATGTATTATACTGATGTGGTAATTTGTTGTTTTCTTTTTAGCTCAATGAAATAAAAACAGTGAGCTGTTCTCAATATTCTGATGTTCTGGATGTAAATTTTTTGACAATTATAGTAGCTAAGCAGTTGTCAAAGCTTCGAAAATGCCTACACAACTTGTGAATCCTGACAATAACACAAATGACATCCGAGTGAAGACAGCGCATAATGGAGAGATAATGATAACATACATCAATCAAAAAATAACACTTCAGAATTTGTGCCAAGAAATGATTGCTATTTGTCGTTTCCAGCCTGACCAGGTAATATTTTAATTATACTATATTCAGTCTCTGTAGATAAATTTTTGCCGCACCACTCACAGCAGTCTGTTGCATCAATTTAAAAAAAAATTGTTCCTCCTACTTGTTAAGTAACTTCAATACTAACTGTATTCTACTCTATCATCATCATCTGCAGCTTATGATTCTCTCTTTTTTATGTATATTAGTTTATGTTTGAATTTAAATACAGCTGGCTTTATGTTAAGGTTGTTTCATAACCTTCAATTTTGAGACATTTAACCTGTCTGGTACTGGGTGAAAATTATATGGAATATACGCGCGGCCTGAGTTTTTTTAGAAATCTCATTTTTTATTTTTTTAAATAAATTTTAATATCAATTGGTACATATTTACCAAATATAAGGAAATAAATCAACTGAGCTTAGTGTTTACTATAAAAATCGTAATAAATTCTATAAATACCTGATAGTATTTCCAGGGGTTCTGAATATATGAGTACGGTCATAGTCCTTTTGACATGGTTACTACCAACCGTACACGTGCGGTCATAGTACCAGACAGGTTAAATAAACAGAAAAAATACTTCAGTAAATTTATCTTTCAATAGGTTTTCACTATGAAGTGGGTGGATGAAGAAGGAGATCCGTGCACGATTTCTACTCAGCTAGAGTTAGACGAGGCTATCCGGCTGTATGAGTTAAACCGAGATTCGGAAATCACAATTCACGGTAGGCTTATATTTTATTGAGAAGATTATATTTTGTTTCTGTTCCTACTGGAGTTTAGAATGCTAATGTACTCATTCTTTCTCACACGATTCTGTTGAATTATATCATTAAAAAGGTGACGAAAATACAAGTTTTATTCCTCTTAGTCCCAAGGAGTCGATAATTGGCCCCAACTAGTGTGTGAAAAGAAACCCATAGAGACGATCATCGGCCTCAAAATTTAAAATTATGAGAAAAAATTTGTCATCATTTGACACATATTTTTAATTATCTTGTCTTGTTTTAAAAATGTGCGAGTGTATTTTTATAGTATGGCCATAGAAAATAAGCGAAATGAATAAAAGGCTCGTGATTATAATGTTTGATTAAGTAAGCTAAAAACATTAATTAAGTCATCTTATCATCTTTGAGTACTGATAGAAATATTAAATTTGTTCAGCTAGGTTTTTTTATTGTTTTTGCCAGTAATAATTATCAACAAACTTGATTTAATTAATATTACAAAAATAATAAATGAACTTTAAATGAGCTTGTTTTTCGAGATGATACAGCACACTAAAAACTGTTGATCTCAAATTTTGACCTTACCACTTATCTAAAAAAATAAAAACAAATAATTTATGATATTGACTGAAGGTGCTTGATGGAACTTCAATATCAAATTTGAATTGTTACAAATTTGTACGATTCACGTCAGTTCTGTTGCATCCGTGTGATAGAAGGCCCGAAGATGCCAAAAGGTGAAACCCGGGTCGTTAGTGACAAAACATGTGGAGTCGCACAAAGTTCTAAGAATTCAAATTTAATTAAAACATATTTTTTAGCACTATTTCCACAATATATATATATATTTCATGATCAGTACTGGTTTCGCTTATCGCAAGAATTACTAGTAGCACTACCAGTTGATAATTCTTGCGATGGTCAAAACCGGTCCTGATCATAAAATATATAATGGAAATAGTACTAAAAAAATATGTTTTTATTATTTCAAATATCATTCCTTTCCACCAAGAAGTGACAGTTGCCACCTTAAAAGTGATCAACGTCGTATGCCTGTATACCGATAATATATTGTTAACCCTTTCTGGTCCACAAAAAAAATTCTACCAGGTCCACAATAGATCCACAGTATTGCAAAGGAAACTGATATATTTATAGTAACAATAAAATTTAATTTTGAATTTATTTATATATTTTTTTTTTTTTAAGTATGATATCAGTGAAGGCATATTCGCCAATACAAAGCCCAGGCTTTCTCTCACATGTTATACAAATGTATTTAGTTTCTTTTCTTTCTCCGGAAATATTTGACAAATTGAAAGTGAGTGACAAAGCCAAAAGTTTGCCATAAATAGGTAGCTTATTTCCATTTTCCCCTGATATTGTCACAATTTTAGCATTAACATACAACTTATCCTCTGAGTATATCATTTGACAAAATACACGTATTACGAATTAGGGGCTGATGCTTTCAAAAATGTGTCATTGATAGAAGAAGTCTTTTAAAACCAGTTAAGTGCTGAGAGGTTTCTGGATGGCCCCCTTGGATTGGAAGGATACGGTCTGTTTATTACAATAGATTATCCGTAACCAGAGCTGTGGAGTCGTTAAAAAAACACGTCTCTGACTCAGTCATTGACTAACAACACGATTCCGACCAAAGAAATTATATTTTTGTCAGGCTTTTTCGTACTTTTCATATGCATTAAATTAAAGATCCACTTTCCAATCCAAAATCAGTAGTTCGTTGAGATATTATTTAAAATCGTATGATCGAAAAAATAGTCAGAGTCGTTTTTTCGTCTTTTTTCACAACTTCGACTAAAGAAAGTTTATTTTTGTAGACGTTTTCCTACCTTTTTTATTTATATACTTTAAATCCCACCAACTCCGACTCAAAAGCCCTGTGTATTATTCTATTTCAAGATAGAATGGCATACGTCCTGTGTTACTAATTTTCAGATTACGTATTGCACTTATTATATTAGAGCAATTATATGCGAGCACTAAAAACGAGAAACATTGTACCAAATGTTACAATTTGTAGAAAAAACATTTTTTTTTTGTTTTCGTTTTTATTGATACAAACGATGCGACTGTTAATAAGTAAGTAATATTATTGGGTGTACTTTTGCGATTTTAATTTATTAAAATAATGATATACTATTATAATATCTGAAAAAAACTACATTCTGTAAGTAATATTAGTTCATAGATAATAAATTATTTTTTCCAAATGGTACGCATTCGGAATCACGTTTTTTTATGTTGCCGGGTCAACAGATTTCTAGTCAGTAATGTATTACCTTTCGTGGTTGAATAAATCAAATAGCATCGAGTCGGTGGAATGCGAACGAAAAAAGACAAAACAAAACGATCTGTCTTTTCCAAACTAGATAAACAAGAACGTATGCCGTAAAATAAGTAAACTGCCTATACAAAGCTTTTGTTTTCCCCACTTTTCCCGTGTAATGGTTACGTATCTATCCCAAGATCATTGAAACGCGGTGGGTGTGTACGAAGAGCCATGTGTGCACACATACGTATGTTTTATATCCTGAGCGTAATAATGATTTCATTTCTTATGATAGTCAACAATAACTTAGGCAGACATCTTAAAAATAGTAAAGATAAAATCAATAAACTGGACAGAAGCGGTATTTATCAAATGTCCATGCTCATGTTTATCCGTTTATATCGGACAGACAGGTAGAAGTATATCTACTCGAGCTAAGGAACATGTAAGATCATTCAACAGTAAAAAAACAGATTCACAATTCGCTAATCACGTTATTAATGAATCACATAATATAAATTCAAACTCAGCCCCTAAATGTTTGCATCTTTGTAGTAAGGGTCGGAGAATGACGGCTTTAGAACAGCTGGAAACCAATAGACACCAATTATCACAAAGGATTCTTAACGAACAAACTAACATAATAGTATCGCCACTTGTCCAGCCGTTGTACAAAGGGATGGTCTGATTTGCTTCCATAAGGACCACTTCCGTCCCACATATAATCTTATTGTCATATACACCTATTGTTTCATTTAGAATTTTGAAAATTTAGTGTCATTGTGTTAAAGTAACAAGCTAGGCCGTTGGAACAGGAGAGAGGATGCGTTGTGTGCCTTTTCTGCACAGCTATATATAGATAAGCGAATGTTAGTTTAAGCATAGTTCTGACGATGGCGCAAGCCGAAATAGCTATCAACTATATTTGTTAAAAATAATTTTGTAGAACTAAAATACATTGCTATTTTTTCACCGTGTAATAATTATTATATATGACGTAATACTGTTTTTTTTTATAATGTCAGCTGTCAGAAAAAATACTTGTTAGTATTGATATCAAATTCCGATATCAAGAAAGATTGTCGTTGGAACCAACAATGGTCGAAACGAAAATTTACACTTTATGATTTGTACAGTTTTTACTGCGTTTTGTACAGTGATTATATTTCGCATGAGACACTGGGAAGTCCTTTTTCAGCAGAGGTATGTGTATACATGGAATCGCTCTATTGCATACATAATTCATTATAGGATAAATACCTTAATGATGATTCTGTATCGATTATTTTGTTCCCGCTTAAACTAAATATTTTTTAATTATTACCTTATAAAAAAAAAAAAATTGAAAGTGATGATATATATCGCCGTTTAATTTTACATTAACACCGCAAAGCCTACTGTGTATTCAAATCCTTATTTGTAAATTTGCAATATAAACGTTTTCGTTCGCGATACTGGTAAATAAGGCGCAATCTGTCGAAGTATGCTTACTGTATTTCATGCCTCAACAAAGATTCAAGTCGATAAAATAATACGAAGTGGTGTATTATTTTTTCCGCCGGCGTTTGTATTTGTCGGTTGGTCGCGTCTTTTAAATTAACTTACACGGCTTCACCCCTTTCTGGATTCCGTTTCCAGTGGCAAGGGCGAAAACACGTGACGCGTTTTAAAAGTGACATCACAGTATAAACAGAAGGTTGTTCTCCCGCCCTTCCGTTCTGTTGTTTTTCTTGGTCTCGAGACGCAAATTTTCTTCCCTTTCTTTTTAATTTTATTGCCAACACTTTTGTGGCAACGAACTCTTATGTGTTTTACCGCAAAATTTACGCGCGCTCATGAAATTACCGAAAAGTTTACCTGGAGGATTTTTACTAAGTGCGCCGCGGAAATCCCGGTCGTGTATTTCTTTGCTTTCTTTTGTTTGCGCTGAACTTTTGCAGTGAGCTTGAGAAGAGCGCGAGATTCTATGCTTTATAAAAATTTACATAATCAATGTTGTTAACAGTGAGATTAAATGAAAATGTATATGCATGCGTCATAGGAAGCTTTCTACTATACCCCCCCCTCACAATGTTGTTCCTAAAAACTACCACCTGCTACGGCAATACAGCCATTCTAACCGACGTATCTCACGACGTCTTCGAGAACATAACCAACCACGATGTATTGGCAAAGGGGGGAGTAGTACGTGTTGCGATATTTTTTGAAGGCATTGCATTGATATTAAATAAACTACATATAATCATGCTTTGTATGCAGTCAACCATTTCCATAAACATATGGAAATATCCTAGTTCCATAGATCGACCTGGTCAAAATGCATACATCTTGTTACTTATAAAGCGATTATGGTATCTTCATTTTAAGGAAGTGTGGCAAGCTTTCGGGGGAAGGGAGTAGTTTTGATGTACGTTTCCAGTTGAAGCGATATTAACATACAATATATATCACTGTTGGAAATTTGAAATAGGTTTCTGAATCTTAATAATTAATAATATAATATAAAGATACAACATATAATTATATCATTATTATGTGTTGTATCTAAAACTCTTGATAGCTACGTGTATTTCTTATAACTCGCAAATGTACGTTTAAACATAGTGCTGACGATGGCGTGAACCGAAATAGCTATCAACTATATTTTATAAAAAAATTGTAAAACTAAAATACATAGCTATTTTTTCACCGCGTTGTAATGAAGTTCTACCAAGTAAATGCCAATTCAATCAATGTATTTTTTATCACCAAATATATATGATGTTTTTGATTCTTTCATTCCCTCCATAATGTAGTTGCTTATTGGCAAAATTGTTGGTTAGCGACCACCGTTCGAAATATGAATGTCCACTCGTTATTTGAACTGCAAAAGCTGCAAATAATATACAAATCTGCAATCGCTTAGTTATCAATTGGCTCTACTTGTACAACGAATTTAATTCCAAACGCATCACAGATTCTATTCTTAACTTTAAAAATTTTGTCATTTGTCATTGAGATTGTGTTGAAAACGCTGCACTAGTGTGTTTAAATTTTACCTGCAGGTATTTTATGATATGAATTTTGGTTCCATAACATTTCAGTTTTATTCATGGTCACATGATCCTCTAACACTACCTCACAATTATATTAGTATCTTCGTAGAGGTGAGTGATATTCTCAAAGTTTAATCATGCGGACACCACTTCGCGCTTAGACAGTGATTAAATAGTAGCAAACGAAAAAATTAAATCCGGTCAGTTTCACTTGTTGATGAACTCTGTTGCCTATATATTTGAAGTTTAGTTTTTACGTTATCTTTATTTCAATAAAATACGGTTATCGATGTGTTTTGACGGCAAAATTAAACAAAGATGCCAATTTAATCTTAATTAGATCTCAAATATATTCCCAGGTCATTTTTGATTCAAGTTTTTTCATAAATTGCCTTGTTTTAATTTGTATTGTATCAGTTTACAATGCTCGTGGTGGTTTTTGAATTGGTTCGGACCTTAATAATGTAATATTTTTATCATTCTAAAGCTTGAGTTTCTATTATAAAAGTTCAGCTTTATTGTAGGAATGATTCCTATTCTTTGAATATTTTTAATTGAATACATTAAGAATACACTTACTAGTTAGTATTCAAAACTGTCATCACACCAAACAGTCGCTTGACGCGTTTAGTATTATATTATGAGTTATTTTTTTCTTAAAAGGTTACATTCAAAAATGGCTTTCCGTCAAATACTGAGAACAGCAAAAAAGTGAGATATAATCTTAAACAAGCTGCTGAAAAATTTCTATAAAATTTGAGAGGCGCTGAATTTAAACAAGACTCAACTGGAACATAATGCGGCAAAATGGCTGTCCCAAAATTATCAGCATTATTTCCTTACTAGTGCAAATCTCGTACCTCTGCTACACCTTTGTTTATTGTTATTCGTGTGAATGAGCGTATATAATATTTAATGGAGTAATATCACACTAATTTTATAAACAGTCTTTTTGGTAATCAAATTTATTACAGTTGCTTTGAATTTCGTATGATTAGCACATAATTTAAATAGTTTAAACATTATTACGTTGCAATTGCTTAACAGTGTTTCTCGGTTTCGAAACTGTAATCTTTTCTTATCATTTTTTTCATACTCGTTTAAAGCCGCAAACATAATAAAAATATCCCTTTATTTGTTTATGTGGCAATGCTAGTTAAGAGAGTAAACACCCAAGTGTTGTATCCATCTTAGAAAACATGAATTCGTTAAAAAGCATTACAATGTCGTTTTTTCGATCTTGGATGCTTCTCTATCGTTACAGCCTACTGTCTTATTTGGCGAAAATGTGTTGGCCTCTGTCATTTGTAATTCGTTATGTAACCCTGTAAAGTTTTTGCAGTTACACGATTTGTATGTCATTTTTAGATATTTTATATCAAATTATTTACCATTTAAATTTACTTATATACATATAAAGCGGTTAAGTGATAAATCAGGGCAGGATATGAAAGTTATTAATGAGAACAGTGACAAATTAACAAAGTTAATTGAATACAACGAAAAAATCAGAAGCATATTTAATTTGTCGTATCTTTTTATGGATTAAATACAAATACAATATTATTTCTAGAACACATTTTGCTTTTATAGTTTTATATACATATATTATTATATATTTAATTAATTATTACATACATTTCGTAACTGAAACACTTCGATATTAACTCTACAAATATAAAATATGTATTAAAGGACATATTGAATATTTGAAAAAAAAATCTTTTTACCTAATCAGGATAATTACAACGGAATCTCAAGATACACAGAAAACAAACTCAAAAGTTACATATTAATATGGTTTGTATAAAAAATATGTAATTTTTGTATATGCTTCATGAATATGTATGAAAAAATGTTATTTTTCGACCGTTCTGAGTTTCAGTGTTTTGATTAATCACTGTATGAATTGTCACTGTTTTCACTAGCCATATTCTTCATGTCACATAAATGTCACTACTTCGTCGGCATACCACATCACATGGAACATTCAAATTTGTCGCAAATGATTTAAATATTTTATGGATGGGCCAATTTTTTTCGATATCTTCCATAATAATGGTTCAATTTCGCTAAGGCTTAAGAACAATAACTGTAATAAATGTATTAGGTATTCCGGCATTGAATCCTCGAAATCTCGTTATACTAAGTTGCAACGATCCCTAGATTGTAATCTCTAATCTTGACATACTATATCTCTCGTAAAACAGAAAACTGTGCACACCGCATTTATGCAATTCTTCAGAGAATCGCATAACCACTAATTTAATTATCTTGCGCGTGTTACAAACGCCTAAAAATATTTGAGATGTTGTTCACTGCCATGGGATTTTGACTGGTTTCTTGAGAAAGATATCATTTCCCAAGCTGTAGTAAGTCTTTATAAACGTTACTGCTATTTTCATGAATATAGCTGTAATGCTACCGTAGTAAGTAAAATGATTTCACATAAATAATAAACTTTATTATGTGTACCCCAAATAATAATAGATTATTCATATATTATTAGCCTTTATTATTTTTAATGTGTTTACTCTCACTTCCTGGTGAGAAGATATATTGAAATAAATAAAATATTTTATTCAGTATTATTAAATTTCACATTTTTTGGGAGTGGTAATAAAATTGTGTTTTGTTTGTATCTGGAAAGCTTTCAAAGATAAATTCCTTTGTTAGTATAAAATAAGTATATCAAATAATCAATCAATCCTTTAATAGCGTAGCTTTAAATAAAATAACAGTTAAATTTTGATGGCACTGTTGTGCTTCTTTAAATATGATTATGTTTAAAAATAATTGAATCCGTTCGAAAGATTTTTCCTTGTAAATTTCGAGAGGATTTAGAAATATTTGAAGAGGCATTCCAATACCATCAAATTTTCTTTAATATGTAAGATGAGTAACACGAATGCCACTACTAATGTTTAAATTGAAACTAGAATGTTTATCTTCTTTCACAACGGGCTTATGATAATAAATTCGTCGATACGAATGGCGATATGATTTAATATTTACACATTTCAACAATTATTTTTTCCTTCAATTTATTGAATGTTTCCTTATATAAGCATAAATTTATACAACTGTTGTATTGTATATTTGAATATTTGAAATCATTTATAATACATAAACAAATGGTTACCGAGACAATAGCACTGACTCATTTAAACATATTTAATTTAACACCAACACGATGTTATATTTCAATGTATACTATTTATTTCTCTGTGTATGTATTATACATGAAAACTTTAAGGATTAATTGCTTAAATTGTTTGATTAATACTGAAAACTTGTCATTACAAAATATTTATAAATAAAATATTGAATGATAAAAAAATATATCATTTACTACGGTTATTACATTTATTGATAAATCGAATATTTTTTTTTTAAATCATGTCACAGTTTCTCTGATGATTATACTAAATTACCATGATTTTTTATTATGTAAGGCAAAATCCATTTGTGTTTAGTTGTTTGTTTTATTGTTTTTCCATTGTGAATTTTATCAAGTCGCACTAGAGTATCTTAACTAAATTGGGTTTACAAGCAGTGGCTGTTATTACATTTTCATTTCATCTTTTTGAAGACTTTAGATGAATAATAATAAAAAACAACACAGAGTTAAGAAAGAACTAATTACGAAATGTATTTCTTACGTTACGTGTTTTTCATGATTTTATAGGTGTGGTTGGGGAACCGTGAAAATACCTCATACATCTTTGTTTTTTATGTATCAATTTATTAATTAATATAAAAATCAATTTACCAATGTTCGGGTATTTGACTATTTGTTCTCGCTGTGGAATATACAAAAAAACTGATCAATGGCCACTAGCCTACTGGACTGGGTGTAATAATATATATTTCTAAACAATAAATATTATTGCTTATAGTACAGTTTTGTTGTCAATGTCATTGTTAAAAGTTAACAGTTCACCGTTACGGTAAACCACAAACCTTACCAAAAAATTATATTTTCTATAAAAAATGTACTGTCTCTAAAGTTGTTTTGTTGAAACGTGTCAATATTATAAACCCGGCATATTTCTTAGTATCTTACCAGAGTACGATAAAAACAACACTCAAACAATTATATTGTCGAAGCCACGTAAAATAGCAGCCGCAGTACATAAAATACTATTATTTGACCAACTGGGAATAGTCGTAAATGCGCGAACTTCAGTTGTGTATTTTTTAAAACATTCGCAAGACTGGAGGAAACTTCACGCTCGAGCGCATTTCGCGCACTTCAATCTGCCAGGCTGAGTTTTGAATCGTTTTCAAAATGCACAACATAACATGTCACAATCATTAGCGAGGAGTTTTTAGTGATGATTTTTGGCCGCAATGCTCGATGCTCAGTCGACAAGGTCGCATCCACTGCGATGAACTCGATTCATGGTTAATTTTATATGTGACCGATCTGTCGTGACGTTGAACAGATCCTACTCGCGGTGAATAAATAGTTTTTGTTCTTAAATTCCCAGAATTTACCAAGCAGTCAGTGTTTACAATAATCAGGAGTGAAAACTTTGATGTGTCAGTGTTCATATGTGAATAACAAAACGGGTATCGTGTGTCAAAATAATAATACATACATATAAACCTTCGTTTATTGAACTCGCGTGATTTTAATTTTCTGAATTAGACGTATGTGGTAAATAGGCTCAATATATATCGTGTTCATATTTCAATACGGCAATTTGCTGTATCTATTGTCAAAATTCAACCATTATTACAAATACGTTTGAATATTGTATTTAACGCCTTATTTGTTTTTATTGTTGCATATTTGTTTGTAGCTTTATGTAATATATTTCTGAGCTTTTTTGATAAAATTTAACTAGTGGAAATAAAGCTTAGTTCTATTGGTACATAAATAAAAATTTTCGAACATAGTCATTTTTTTGTTAGTATTATAGATAATTTTTGTAGATGATTTATATTATCAATTAAATTTTTAAATATTTTTTAAATTGTAAGTTGTCAACTGTCACTTCTCCGTGGAAAGGCAGGATATTTTTATCAATAAAACACACTCTAAGTGCAACTTTTACAATTTCATATATTAACGATCTGGACCGGTTCCGCTTATCGCGAGCTGTTTATGCTCGCCTGACCGTAATAAATTAAATTGTGAACATAGTACTAAAAGGGTATTTTTATTATTTGAAACATTTTTACCTTTCAGTCTTAATAAATCAACAAAAAATAAATATGTTTCATAAATTTGATTAAAAATTGTGATATGGGGTTTGTGTCACATAACATGTTTTGTGACACAATGACCAGCTTTCATGATCATATTGTTTTGCTAGAATGCAAAATGTCGTAATTCTCACAATCCCGGAAAAAAATAGAATGCTAGTACTAAGTTTATTTATCGTAGCCTATTTTGTAAACATATGTTAAAAAATTACACGATCCATACAACCATATTTTGATTTTTATATAATATAATAAAATTATCCAATTACTAAATATGAATACGAAAACTTTGTTGTGGTTCATATAAAATTGCTATGTTGCGGACTGTATCTTACTTTAAAATACCGATTTTAATACTATAAACGATTATTTTTTCTTATTTCGTTGCTGCTTTATATAATACACGTTTGAAATCCCAATCGATAGGCCATAGCAAATAATGTATCATTACATTATTGTTTTGAATTGAGTTGCGTTTTAGCGAGAGTAATTTTATTGTATAGGACACAGTAATAATTTTGTTTGCACAGTCATTCGCAATGACAGAGTGCGATGGCATTACAATAATACATGGTGTTTTATTGCCCGTTTCAATTCTGATACAGTGTATTTATAAATCATCGTCTTGATTAATTGCTGCATACTTTGTTAAACAAATTGTAAGTGCTGCGTTCGTTTTGAGCAGTTTCATTGTGTGTGTGTGGAATGTTGTAATGTAATTGTCTCCTTTGTTTGTTGTAAATTTTTAAATTCTCATTTTATTTTATGGAAGGTATATCATTTTATGCATCTCATGTAAATATTTGTCATTCTTAGATAATGAATATTTTTTCTTTCATTGTTTTTGTGCAATGAACGGTTTGTTATTTACGTCGATGCGTTTGCGTGTATGCAATTTCCAAGTGAGATTACTTTTGCTCTCTTCTTTAGTTGACAACACGAACAATGATAGTTAGAAAACGATTGATATCTGACATTTTATCCACTTTCAGTATTTTTCGTAAATCTTAATTCATATTGTTTGATATACTGCACAATCCAATTTTTCATTATGAAGTAGTTATTGGAAATGTGCCAGTTGGTGAACTTATAAAACCCTTTTTCCGGATACCGACAACGGATACACTAATTATGAGGAATGCTGAAGGCAAAGAAAATATAAGAATATCATAACAAATATACATCAATATCCCAATAGTCTTTGTTTATTGAAATCACAAAATTTATCATTACAATTAATTCGTTTGAGGGTGTTAACTGTCATTTATTGGTGGAAAGGTATTACATTTTAAATAATAAAAACACATTTTTAGCACTATTTCCACTATAAATTTTATAACCAGGACCGGTTTTGCCCGACGCGAGCATTATCAACGTAGAACCAAAATTTTATTTGTATTCTATCGGTTGATAATGCTCACAGTGAGCGAAACTGGTGGCGACCATAAAATATATTTTGAAATTGTAGTGAAAAATCTGTTTTTACTATTTAAAATAAAAATAATTCGGTTATTTTGAACCAAATTCTAATTTGATAATTCCCTACCATTTAAGATTCGTGGCTAGTTTCTGTAGATCCTTGTTTTCAGTATTGCCTTATTTTTTTTGTTAACCGTTTAAATTATTGTAGATTGTCTTAGCATGGTTCACTTTAAAGGTGTTAACTGTCACTTTTTGGTGGAAAGGCATGATATTCAAATAATACAACACACTGTTTTTTACTATTGCCACAATTAATGTATTGAGAGAAGAAAAAACACCTAACAAGGTTGTGGTGGGTCAATTAAGTGTTTTTAAGTAACGTCATATCATTATATGTATGTATCATTATACAATTTCATTATTTAAAGCCAATAATAGTTATTACACAGCACGAACTCGACTTAATCATACTTGAAACACTTTTTGTGTTACGATTATATACTTTTTTTGTTCTTGGCGAAGGTGTCCTTTGTTTTGGTTCATGGCCGTATTAAATACTCATTTCCCTGCAAAATGTGTACAATGGTACAATTAGCCACACTTTGTAATAGTATATTATTACGTACCATTCTTAGATATTTTCTGTCTCGTAGTGTAGGCTGCCATAGTACAAATCGCTGGTAGTATGTCATCGCCCTAGCGACGAATCAAGGAAATACAAAATGTCGTAGTTATTTACATTTTTATCGATTTCAACTTCTCGGTATCGAAAAATCAATGCCCGAATGCAAAGGCGGCAATTGTTGTTGTACTGTGGTATTGTTACTGAAAATACGTTAGTTGCATATAATACGTTTAACGTATAGTTTTTACGTTTTTAGCTATGCGCTGTGAGTAATTAATTCAGGACTGTGTTATTTTATTTAAGCTATGTAATTATCCGACTCGAATTCAATTGTTAATATTAAGTGGTGCTTGTGTATGAATCTACATACTTTTTAATTTTATACTTCTCTATCGTGAAATATATACATTTGGTAAATTGCAAATTGACCACCGCGTTCATTGAATCTGACTATACAGTAATGCAGATTTTGGAGTTGCAGTGTAATGTAATATTGAAGAAATTACGTTTTTATACGTCTAAACAGTTTTAAATAAAAAGAACCTTTAATAAATCGTTAATAAAATACAGCTAATATATTATGCAAAAATTCCTCTAAATATGAAAAAGATCTTCTCCATTAATATGTATACTTAATTATTTTATGAGAATTATGCAAAATATTTATTTGATTCAGGCTAACGATTAGAAATTGATAATTTTAAACAAATTAGCAGTTTTGGAATGTTTTTCAAACCTGTATCGATTGCATTTTGGGTTGAATGTTAAAGGTGGAGTCATATTATTATGAACACTTCCGCCTCTCCGTGCTTATTAGCTCTAATTTGTATGCGCCACGTTAGCAGCTTCTGTTAAAGGTTATTCTGTAGACGATAATTAATTATATAGTTTGGTTTTCAATTAGTGCTAGGCTCGTATGTGAGATGGTATTGTTTTCAAGCCGTATATATTATCAATTCAATAATTTGTATCGATTTGTCAAGTTTTGCACAGAATTAGATTATTTATGAGTGTATATAAATGTCTACAAGGATAAATGCCTTCGAGTCGTTAAAATCGTATATTATATAGGTAGAAGGCTATAATTATAATGCAATAGTATTAAAACTAATATTTAAATATATTGCAAAGGTTCTCACGTTTTTAGTATAATGAAATACCAAATTTAAGTAAATTAATTTACTTAATACGTATTTTAATTTTCTGCTGAAGAAAATATGAATTCACTATTCGGACTTAATTCTATCATCCGTGCTGTGTCGAAAAATGTTACTTTGAAAATACTAGTTTTTGAATTGTTTTTCAATATATGTATACACTCGGCAATAATAAAAATACAACATAAAATCCGACAAAGTATTTGCACTGAAAGATGGACAGAATCTCGCTTTTTAATGTGTATTAAATATAAATAAAATCTTAACTTTGATAAACTGCGTGATTTGATATTTGATATGGAGAAGCTCTCTTGAAAATGTACTCTATTGGTGGCAATTGTTTATAAAAAAATATTCAAATAAACGCAAACGGTGATTCTTTGTTTTGCTCATTTAAATTTCAAAGCACGCTATGTATAAATACTTTTATTGAGATACCCATTTAAAAGTACACCGAATCTGCATTATTCTTTTGAATTTGTAAAATTCATTCTAATATATATCATTTCTATTTTTAAATAGTCCTTTACTTTTTTGTAAATTTAAAATTCGGTTGCAAAAGCAATCATGTTGGCCAACTCCGCTGTATACCAGCAGAAGTAGTTCATTTTTTGTAGATTTTCAAAAGAACATAATAGAAACTGTGTTTCATTATGAACTAGTTCCTTACGAATACGCACAGATAACCAGTAATGTAATGAAAAACAAATTTGGCTTGTAGAAAAGAAATGACAACTTGATCTTTTTAAAATCATCTCATTAGTACTATAATAACCTTTAGACGTATACTTACATTGATTTTCTTATATGAACAACTTTGAATGGAATTGACATTATGTAAATTTATGATCTTTTTTCTCAGTTTGAAAATGTTAAATGACGTGATATTTGTGTGCATGTAATTTTTTTATTCTGTCTTCATGTTTGACATTATGATATAAAAGAGTCATCAGTAGAATACATTAATGCCAAAACAAATTATCTCGTATTTTGAGACATATTTAAATATAACAGTGTAATATGCATACTTCATCGTTAAAGAAAAATTTACGTTAAAAATAAATATTAAAAAAGAAAACAAATACTTTTTGACATCTTACGTAAGCAGCACTTGCCTGGAAAAATCCAACGCCTATACCCACACATGTAAAAGAAAATCATCATCGGTGTGAATTCAAATCGTTGTGTTGGACATTTTACTATTTACCCTTAGCCACCTTCTCCCGCATGACGACAATATAATGAACAATGTTTAATATCTCTTTGCTGTAAGTTACCTGTATATATTGTACTAAAAAGGGCGATATGAAGTCTGCATGTCAGTTTATTCGAATATAACTCAATTATAAGTTGTTTTGGGGTCTACAAATATATAATGTGATTGGACATTTTACTAGCGGGAAGTTTGTAACGTCTTTAGGCCCACCGAGTGACGATTCGTGACCCTTCACTTGACCCTCGTTAGTGCGTCGGGTCTCTCGACATCAACTTCAATACAAACTTTCAGTGTTGTGATTCAAGGAAACTTTCAATCCAATTACTGCAACGTTGTGTATATCTCGACGTGTGAGAAACATTTTTCCAATAGTCTAGATTTACTTTTTTACCCACTTTCTGAACATTTTCTATTAAGATACATGAACATTATGATACCTATATCCATTTCATTATCTTATTATATAATAAAATACTTAAGATTTTTTTTTCATTACACACTAAATATATAACGTTATAATGTCATTTTATCGCAACGCATATTAAATTTAATTAACCTTCAGATAGTTTTCGCTTTAGGACTGTTTTACATAATTATTTCGATTCATTTTAATCGTCTTTTTTATAAGGATAGTTGATAAAAGTTATAATTGTGTCGTACTAAACATCATGATTAACTAAAATCAACTACTCTTAATTAATCTATGCTTTATTTTTTAATTCAATGAAGTTTTGATTTGACAACTAGCCCATGGGCAAAATGCAAATATTTTAGTAAAAAAATGAAACTGCTTTCGAAGTAATTCGCGGAAAATATTTAATTCTCAATAATTGATCACTCAAACACGTGGTAACTACTCTTGAAATTTCGATTCGTCGTAAATAACTCGTGGAGTTCTATATAAAAAAAAAATGTTCGTTTGTGAATCGGCATTTATATATAATACATTACGAGACCAAGGCTCTTTCATGGTCCCGCCATTGACGAATAGATGGCGTCCATATTAATCATCCGGCGTAATGTCTTTTGTCATCGTCGTTCAGCGAGGATTAAGGCACGAGTCCTGGAGACTAACGCATGTCCTAATCGGCAGATGTCACCGTAAGCAAGATTGATCAGGTCCTCGCGCCAATGGCGGTGGAAAAACCATTTCCTCGCAGCAATCTTACCCCGGCATCAAATCATATTTTAGCGGAAATCTCGCGGCAGAAAACTGTGCTTTGTTTTCCTGAAGAGTGGCACAAATCCTCTCATTTGCTTTGCAGAGCTTTTTTTTCGTGAAAAAATCCATTGTGGCAAAATTTGTGATGGAGTTTCAAAAGTGCAATGTGCTGTTAAAAACACAAATGGTTTACCAGTGGATTTTTCATATATATATATTACTGAAGACGATTCCAGCTTTTTACAGAGTGTTCGTTGGAACGACTAACTATGTTGTTTGGTTGCGATTTTGGTAAACATTTATTTTGACAGTCGCGAAGTATGGAGATGTGAAAATGCGATGAAAATTTTATAAAAAGACCGCGCATGTGTGAGGCTAACAGGTGCAGACATTTAGATGACATATGTATTTCCCAACGTTTTGAATTGTTAAAACATTGCACGATTCCACATGTTTTGTCATTATATACCCGGGTTCCGTCTTTCGGCATCTTCAGAATTTTATCATATACATTTATTTATATTTATACAGAAATCACTGTCAATTCTGTTGCATCCGTGTAATAGAATGCCTGAAGATGTTGAAATGCGAAACTCGGGACGTTGGTGACAAAACATATAAAATCTTGCAAAATTTTAACAATTAAAATTTGATGTTGAAATTCCATCAAGCACCTCCAATCGATATCATTTATCATTAAAATCATTTTGTTTTCTATTTACATCAATATATACAAACATAAAGTTGTAAGCCTTACCGGCGAACACCCTGTTGTAATGTTTTTTTATATGACACCTACTAATAGCTACTGTAATTAACCGAATTTGATGTCTAATAAATAAATGCAGAAAACGAGTTGTTTTATATGGCAACTGATGTGAACTTTTCAATAATTGAATATACAATTTTATAAACATATGAAATGTACCAAGAGGGTAATTTTTCATCGTTTTCTGTGTTTGATATCCTAAATAAAATTATTTGTAACATATCACTGTAAAATATTCTATTTTGTGGACCGCAACCATCTCCGCAAGTTAACCCAAATGATATGCGATTCAGTCGAAATCTGTCGCAACACTACTCTTGTTTTTTTATTCTTAAAATATTTTAAAGAGTGGTCAGACGCTATTATTATCGTTAAATAATTTAATGAAATATGTGTCCAAAAATTTTACTTTGAAAATTCAACTTTAATTTTTTAGTGGGAAAGTGCGAAAAATGTAATCCATCGCCTTGATAAATCAATACAATGTCAAATTATATATATATTTTTTTAATATTCGTTGTCATTCACTTAGTAGATTTTCAATTTTACATTGCCAATGGAATTACTTTCAAGGAGTACAACAAATATATTGCTGCTTTTTTTCCACTTCTATGTACGATAGTGTTTGCAAGCAATACAATAGACTCCCTTTTTATTGACTTTTCACGAACTTTGAATCGAATTAAAATATCGATGAAACCTTTTGTTGTTAAATTGGCTTAGGGAGACTACAGACTAAGTTACAGTCAATTGTAGAATCTTTGAAACGGAATCTCACTGTTTATTATGCTTTGTGGAAAATGAAAAGCAAAATCTATAAATAACTTTTAGTAAAAAAATCCATTTAAATGACTTTTATTAATTTAGTATTATTTCATTAGTGATTCATTGAACTCTCCTATTTCAAAGACGTCGCGGATAAATTAAATTTGGCCTGTGATGCAAATCACGCCGTGCGTAACCGTATTTTATAAAAAAGCGACCCTCGCTCTTACGGTCATTGAAAGACTTAAATTTAAAAGTCAAAGTCGTTTGTTGCCATTGAGTAAGCAGTCGGATTGAGACCCGATCTCCTTTGACTTTTAATTCTATCCTTCCGGTCCGAGCTATTGCATGTGCCAGCATTGAGTTTTGTATCATTTTTGCAGGAATGCATTGGATATATTAAATATTCAAAATAAATTGTTATAATTATGCTAATATATGTAAATTTATAACATATTTCCAATATATCTATGTATATGTAGTGGATATAGATGTTCTTATTATTTCATTGAATATATATTATTACATTTACTGTCTATTTTAATTATATTATGATTTTTTAAAATTCATATTTCTTTTTTAGCAATTAAAACAGAATAATTATTTTGCATAAAAAAATTGTAAGTGTATTATGTTTCAACGATACCGGTAAAAAATATAATTTTAATTAAATAATTACAGTCAATTGAAGTGGGCCAACCAGTACGCTCGCGAAACTACGCGAAAATGAGTCTAAGGAGTCTTTTTTTTATTCGTCCAACTCTTTCAATTCCTGATCAAAGGGGAATCTTTCGCTCATTATCGAAGTCTGTCTTTGCCACTCTGCCCTGTCCGCATCCATTGAGGCTCCGATGTCGTTTTTTTTTATTTTTATTTAAAAAAGCCTTTCGAACTGATGCTCAGTAATTATGTCTTTTTCTATTTGATATCTGGTACGATATTGCGAAGACAATGCCACTGGATTTTTTTTTTATTAAATTACATTTATTGATTGAATTGGAATTTACGTGGTAGAATTATATTAAACCACGGTGAAAAAATGACAATGTATTTTATTTCTACAACATTTATAAGTTATATAGTTCATAGCTATTTCGGCTTACGCCTCCATCAGAAAGATGTTTAATTGAATTTCACATACATTTTAAAGATCCATTACCGAGTTATATTTATTTATTTAGTTGATAACGATCGGTCCGTGTAGCTCTGTATCGGGCCAAGAATATGAGGAGTAAAATCGATTCTTTTTATTAGTATTGCGTTATGGAAGGCGGCCGTGTAACAACGGCTGCATATACATAACGGGTGAAGGTGGGACAACCAACTATATATTTAGTTGATATAAATTAAATCACACTAGTCGTTAGCGTTCGAATGCTTCCACGCGAATACGCTACGTTTTTTTTATTATGATGTTTCGATTAACAGCTGTTGGTTATTTTATCAAATCTGCTCATCTAAAAATTGTTAGATTATTCAAAGAAAGGCGTTTCCGAACAATTCGTTTTACCCCCCGAAGAGAAAAAAAATCGATAAACTTTTAACTATTTCTAGCAAAGAAAGTTCTTTCGAGATGCTCAATAAGGAGGTTATTCGCTCGACACTGAGAATATACGGAAATTTGCATGCGCCTTTTAATTTATTTATTTTGTCTGTTAAAATTTACGAAATCATGGTGTTTAATAACATCTTAACATTAGTCATTGTTTATAAAACCTCCGCAAGAAAGTCGTAATCTTGAAAGATATTCGTTAATACACGGGTTGAATCCAGTACCGCTTATAATATATTGCGCAATTCATCCTCCCTTAATTTAACTTTTTGCCTCCATTCATTGAATACGTATATTCATCATAATAATTTATTTTTATTCGTAAGCTTTCTAGGATAATGATTCGGAAAGCACACGAATTAAATATACCGAAAGCTTCCCCTAATACAGTGGTCGTCATACTATCATTACTATAAAACCGAAACATCTTAAGCACGATGAAATCGAGAAAATATAAAATTAATTGGAAATATTTTTTTATTACCTCGAAATATCTAGATAAAGTTGTTAAATATCACCCGGGGTTTGTTTTTCAAAAACAGATTTTTATTGATTTTTGAATTAATTTTATTCGTGGTCCTGAAATACTTTATGGAAATAGTATATGCTCTTTCTTGGGTAGTTTTATTGTCATACAAATATTTGATACAACATGGACAATTTAAATCATAACCGTCAAAGTTTATGAAAATACCATGATTGCGATATTAGAGGTCTTCCCTTGGTGTAATTTAATAGTTTGTACCCATAAGACAGCTTGAAAGTAACGTAGCGTACAACTTAATCCGTTGAATTCCGTTATAAATTTTTCAATGCAGTAATTATCATTTTTTCATTGAAAGTTTCTTGGGCTTACATGTTATATTGATAAGTTACACGTCACACACAAGCACTGGTGTCCCACTATTAAAATTGTATTTATTTGATAGTACTCTATGATATAAGATGAGAAAAGATTTAGTAAAAAAATAGTTTTCTCGTGTTTAATCCGTGACAAATTATATTCTTTGATATTTTGGTTAAAGGCATTTTAATTTTCTTTGGAATATTTTGGTCTTTAACAGGCAGTTTATTCAATAACAAAATCAACTCGACTCTAATGTTCCATCTGTAATTTGAATTCTCAGCGTTCATGCTTGAATGTGATATTAAAATAAACTCTATATTATATTTTCCCGTTCACCTAAATATAGGTCCCGGATGCTAATTGTGGATCACGAGCTAAGGTTTGACGACCCCTACTCCAGAAAATAGCACTTAAACTCTAGAAATACTAGTGATTTATTTAAATATGGTTATGGTGTCTCTTGTGATAAGGATAATAATCAGCACAAAAGGAAAGTTTTTAGGGTTTTATTGTATGGGCGCTCCGGCATTACAAATTCCGTAATATCTAACATTTAGTGATAAAATAAATGCTTTATTTTCATTTCGAAAAATGTATTAATCAGTAAAATAAATAAAATTTATCGTTTCACGCTTTTTTTTTAAATCCATCTGGTATAGTTTTAAAGTTGATATGCGTTTCATTATTTTTTTTGCATCAAAAGCTAGCTTTTATTTTTGTCGCGTGATCTGGAAAATCGAATTTTTACTGTACACAGACATTTTCAATTTTCTCTTGTCTAAATAATCCTGTTCCACAAAAAAATTACATATCATCTTGTTCAATAACGGCGGTGATTTATTCACTAACAATTCATCATTACATTCTCACATCCTTTCACATTCTTATGCTGTGCTTATAAAATATTTGCATTTGAAAACTAAAATGTCTACCGCAAGCAATAAATTGAAGCCGCCATTGAAGGTTCGCGCATTTCTGTGATTGCCATAAATTATTTTTAATGGAAAAACTTCAACATGCCAATAAAGAAAAGCAATAGCACTAAAAGCTTCAAACGGAATGCATTTTTTTGAAAAGAAAATTATTCATTCTATTCACAGTGCTACCGATTTCTACAGTATTTTTAAAAGAAACTATTTACTGTACATAATTTGTATTAATTATTATAGCTATTAATTTTATTTTAGCAATAATATATTAATAACTTTAATTAATGGTGTAAATTGTGTGCCTGAATTGATTATTTTTCTATTTATAATTGTAATATGAATGATAATGTATTTCACGGATTAGATTTTTCAATATGAACAGTAAATTTCTCTTTTTCAGAATAATTAATTAATTAATAGTATACGTACTCTCCGTGCTTCGGCAGTGTCAGATAATATGGAATCTATGTAATAAAAAAATACGAATACTCTATTGCATAGTTCCTTAACATTTTTACATCCGAGGACCACCATAAAATCCAAACATTGGATTAAAGTAATAAATATTTATATGCTTGATTTTTTATTCGAAACAATTAATTTTGCAGATGCTGACATTATAACAATATTTAGGTATATTTAAACAGACAGTAACAAAAAAATGTAATTTAATAATCTATAAAGTACAACATAAAATTCAATTGTTTTGGCTCACCCAAAAATCTTCGCGGACCACCGGTTGAGAAACTATGCTCTATTTGACGTCGGTCAACGCATGGGGATATGCACTCTCAAACGTGCAATCGTATACGACTAATGGCTATTTGGATATTTTGTACATGTTTTCGTATAGGTACATACACATTTTCCTACACTGAATGGACATTTTAGCTACGATTAACTTGGACGGTTTTTAAGTTGCCTAGTGCTACAGCGATGCTATTTAAAAAAAATAGTCGCAATTTATTTGGTACGTTAGACAACGCCACTGATGTTCGGATTCTTTTTTTTCAATGTTTGCATTATCCACTTATTTTAATAATCGACCTTTGTTTTAAATATATTAATATCTTAATAGTATTAAAGTCTTAATCATATTTAATACAATGTCTAACGCCTACATATAATAACAAGCAAGCAGCCTAGAAAATATGTTTGTATGAATATTTTCTTGTGAGATACCCCAAAAGTTTTGCCTCGGTCTCAGGAGCCTAATAAGGCGATTTGTGATGAGAATTGCGATAAAGTTTTTAGAGACAACACGTAACATCAAAACAAATAAATCGCAGTAATGACTAGATATATCTTAGTCAAGAATTGAATCACAACTTGTTTTGTCTTCTCGCCTGCCTTATCTCTCGTTCCGCCCCCAAAAAGTTTACGCCTCATTAACTGCCAGCTCATAAACAGGAACTTTTAACCCCTAATAGTCGCCGAGATTCCGCCCCTTTACATTGAACAGAGTCGCCTGTATTTAACGATTTTTACCAATTATGCGGTTATTATTATTCAACAAATTGTTCAGATATTACAAAAAATGTTTTTTATTATATATAGCTGTAGGTTAAAGAGGCATTGAAATATATTTTTTCTATATTTGTCTGAAAACGTATTTTGAGTATGCCAGATGTACGGCCTTCTGAAGTTTTCTTCGCGAAGAAAGTTGTGTGTTGATGTAACTTCTATTGGCAAAGTAAAGTGTTCCAAATACAAACAATCGTATGTCAACCTGCCTTAGGGGCGAACGACTGTTTTCTCGTATTCTTTTCACTGCCAGATGTCATTGTTTCTTTTATAAAGAAAAAATAATGATTTAAATCTGTCAAAATGTCTTCCATCGTAAAATAAGTCTTGCGTTGAAAGGGAAAATCTGCCAATTCGATTTTATGGAACCACTAGTTTCGACAATCTCGACAATAATTGTTAGATCCCTTTTTAATACATTTCTTTTCACGACGAATAAAAGAGTAGTTTCGTTGCTTTTCAACACAAAAAAACACTGATTTTTTTTAAAATTCTTAGTTTTGATGGTTTTTAGTTAACGAAGTGAATGATTGATATATTTATTTGTTGGTTTTGATTTATAAAATTTTATCCCATGTTTCAATTATTCTAAATCGTTCGGAAAAGTTTAAATTATTCTTTTTAATTTATATGTTTTTAATTTTTAATAACAAAAGTAAGCGCTCATCGTTCTACTAAAGCTTTTTGTTTTATTGGGTTTTTTTTTGTCAAATAAATATTAAAAGGAAACAAAATGTGTAATATATGTAGAAATACTGCTTTTAATTGATGGTAGTAATGTCTGGGTTAAAACGTGTTACGCATTGACGGATCCTGGCTTATGATTTGACATGCGGCTCGTAATATTACGTCTGTATGTTCATAATATTTTTTTTTCTATAATACAGCTTTACTCATCTTGTCAATGTATTATATTATGCCGTTTGGATTGCGTAAAAACGCATTTGGAATATATAAATTGCTATGTACCGAACTATTCGCTATTGATTGTCACTCACTGTTCAGTAAGTAGAACTATTTTTGTGTTCAAAGACGCCCAACATACAATTTCCGTTCCGACTTTCCGCGGGTTCCGATAGCGACATGAATAATTGCCAAAACTCAATTTTCAATACAATTATCAGCGTTCACATATTTTATATTCATCCGAATTTTAAATTTCGAACAAATCTTCTAAATAACTTGTGTAAAGGTTCGTTTGTTACTTTTTTCAAAAAGTTTTAATTGTGATAATTACCGTTGTCTCATCTTACGATTATCCGAGGGGTGTCAATTTCATCTCGGTCCAACTTGCGCAGACTTTAAGCTTTTCTTTCATTGATTGCGCTATTTGGTTTTAATAAACTTGCACATATACAATGAAATTCTTATTTATTTTACTTCACATACGTAACATTGGCTCTCACGTGAATTAAGATACTTAAATTATAAAGCGTAGGTGTTCAACGGATCTATAAAATATTTTATATACACCCAGTCCTTTTTTTACGCGAATTCGATTATACGCGATTTTTTTGGACGGCACCGTTACATTTTTTTACGCGGTTCACTCGTTTTTACGCGATTTTTCCCCAAATTTGTTTTAAAGAAGAAATTTATATATGATGCTAGGCATGTACGTTTCATTCTTTTTTTAAATAAAAAAAATATGTGTATTTTTAAAACGTAATTTTGTAAAGTATTCCACTTTTTTAAATACAAATCGAAAAATCCCAAACGATTACATTTCGCAACCGAGAGACAGCAGCGAAGAATTCATATAAGTGAAAAAAAAAGTAGTCTCATTATATTTTTATAAGCAATAAAGACATGAAAATATTTTTTTGCACGAATTTCAAAGAGCAAATTTTGGTTTTTCATACGTTTCTGGTACTTTTTCAAGCGATATTTTTATTTTTGGAACCAATTAATCAAATTATATGAAAGTAGTGATTTTTTATGCGATTTTTTTACGCGCCGTTTTCTGGAACCAAAGTATCGCGTAAAAAAGGACTGGGTGTATGTACATTTCCCGTGCGAGAAAACTGATTGGATCTACCTACAACAAATTTTGCAAAAAATATTGTTAAATACATACCTTAAATATGCATAAACATAAGTCGAAGCATTCTTGTCTCTCCTATTTCGCTCTAAGGCAAATATTGAATATTAACGAGTGACATTTAAAGTTTAAATCTCACATTATTTATTTTATTATTTTCCACATTTTGATGAACTAATGTAACAATCTTTTAGGAAAACATCATGGTCTAATGGGTGCCTATCATCTCACGGCTTGAAGCGGTGGGAATATATTTGAATAGAGATTTTCAAAACAGTCGGAAAATAATCAGTATTATTCTCATTTTGAATTTTATTTAATTACGAACTTCATGTTATCGTGTCGGAAATTATCAGTCGTGTATAACAATACAATAAATTTCAGGATGCGGTATAAATAATTGTAAACGTTGCAAATTTTTAAAAGCAATTTGTTTTACATCTACCTCGCACGTCATATTTCTTTGTGCTGTCAAGTAACTGTGTGATATACACATATTGGCGAAGAGGTTTTTAATTTTCAACAAATACATTGTATAAGATCCTTACATTTTCTTATATTGTGAAAAATTCAGCGAATAGTATTACATAACTATAAAATCACGCTATATAAATAGATAAAATATATCTGGCTAATTTAGCTAACCACTATATACAGCTCGCTACGTCCATCATTTTCCTTACACGAATTTGTATATTATACACGTGTGTGTTTTTTTTTTTTTTACAGTTGAACTTTATTTTTAATGCAATATTTATATGTATCCTTCTGTCAACCATCCGACGGAACTTGCTCATTTGAATTTTTTTAGAGTGAGCGGACCTTTGCGTTGAATACTTATTTTCTCACGACCGCACAATCGTTTGCTTCTCTAGCCGACAATTTTATTCGATTCTGTGATGAATGTACCATTGATGGAAACCAAAATAAAATCAAATTATTCACGAGTAAAAAATACATCAGCTTTGCGTAAACTTTCGCATCTCGAACGACTTTGAAGCGGACTCTGAATAAAAGAAAAAGCTCTTCATTTTGCCCTTGCACTGGAGCTTTTCTTTTGTTGAAGCTTTCTGAAAGCGCCCTTTGAAATGATACGGGGGGTTCGGATTTATTTATATATATTATTATGTGAAATATTTTTTTTAGTATTTTTGTGGTAATCATGTGACTGCTTAAATCAATTATGAATGGGTATATTTTTCTAAGAATATAAGTCTTTTAATAATTTTCAATATTTTAATTGATAAAAGCACGGTATTTATTCATCATTAGTTTAAGATATAATTTAAAAAAAATTATACGATGAATAATATTCACACAAGTTTTTTTAAGAGGTACTACTAAGAATAAAAAAATTTCAAATGTCTTAAACAATTATTTCGTTATTTATTTACGTGAAAGATTGCCTAGAAATATATGTTTTCAATATTGATTGCACCTGTTCTACATTTGTAACTTCGCCAAAAATGCTTCGAGTAGAAAGTTTTGCCAAGGTTATGTATATGATAATTTTTCAATATAAATTTCATCTTAACGTGCATAGATTTTCTGTTTATATATTTTTATTTAATTATCTGAATTGACTATAACAATATGTGACGTATCAGGAAACCAATTGAAATCGATTATTAAAAAGTCATACAATTGGTTGTTATACTAGTTAAACACATAATTTGATGGTAGTGATAATAGTATTTTCTTATAAAAATACAGAAACGAATGCTAAAATGTGACTCTGAATGACGTCAGAAATTAAAGATGTTTCATTGAGAACAACCCGTAGTTTAACCCTTCGAGGTCGAACAATACGATCGTGTGGACGAAGTTGGCCGACCGCAGAAGCTTAGAAAAAACTTCAAAAGACTACTTCTGAAGATGAGAATATCTAATGGGTTTTCTTTGTCGGGAAAATATCATAAATTATTACACTCAGTAATGTTTATCACGAATGGTTAAAAGATAATCAACGGCAAATTTCATATTTTCATTAACGAATACAGCATATTCGGAAGATAGTTTTATTTACATGTATATCTCAATAAAAAATAATTACTGAATGTAGTGGTAAGTAGAATTTTAACTCTTATTGCCCAATATAAACTAAGGGAGGAAAAAATCGCAACATTTATTCCCAGGATTTCAAATATCTTACGAACAAAAATTAAAAAGGATTTTTACTATATAATATATATTCTTCTGGATTTGAACATTTAACACGTATTCTCAGCTTTAAAGCCGACTATATTCATTGGCGAATGAAACTATGAAACACCTAACTTAAAATCCTAATATTGCTAAGAATACGAAGCGGCACGTAGAAAGTAAATGTCAACGCTCAGTAGGAAAATCGACGTCAGTATAAAAAAAAAGTCCTACACAACGCTCCCTGCTATTTAATCGTACCGCAACTCACCAATTTCAAATAAATATCTTCTAGATTTAAATAACCCAATTAGATTTTAATAATCATTTTACTTTGTAAAAACCTTTCATCAAAAAGTCATTAGCTGTATATATTGTTTACAAAATTATCGTATGAAAAATTGAATGTCATTTCAATCAAATCAAATAGTTATTATATAATTTACAAAGATTCACCTATTCAAATTTAACATTCGTCGATATCGTAAATTATTCATCATAAATAATAAAACCAATTCGTTAGTCTACATTGTTGAAATATAACACAATGTCGTCACTATCATATAATTTTAAATTTAATATATTATTATTATATTAATATAGACTATTCTTGAAAATCATTTTATTTAATTAGAAAATTATTATCTCCTCATTGATACATATTTTTTTTGTTACTGAGAATATTTACGTCTAAATAAATCAATCACAAATATCCCAAGACATTTTTTGATTTTCAACCCACGATTTCTTCGCTAAATAAATTTGTGAAAACGAATCGAAAACTGATATTAGCATTATCTATTTTAGCTTAAATTAACATATTATATATCAAACTTAATATCACTCCAAATGTTACTCAATTAGATTTATTACAAGCCATGTTACTAATACAATATATCTTGCTATTGTTACCAATTAGTGACATTTATAATTGCCATTTATCTTTCTCATTTATTTTGCGTTGAAAGCATTCTTGTTTGAGTAAAGCATTCGCCATAACAATAAAACTGCTGCTTAACGATGCCCGTTGGTGAAAATGGCAAAGCATCTTATTTTCATTATTTGTAATTACGTAATCACGTTTTTTTTTTAATTTCACTGCTTCAGCAACATTCTCTCTTTTTCTGATTTCATTACAAACTATATAGCTTTTTTTTTTTTTTTATTTATTTTTAAAATAAGACAGATAACCCTGTTTAATTAAAATGTCACGTTACTATTTCGACTCTGCAGGTAAATGTCATTTTCGATAGATTCGGCGGCAACTATGTCATTTGTAAATAATAATATAATTGTTCATGTTGTTATTCGACTAGACGTGTGAATAAGGTTCGTTACAATTAAATATTCCATCATATGTAATAATACGAGTGTACCCCATCCTTGTCCAGTCAACTTTATGTGTAATATGTAAAATCGGCGATGTCCAAAAATGTTGATACGTTTTTTGGAAAGTTGCCCAAGTCCCCGATAATTTATGTGCAGACCAAGGTCTGACCGGGATCGTGACTTCCACACGATGCGACGTTGTAATAGTTGTGTTACTGCTTTCAAGTTATCGCTCATTCATCTAAATCGCGTGGAAAAGTACCGTCGTATTTTGCGTAGGCTATTTTATTAATTCGACCATAATTTGCGGCATTTAATATGAGTAGATCATTGCTTTAACGCTTACATAAAACTCTTGGCTATTTTAGAGCGCATGTTTGTTTTTCAACGCAAGATCATCATCGACGGTTAAAATCCTGACGAATTCGAATTCGCACATCTATTAATGTTATTGTGTACACGAAGTTCGTTGAAAGCTCCGCTTTCCGAAACATTAAAATCGTCCAGAATTGTTATTCTGGAGTTTATGTGACAGAGACATCTATACATTTAATTTAATATTTGAAATTTATTCTTATAAACTATCGTACTGTGAGTTAAGCCTATCATGTTATAATAAATGTATTTTTTGAAATGTATGTATAATATATGGAAGAGAAAACTACAGAAGTGAATTGAACAGCCAAATTCAAAATATGGTAGAACCCACCGAAGGAGAAGCTTTTAATATCGACGAGAGGTGGAAAACATCAAAGGAAGGTATAGTCAAAGCTGCGGAAGCCTCGATAGGATTGGCAACCAAGACTGTTAAGTGCCCATGGTACGACGACACCTGCCGAAAAATGGTGGAGGAAAGAAGAGTAGACCGAGCGATCTATCTGCAAAACACTCAAAGCGAAGAAGCACACAAAAGATATAGCGAGACATGCAAAAAGGTCCGAAAGCATCTGAGAAAGTGCAAACGAAGTTTCATCAAAAGCGATTTTGAGCAGATGGAAGAAGAAGCAAAACGGAATAAAACCCGGTCATTCTTCTCGAAAGTGAACATCGAAAAGAGAGGCTTTCAGCGTTGCACGCTACAAATCAAAGACCTACAAGGTCAGATAGTGGCAGACAAAGAGCAAGTGCTTAACATATGGAAGTCCCACTTTGAAAGTTTACTTCAACGCTCTGCACCAGATGAACCTTTGGAATCGCCAGACATCGCTACAGCAGAACCTCTAATACCACCACCAAGTAAGGCAGAGTTAATGGGAGCACTTAGTTATTTAAAGAATAACAAAGCGGCTGGCAATGATAATATTCCATCACAGATACTCAAGTATGGAGGAGAAACCCTTCTTAACGCCATGCTTGAATTACTGCAAGAAATATGGGAAGAAGAAAAGATCCCCGAAAAGTGGAAAGAGTCACTGGTTTGTCCTATCTTCAAGAAAGGAGACAAACTCAACTGTGCAAACTACCGTGGCATCTCTCTTCTTCCTACTGCATACAAAGTTTTGTCAAATATTATTCTCGAAAAAGTTCTTCCGGATGCCGAAAACATGCTTGGTGACTACCAATGCGGCTTTAGAAGAAACCGCACCACCACTGATCAGATCTTTACACTGCGCCAAATATTTGAAAAGAAATGGGAATACGCCCAAGATTTTCACTGTCTCTTTGTGAATTTTAAACCTGCATATGACTCTATAGATAGAGAAGCTCTCTGGAATATATTGAAGGAATTCCAAATACCATCAAAACTTATAAATATAATAAAAGTATGTAATGATGGATCCAAGAGCAGAATTCATATGCAAGGTAGCTTATCAGAATCTTTTGAGGTGACAGCAGGACTAAAACAAGGAGACTCCTTATCACCTATGCTATTCAACCTAGCTTTAGAGAAAGCCGTAAGAGAGGCAATGAAAGCAGAAAGTGGAGTTATACTGAATGGGTCCCACAAAATATTGGGCTACGCGGATGATCTAGTGGTGCTCGGAAAATCTGAAGACGAAATAAAAGATATTTACACTCCTTTGGAGGACACAGCAAAAAGGTTAAATCTACGAATAAATGTGGGAAAGACTAAGTATTTGAAAATGACAAGAGGCAACGAACCCTCTGGAGACATTGTAATAAGAAACTCCTCGTTCGAGAGAACCTCTCTTTTCAAGTACTTGGGCTCTAATATTTCCTCTAGGAATGAGATGACTTTGGAGCTTGCTGACCGACTGAGAAGTGGAAATGCAGCGTACTTCGCGCTAAATAGTCTTTTTAGGTCCAAAATGCTGTCCATCAAAACCAAGTGCTGGGTGTACAACGTGATCATTAAACCGATAGTCATGTATGGATGTGAAACCTGGGGTTTAACAGAAAAACAATAAAAGGCCCTCCAAGTATTTGAAAACAGAATCCTCTGGAGAATACTTGGACCCGTTAATGAGAACCACATGTGGCGCATTCGTACGAATGCTGAGCTCTTCGACCGATACAAACCAAGAATCACTAATGTCTTGAGGTCGAGAAGGCTCAGATGGGCGGTTGTACGATCTGAGAAGTCTAGAGCTCTCCATAAGACTTATGAAGGAACACCAGCTGGCACCCGACTTCTCGGTCGCCGTCGACGGAGATGGGCGAATAACATTCAAAAGGATGTTGAGAGGCTGGGGATAGTCAACTGGAGAGAAAGAGCGCTCGACAGAGATGCCTGGAGAGAGGTTGTGCAGTCGGCCATGGACCTGAACGGCCCCTAGCGCCATTTTATAATAAATAATATAATAATAATATGTATAATATATACTGTTCGTATAGCGGCATGCTTTTTGTATGAAAAAGAAAACAGGAAAGAACGTTTCGAAAAATATTTGGTATATGTATGGTATATTTGGATCTATGACTAAAAAAATAATCTGGAACATTATTTAAAAAATGGACACATAAGTGTAATGTTGATTACCCTATTATAGATAAGACAAAAACTATACGTATTATATAAAACTTCAAACAATCAAAATTGCTTTCATTGATTGAATTGGCTTGAACATGATAGAATTTCATAGTATAATAATTATTATTCCTGTCTATATCCAAGTGACAACTGCCTACTAGGGATTGCTTTACCGGTTAGCCGGTAAATGGCCCAAAATGCACCAGCGGTAATTACCGGTAAATTAAAAATTTACCAGTTTTTTACAGGAAATGTTTTTATCGCGGATTAATGCCAGATACAGGCATATTATAACGATTTTTTATTATGAATGAACTGAGGGAGTGAGAATTTTTTTTTCAACTCCGGCAACATTGATAAAAAGTTTTTTACTTGTCACACTGCTTTCGTCTGTCATCACAATCGCAATCGCGGGCACCGTGATGCCCACTGCTGGCTGCAGCTAATTCTAGTTTTTATGGGACAGATAGCGAAGAAAATTCGTATTTACTTATTCAACTATGTCTTCATTATACCAAACCAAAAAACAACTTATTTATAAACTCTGCAATCCAATACATTGATTGTTTATTTTATTTTAATTATGAATTTATATTAATACATATAAATTATGCATACATGTATAATATATATATATATATATTCTTTATCAATACGTTAATGGATAAACTAATAGTTTAGCGTACGAACTTCCTACTGGCAGGTAAACCAAATATTACATAGTCGTAATTTAAATTAATCAATCTTTATGTGGCAAATAATAAATTATCTGATTTACTTCAAAAAGTACATTTGAAACATACACATATTCACCTGAAACATACTTAAAGTACATTTTATGACATTAATATTCACCTGAAATGTATTTTAAATTATTTATGTTTCAATCCAGGATACCATTTTTAGTGACAATAGCCACGTACAGTTATACTTTAATGATATAATCCACGTCTATTTGTTTTTTCATTTACCGGTAAATTACCGGTAAGAGGTTATTTACCGTTTACCAGTTATTAAAATTTGACGGTAAATTGCAATCCCTACTGCCTACTTATAGTATATTGAAAATGGGATGGTTTAACGTTGGGACGTTTACATATCGATGGATTAACATTGACACATTGCAATGATAGATATTTGTCTTATTTCAATCAAAGCCTGCCGAAAGAAATTTAATAAATCAAGCAATAGAGTAAGACTGTTAAGATTTGGTTTTTGAAAAGATTTTCCGTTTATTAACAATCAGAATTGTATTTTATTATATAAGACACTTGTTAATATATATATATATATATTAATGTGATACATATTGGCAATGTTAGAGCATCGATGTATTTATGACAACGTTTTTTATTCATCGCATTTCTCTCGCGTCGACTAAGTGAGTCAGTGCCTGAAATGGACATCGGTGGCAGCAATAGGGTCTCCCGGGAAAAGTCGCCGGCGCGTGAAGGGTCTCCGCAGTCTTCGGGAATATCAAGTGAATCTTTCGGCGGTTTTCGCTGAATCGAATGGGAGATGCGCACTCTCGCGTGTGAAACACTTCGTTTCATTAATTGATACAATCGACCCTAGTCCGGCTCTTTGCTGAACTTCTTGGTAACATAGTTACAAATGTGTAATTGTTTTGGCCTCGAGGGATATCCAACCCTGCTTGATTACTTTTTTTAATTGTTCCGAAATATTTCGTTACTAGTATTTTCTTGTTTTCCCACATTCATATTATTTCTATTGAAATATTTTAAGACCATCGATGTTACAAACGGGGTTTTTTTCTAACTTACGATATCGACTAAGCATCTTCGGGTATTTTATCATACGGGTGAAATTGAACTGACAGTAAACGGTTTCCATCGATTGTTTACAAGTGGCATTACCCAAGAAAAAAAAGATCATATGGCTGGGTGCTAAAAATAAATTTGAAATAATTTTCAAACCTATTGATGTGATTATAATAACATTAAAATTTTTCATATGATAATTTCATAAAAATGAGGACAAAACGTGTAAAAATATAAAAAAAATTATCACTACAAATTAAACACTGGAAAGAATAGCTAACTTCTTTTCCTATTGAAACTATATGTATCCAATATAGCAGGCAATCAGTTTTCTGACTTGAAAGTATAGATTCACACGAATCGTCGCATGTATTATGATTATGTTGTACCTTAATATTTTATAATTAACAATTATCGTCGAATGAGGGAAAAAACAAAGATTTTTGCTAATGCTGACTCCTAAACATTTCTTAAACATTTTTTTTTGTGATCTGTGATTGATAAATTTAACAAATTTAACTTGGGTATATTTCTTTACAAATTTCTCCTTGTTATCGTACTGGTTGATTTAGGCTTTTCACTTAGTATCCTGCGTACATGATTTTCAAATTATTTTTATTTTTTATTTAACATTGATAGATATGTTCATTCTTGCATGGTTTGAAAATAATGAAAGCATGGTTACTCTTATGATCTCACTTAATGTATTCGCTGGTAAATGCCTTTTATGGTCGGTTGTATTATTATAAATTCATTAATAATCGATTTATAAAGGAAATGATTTCTTCGCTGGCAGGTTATTTGAAATTGTCTGAATAATGGAAAAAGGAAAAACATATTTCTTCCAAATGTACAAAGCCTGGCTTGACCTTTCAATCATAGGTCTGAACCTTTGAATACAAAGGGATAAATACAATAATCATCCTCGTCTTGCTTTCATTTGGTAGATTTCGCGTTCTTTACCAGTTTTGTCGCCCTGCTCAATGATAACGTAAAATTGCGTTTTCCGCAAATTACCCACTGATGTCACACAGCGTTATTTCTCTCTTTTTTTCATCGCCGCCGTAATTAACTCCGAAGGCTATATTTATACAGTAAAGGGTAGATTCAGCGGCGTTTTCACAAAATCAAGCCTTCCACCATGACAGACAGAGCGACCCTCTCATCCGCGGAGTTTCACTGCGACTAATTACCGCTAATTAGAAAGCTTTCAGCCTACCATCTGACGCGGCCGGAAGAATACGCATACTATTCAAAAGCTTTTACAACTCTTAAAGTTTATATGCACATGGTAATTAATACTTTCAAACTTTATCCATTTGCAAAGACTATTTAGTTATCCGCATAGTATACAAGATATCATACATTTAATCTCTACTAAAGGAAGCGTTTGAGAGTTATATGTTATATATATAGTTTGACTGATGTAAGTGGCGTGTATTTTTTTTTCATACAATATTTCAAACATATTCGAATATATTCAATATTGGCACAATTATATGTATCGAAACAGACATCACACGAGTTTCCCGATAGAATATCATGTTATTTTCTTTCAAGGTGATATATTATTTCTTTAATCAGTCACAATAACAAAAATATTATTTGCTCGATTATTAATATTAAGCATTAGGTAAATAAATTTTCTCTACCGATGATACCAGGCGTGATCGAACTAAAATATCATATATAAATATAATATTTATAGAGTTCCGACGATGACGTGATCCGAATTAGCTATATCTTAACTATATCTTTAAAAAAAATGCTATTTTTTCACCGTGTTATAATATTTATTTATTAAAATGCAACATCAATATTAAATACGATTTTTTTTATTTTCAAAGACACATGTTTTCATTAAGATTTCTGTTATCTATTTAATATCCACTATATTTATACTTGCGTCCGATATATTCTCTATTTTAATTCAATAGTTCATTAGAAACGCTTCTGAAACAATTGTTACACGTGTCTGATAAACATAAGCAACCCAATTTATAAATCTCTTTTTTCGTAGTAGTTTTCGTAGTGTGGATTATAATGAAGTGATTAGTCGGTATGAATGACCTAGAATAGTGCTGATTCTGTCGAATTCATTCACGAAATCTATATCGACCCGCGTATCGTACTTATAAGATTATTAGCATTGTGTGGACCTCGTGCTTAGCTTTGTGGCTTAATCCGGGGCCTCAAAGCGTAAGCCATGTGGGGTCGCTTCTCGCTAAGCTTGCCGCACGTTAAACGCTCCACTCCCGTGCGATTCCTCCGACCGACGGGACGGACGCTTCGATGGACCCTCGCTTTAGTGCCGCTACGATAACGAAACTAGACAGCGTTCTCGATACATTACTTATTTTTTACGCTCCGCTACATTGACACAATGCAATTTCGATAGGGTCCTACAAAATCATATCGATGGGCATTAGGGTAATGAAACATTCTCTAGAAATCGACACGGATTCGTGAATTCGAAGAAATCTTATTCTTGTTTACCTGATTCTACTCCATACTGCTAGTATTGTAATTGCAAATGCTTTACGCCAGCGATCAGTTAGGCATGGACTCGAAATCGGATATGTTCAATGTCTAACTAAGGCGCTTTAATATTTAATATATATATATCCTTTTCCACCGAATCTTGAGTGATTAAAATATTTTACTTGAATTCATTTCATGTCAAGCGATGAAAAACTAGGAATATTTTATAGAAAAATATGACGCCTTCTCTGTAAGCTTTAATACGTTTTTCATAACATTCAATTACATAAAAAAAACAACTCAATTTATTATTACTCCAATAGATACATGTTCCCACTTATTAGTTGTCGTATCCATCAGAAAAAAATATTCTGTAAACTCAACAGAATAAAATAAAATCGGCATTTATGCGTGTAAATATATATTATGACATTTATTTTAATATAAATTTTTCACTTTTATTCTGTCCAAGAATAGATCGTATTACATATTTTGAGGTAAAATGAACACCACTATTATGGAAGTATATTCCTATTGTCGCAATAAAGTATTTTCGTTCGAGAAGGCTTTGTTAAAACCTTTTACTGTACCACAATATAATACTCCCTAATATAGACCAAATGTGTTCCAGTTAGATGATCTCTGCACATGCCAATAAAGCTACCTCCAGCGAGACAAACTTAGCCAAGTGTCTGTAATGTGTTTTGCTCTGCCAATAAAATTCTCAGTGCATTTTTGCATTACTATGTGTGGTACCTTATTGTGAATACGTGATTGTTTTATTCAAGTGTTTCCGTGCCCAGAATATTCTATTGGCTAAACAAACGGCATGCAAACTGTTATGTTTTCTCTTTACAAGTATGTGCTACAGAAAGTGTACTAATCTATGATATTAACGTGCCAAATTATGAATATTAAACTCGACAATACACCACGATTCAAACATAGAATTTACCAAAAATAATGTATACCAATGTTTCTGATGTAACTACTAAACTAAAGACTCGGCGTGTAGCTATCTAGACGTATTTGTTTGAAAGAATATGGACACATATGAAAACGATAATCGCGTTCAAAATTATCAATATAAACCAATTATTTTAAATATTGAAATACAAAAATACAAATCATTCTATGCTTACAAAGAAAATTCTAATTTGTTATAATTATCGTCCTTTTTTATACAAAGAGCACCGTTCGTTGTGCAATTTTATTATTTTTATTGTTTATTAGTTAAATGAGCGTAGCCAAAATTGTCCTGTATACATAAACCTAGGATCACTTTTTATTTTAGACAACATTTAGAACGAGCTATTTACTACCACACGTTCTATACTTCTCAATAATAATAGGCATAAAATTTTTAATGCAAGCAAAATAGTAAGTAAATTAAAAATTTGTCAATAACAACTTAGTTGTAATGAAGTTATATATTTGTCATATCCTAAATAAGGATAAAAAGGAATAAAAGTCACATTTTATTTTTTAAATTTAAATTTGACATTTTCAACGCTTTAACTGTCACTTCTTGATGGAAAGGTATGATATTTCCAATAGTAAAAACGCATCTTTTTAAAACTTATTTTTACAACATATTTTATTATCAGGATCGTTTTCGCTCATCGCCGGCATTATCAAATAAAGATACTCGCTGTGAGCGAAACCGGTATAAATAAATACTAAAAAATGGGTTTTTATTGCTAAAAATATTTCGTTATTTTCATCTAAGATTAAATCTCTGTATTTTTATATAGATCTAAAACTATTTTAGAATTGATTACGCCACGTGCTGACACTATTATTATTCGCCTTTACATTTTACGACTGATTTCTCATCGACATTTGCAATAAAATTGTAGCTCGTTCGGTCCGCCTTCCTTGTTCACAGCTCATTTGAGATGCACTCTTACAGAATCACTCTCCAATTTCACTTCGCTTGGATGCCGCTGGATGAAGTCATTTTATACAATAATCCGATAGCACCAGTGGCAATTTATTTACAGATGCTGAAATCATTAGATCAGTACTTTTTTTTATAATGAAATACAGAAAAAGCTATTAATACGAAATATTGCTCACGAATTATGTAAGTCGATTATTATTAAGATTGGTAAAGAGACAAACTTGTCAAATAACATACGAATTTCTTCCATTTTTTATGTATTTATTTATATATACATGTTACAAAAATTATATATTACAAGTTCATTGGTTTTGTAACGTCAAAATATTTAAACATTTAATGTTGGAAATTAAAGAAATAAAAACAAAAAATGAGGGTAGCAAGAGAGTCAACCAAGCAGGTTCATGAAAAATGTACTTTAACACATTAAAAAATAGTATTTACCTGAACTTACTTTCGTCCACATGGAATATGTCGACATCCGAAGCAATGCTGTTGAACGTTGTTAATGCTCTACCATTCATCATCATCATCATCATCAGCCGGGGTCGATCCACTGCTGGATGAAGGCCTCCCCCTGTTTTTTTTTTTTCTTTTTTTTTTTCAGGGGGGGGTTTGGACATAGCAACATCACGCTGCCCAGGCGGGTTGGTGTTCGGTTTTTTGTCTGGGTTTTCCTTCCCATAGCCAAGAGAGCACGGCAATCGGTGTTCCCGAGCGGTCACCCATCCAAGCACTATCCGTGCCCAATGTTGCTTAACTTCGGTGATCGCACGAGAGCCGGCGCTTACAACGTGGTACGGTCGTTGGCGCTCTACCATTCATGTGAATAAAATAAATAAATATATATATAAAAAATCAAAACACTTAATAATTATAGTTTCTTCTTCTCACTAGATTTTTTTAATTCGTTGTAATAATTATGCACAACAATTTGTCGGTTTTATTTTGTTTGTGACACTTAGTTTCATATGTAATCAATTAGTTTATCTCGAAAATATGCACAGTTCAATTTCAATCATAGCCAAATTATGCTATTTCGTTTACCAAGTGAAGTAAAAGTGCTTTGTTTAAATCGTCAGACTTTTTTATGTGTTATGGAATATTTGTTTTATCAATTTTTACTGTATAATTGTCTAGGCATATCGATTTTTGTTATATCAGAATTTATATTATCGTCTCTAACTTTGGATGAATTCACTAAACAAATATTGTCGATAATAATGATTTAGTTTCGAATTTAATTTTTCTTTTGTGTCGATATGTATTTTTTTCGGTTCATTACCGAATTATTTGAATAAATATATATAATCTTATATCTTTATTCTTTTATATCACATCACATCGTTAGTTTTAGTTATAAAAAAGTTTCCTTTTTAAAATAGCGTAAACGCTGATGTATAATCGTTGGCGATGCGTGGTTATCCATGAGACTCCATCCGACCAGAAATGATGTATTGCTTCATTCCGCAAAAGAAACGGCTTACTCATTCATATCTGAATGTATTTTTTCTTGAAAATTGGAATTTGTATAGGGAGAAGGAAATAGTTCTTTACAGAACGACCATCGCCTATTGCTCTACCCGTACGAGATACAATATTGAATGTAAATATTTCGCTGTACGAAATTGCATAAACTATTGCCCCCTCACGCGATACCAAAATTACGCGATGGTGGTTTTAGAGTTCACTTTCAGTTGTACTTAACTATTATTGAAAAAAATTGTATATATTAACAAAATATAATTGACATTAATATAATTGATACACATAGATTTTATTCAATCTGTGAGATAATAGAACCTTTTTCGTTGTCTCGATTATTGTAACCATCCGTACAACTCGTCCGCTGTAGAATCACTTAATTTATAAGTTTTTTTAGCACTGATCGAAGGAGTGTTAAATTTATTTTACTCCAATACTTGATATTTTTATTTCATGCATGTACAGCGAAAAAGTCAAAATCGTCTACATGATATGTCTTTTTTTAAAATAAAATGTTGTGTCTGTGATAAAATTCAATCTATTAACATATGTAAGTGATCGAGCTACAGATATCAAAACTCGAACGAAAAAATCGATTAGCAATATATTTAGGGAATAGCTGTTCTGGCGATGGCGGAATTACGAAATATCTTTGAAATATATGTTATACAAATGAAACGTTGTTTACGAATACTTACAAAATTTTCAATGGAATGACATTATTTTGATTAAAATCTTTATTACGAAATTCAACGCTTCCTATCGTTTTTAGGCTAACGGAATGATGAAAACCTCAGAAATCGAGACCCGAAACAAAGGCTTAAAACTACCAAATAATAGTCTAGTTTCGAATACAAACGTTAATTTAACATGACAAAGTTTGTTAAGACATGTAATTGAAATCCGAGCAGTAAATTAATGGTTAGTTAAAGATCTTGTGGTATTTCAAGAAAATAATATTTCTTTTAAAAAAATTGCGATTTCTCCCATTGATTTTTTTCAGAATAGTTAGTTAACATGGCTATTATGGCATATTGTTTCTAAGAGATAATGTGCTGCATTGACATCCAATCGAGTTCTTTGCTTCGTTTTTTTATTATTATTAACGTGGCCGAAAAAGTTTTCTCATTTTTTAACCACAGTTTTCAATGTGCATCATATAGCCTACTAATTAGAACTAATTTTTACTTAGCTTCTCAATTTCCTTTCGAAAAACAGATCTTTGATAGAATGATACGGCTACGACCATTGGACCAGGACGAATTTATTAATTCCTAAACAAGAATGTTTTTGACAGCAACAGACTGCTATAAATCCATTCAAAAATATTTTTTATGAAAGTATTGCGATTCAAACTTACGACTTCTTTGATCACATTAGCCACTGCATAATATATGTACAATTAATTTCCTGCTTACGTCAGGAGCAAAAAGAAAATCATTATTTCTGACGTATGCAACTTATTGAAAGAGCCAATTTTTTAAAAATAAAATAACATAGCTTTCGCAATAGTATTGTCATGCGGACATTCCTCTGGAAATTGATCTTTTATGGCCAGAAAAGATATTACGGCTATCGCGTTTGGCGGATCTGATAAGAAAGATGTTTCTATCTGATAGTTTGATAATGCTTTATCCATTTTGATATTTCTTGGCGATAGCTTCTTACATCATCGGTCAAAGACGGTTCGAATTTTTTCAGGACGACCTACTAGGAAAATGAAAAATAAACAGTAATATTTTACGATCGCTATGATAAGAAGAATCGCTTCTTCATTATGCAATGCATTTAGAAGCTTCTCGGTAAAGTATTGTATTTTAAATCTAAATGGTGCTTTTATTCAATTCTTATATTATTTATATTAGTCAATTATTGTCCGAATCGAATAATATTTTTTTTTAATACATGTATAAAAGCTAATATTTTCGATAAAACCAGTGGCAAGTTACCTATCTCACGAGAGACATTTGAGAGACATCCATTTAACTGAACTTTTTTGTAACTAATTTCCGGCACTGTGTTACGAAGATAATATTTCTCCTTCGACGTGATTGTATGTTATAATGTGTAATTACCTCAATAAGAATGGCACGAAAAAATAGATCATTTATTTTGGCACGTCGATCAAATATTATTTGCCACATGCTTTAATATTTGATTGATACTGAAGCTTTAATTAATAATTTTCAACTATTTCTAACCTGTATTTAAATTCTGGTATGTTATATTACAACGCTCGCCAATCATCACGTCATTTCCAGTCGTGCAAATCTCTCACAAGAAGTTTTCAAATTTGCCGAAAGTTTTCACCGCTCACAATTTATATCTCTTTCTGAGCAAATTTATTCTAATTTCTATCCAAATTCTATGTCGCTATACAATTTTCGCACCTATTGTCAAACATCGGCGTTACTTTGTGCGATAGTGGTTTATTTCTTTATAGGTAATTAATATCACACCAAATACTTTTACTAATTTTCCTCTGAGTTAGACGATGTGGTGAAACTTGCCTTTGATTATGAAATTTTTTACATTTTTTTCTTTTCCAACTGACCATAACGCCTGTAACGTTTCTTTAATATCATAAATATATTTTTTTAAGATTCTATTATGTTCATGTTGGAAACTAAATGCGGAATGTGAATTGATCATCTTATTTCAAATATCTTTATTAGAATTATTACTTTTACATCTACGTATACTTAAGCCTTTATTATTTGTAATTCTATTTTTCTTATTTTATTTTTGGTATTTTTTTTTTATAAAACTCATAAAATATTCAAATATGTCGTTTGTGGAATATTATATTTTATTTTATTTCATTTCGTGTCTTGTAGATAAACACCTCAAATAATTGTTTAATGTAATAGACTTACTTAAGTATTTTCTTATCTTCTGTAGGTACGCTGAAATATATCATTTGTTTTGGCCCCTTTCAGCTTGAGCTTTCGATTGTCTGCAAAACAATGTTTTGCCGAAAATACCTGCATAACATCCGCGTTCTCTTTATCCGAATGCGACCACGCGAGTCAAGTTTCTCAAGAAACCTCTCACCTTTCGTTCCGGCGAACAGTACTAAGGTGGCGGTTCATCAATCAATGTGTCAGACTAATATTGAGATGCAAAGGTTCACAGAGAAAACTTAGACTTGAAAAGTTTTCAGTGAATTCAGTTATACTTTCGCTCCGCTTTCAATATTCCCTTTATTGGCGTGCAGACGGCTCCAACTCACGACACTGAAGTTAATGACAGTTTCCTATCGAAGTTTTTGATTTTGAATTGAGTTTCTTACGCCATTTCTCCAAACGGAAACGCGACTGGCGTTCATTGCAGTAATAAATATTTTAAATTAACGATCTTCCTCAAGTACAAAAATCTTGTCGAATTTAGCAGTACGAAGAAGGTTATTCGAATAACCATCTTCCATTGTACTAATAGCATAATCACAAGAAATAATTTTTCTACCTACATATACCCGACCCATATTATTTATACGAAAGATGTAATGAATTATTTTAAAAGTTATATCGCTTAAATAATTTTAATAATAACAACATTTTACGCTTTTTCTACAATATTTGTGTTTTTATTATTTAAAATATTATCGTTTTTCACCAAGAAGTGACAGTTAACACCTTAAAAGTAGCATTTAAATATGCTTAAAGAAGTTAGTTTTACAATACAATCAATTATTTTGGAAGATTTTTAGAGGCTTATTAGAAACTTATCTTTTCATCTTTACATATCACAATAATGATTTAAACAACAACAACAAAACAATTCAAAATACCTAAAGCCTATTTCATTTCAAGTCGACACCTGTTCGTACATGCTTGTGCTAATCAATGTAAATAAAGTATATTTTTTTTCATCCACGTTTCAAAACACAATCAATATTTTTCTACTTTCACTTTGTAATTGTGATCAGAACCGGTTAAGCTCACCCTAATAATTAAACTAAACGTGGGACTCGCAAAGCTGCAACTGTATTGTATTTTTAAATGAAATGCCTTTCTGCCAAGAAGTGACAGTTTACGTCATAAAATATAAAATTGGAATCGTATTTGAAATGTTTGAACCGAGAGTATAAGTGGACATTCTTGTGCTTTATGAATATTGACCTAATGAATTAAATTAATTCTTTTCATAACGTAAATCTATAATGTAAAGTGCGTTTAAGTAGATATTCTATACATTTTTGCGTACATATATACGTATAATGGGCTTTGGTAAACATCTTGACTCGATGTTTCCCGCGTGTTTTTGTGCGTTGAACCCAACACGGTTCATATTTGCGGGAAGTTTTATGCGTTCGACTTCCACCGAAGAGGAAAATAAAAATGAGGATCAGAGTGAAGTTTCCCCAGTGACCAGCAGTGTAGAAGACGTTGACCACGAAAATGTCGTTATTGTGGATAGTTATACTTCCACAAAGGGAAGATTGAGGGACTGTATCGAAAGGCTATCAATTTACAATGGTATGTTTTATAATTTTTGTGTCTTAAAATGATAATTTATTTACAACTTTACTTATAATTGCTTTGTTCTTTTGACGTGTACATGCTTACAAATTCTTTTATTTTATGAATTATTTTTGCTATGAGTATTATTGCAGTTAAATATTTTTTTTCGATATTTTAATTTTTGTCATATAAACTGTATTATTAAATATATTTTGTACTGCCATCATCAATATAGTGTTTTTAATTAATTATGAAACCGAATTTAATATTCTCAATATCACTGCCATATTTTGTTTTCGCAAATTATTCTTTTATCTTTTGAATATAATTTTCGATTGTATCTCTCTAAAACATAGTTCGAAATGTTATCGTAGCGGTCGCTACGCCGTAGAAGTACTAATTTCATACTTTTTATAATTACGTAACAATGCGCAAGAAGGTACTGAAGCGAAACTTGCTGAGTAAGCTAGTCTTTTTCATGTTATTTTCGCAAAGCAACAATGGATATATATTTTCTTCGTACAAACACGGGCGGACAAAGTTTTCAGCCGCAATTGGTTCGCTTTTCAAATTATTTTGTTTTATCACAAAACTTATTCCTATAGTGAAGAGGCTGTAAAGGTGGCGTGTAAGATAATTATTCATGCACGTTAGCTATGTTTTAAATACGAAATGTAAATGAATTGTTACGCCATAGTAATTAGGACCGTAGATAACGTGAACCAACAGAGAACTTCCACTAAAATAAATTTGCCAATTACCTGTAAGTTATCGTTTTGGGCATTCTTGATATTTACATGCACATGGTTTCCTTTAACGAGACTGGGATATTCGCCTGCTTACACGAAGGCCCCTCAAACATCAAACAACACACGAGTATAATTAACTCATGTAATTTGTAATACCGAAGAAAACTTTGAAGCTTATTTCGTTAATTTACATTCTGTTAAACCAAAAGGTTCAGTTTAAATACTTAAAAATGTTTTTAAAACTCGTTAAGAGTTTACTGTTGTCAAGCGGCAGAGATTAGTTTCGCTGACAGGGCCAGATCTTTGTAAGAGCTGCGGAAAAAGCTTCCATTATCAAAATATTTTGAAAATTCAAACAAAATAACTTTGACACAATTATATTATGAGAATTATATTACTCATTGTATTAAATGACTGTCTGATAAACATGCTTATTTCATAACTTTTGTATTTTTGAAAAAAAAAAATGTTCCATTTGCCATTATAATACAGATGTTAAAGAAAAGTTGGCCATTGCATTATTTATCTTGAATTTGTTGTTTAAGAAATTTTTGAATAAATTGTGGAATGTCAGCAAAATAGTACTAAATGTTAACACTTTGTTTATTCACTTATATTCTAAATATAAAAAATAGTTTTACGTGAAAAATGTTGGTTAAAATATGCTTGATAGGTCACGGTGAAAAACATAGCCACATATTTTAGTTCTACAAAATTTATTAGATCTATCGATGATAGCTATTTCGGCTAACTCCTTCACCAGACCTGTAGTTCTATTTAATCCCAATAATGCCAATTCAATCAATGCTTACCTAATACCTAAGAATTATTATTCCATATTTGTAATTTTGATAACTATAGTTATATAAATGTATTTTGGACAAGGGCGAGACATAAAGATAGCTATCACGTACAATTTTTAACGTTTGTTAAACCTTAAACACAATAGAGACACCCAAAACAGATTTAAAAAAAAAAACTATTTTTTTGGTCATGGATTGAAATGTTTGACTCTTTTTGATGACTTGAATTTGAATTGAAAGTCAAGAACAGGTTTTAATTGCAATAACACGATACAAATAAATGAAAAATATTTACAGAAATATCACACTTTTTTTCTAACAAAATGTTTTCTTGATGGTACCTTAAAACATTTAATCCTTAATATATACATGATCATATTTGTAATATGAATACGAAAACTACACAAACAAATATAGTGCTACCACAATAGCAAGAAATTACTCTACACCTTAATCGTAAACATTTGTTCGTAGTTGGTAATTCAAACTTCTCTGTTATAATAGCCATAAAATATAAATTACGCTGTGAAATACAAACCTTAGCTCTCCTACGTAATTGAATCATTTCGTTATGATTTTATTGCGAATACCCTGTTCGCGATCCACCCTTGTTATCATGACAATGTTTTGCAATAAATATACGTAGCTGTTGTCTTACGCTTCCTACATACTAGTTTGCAACAAACTTAATTAAAAATTGAGTCGGTCTTTTACTTACTATATTCTTACAGCTGAACGTCTCAGCAGTCGTTCCCCATTTAGGTGAATATCTATTCAAAATGTAATCATGAAAAATAATAGTGATTACTGTAAAACGTTGGATTTATTAGCGTTCGATCATGCCATTACATCCTTTATGAAAAAAAAACGAATCAAATAAAAACAATCTGAAGATTTGTGTGTATTTATTCTATAAGGGCTGCAGAGTCGCTAAAAAACATGACTCTTACATTGACCGACAACACGAATCCGACCAAAATAAAGTTTATTTTTGTTTTTCCTATCTTTCCTATTTATAAGTATTACATTAAAGATTGACCAACTTATCCGGTAATTGTACATTGAGATATTCTTTAAAATTGTCGAATCGATAAAGTAGTCGGAGTTGCACGATTCTGACTCCAGACAAGACATTGTGACTTCACAGCCCTGTTATTTTTATTCCCTACAAAAAATAACGTTAATATTTCGTACTTTGTTGAAAAAAATCATTCAAATAGTTCTATAGAAATATAGCAACGTTAGAAGAATAATTTTAAACACAATTTGGCAATAGAATTAATTGGTCATATCATCACAAAATTTTATTGGGCTAAACACGAAATCAAATACTTAACCTCAAAATTCAGTACCATAAAATGAATTCGTTAACGAACGCTCATAATTTAACAAGATAATAATTTCTACATACAAGAATCTCTCCCAAGCACTCGTAAAAGTATACTTTCGCGTCATTTGTCCGCTTTTATTTAAAACTTTTCCCCCTTTATCCTAGAACGGAACCGTCATGAACAATCAGTTTTATTTTACCAGCCATATAAACCCGATTCGACCGTAGACAGATACGAACTGATTTGACCAGGTTGATAATTGAGTTTCTTATTTTTATTGTCAGTGAGCATCTCCCGGCTGCGCCTCGGTCTTTCATTAGGGCTGTAAATCTCACCGGCAAGTTTGTGAAGGCATAACCCCTCTCCGCAATCACCATTAAACTTTGCACTGTTGTATGTACCAACTATAGATAGGCAATAATACAGACCACCGGCCGTAGTTCGGCGGCGGTTTTGCGACGGAAAACGTAACTCTTACTACTTAATGCAAAAGTAGAATACAGGACACACTCCATCAACCGAAAAAGTCAATTAGAGAAAACTATTTTTACCATCTAACTTGACTATTCGATATCCCTCAAATTTGTAGTTAATCATCGATTTGAATTGCCAAAATGTTGTATAATTTCATAGACTTTGTTACTTTTTTCTAACTGTTAGTTATAACACATATGTGCACATATATACATTAAGATGTATACGTCCATTTGAACTATTCAAATTTGATATTGAAGTTTCCTCTAGCACCCACATTAGATGCCGTATTGGACGTTGGATTTAAAAGTTCAATGCATTCGGTTTAAGTATGTAAATTGGTGTGCATACATATAAATATGCAATGTGCAATACATGCGTAAACAAAAATGTCCAACTAAACTTTGATGTGTTTTATATATAACTTTTGTTTTATATATAAATTTGTAATGATAATTGAATCAAATTTTTCTTTGTTTTTTTCAGGTACGTTATATTATCTTCCTACATTCATTGCAACATTGAAAGCAAAAGTAAGTATTTATTTATTTAAATTTATTAATGAGCGTTGTATAAGTTTATCCAAATTTTTGTTAATGATGTGATATTTAATTTTAATACAACAGCAAATTTTCGGTTTACCTAGATTGTGATAAACGAAGTCGGTCCTGGCTATTAAAAAAATATTTGGGATCAGTACAAAACACAATACTTTTTTTTACATGATTATATAATATTTCAATTGGCATGCGAATTCGAGTCATAATTATATTATATAACGGAGATGTTTGGTGTTTTAAAACTTTTATGAAGAACAGTCGTATATTATTGATTGAATTGGCATTTACTTCGTAGAACTCCATTATAACACGGTGAAAAAATAGCTAAATACTATTCTTAGAACTTAGTTCTGACAATGGCGTGATCCGAAATAGCTTGATACTATATCTTATAAAAAAATTGTAGAACTAAAATACCCTGCTATTTTTTCACTGTGTTTACAGTCGTATAAATTCCAATCCTTTTTTTTACCGAATAATGAACATAAATAAAAGTTCATTTTTTCAGCAATAGTTCGTTTTCATTTAACTAATATTCTATTGGACAATTTCATGAGTACTTAGTCCTTATATTATATTCGGCGTATGAATTCACAGGTACACTCTTTAAGTTATCGTATATTCAGTAAACGCTTTCCGGTGTGGCAGTATTTGCCTTTGAATTACGGCGCACTATGTGCCTTATTAAAAGCGAAGCGACGTCGCGACGGTGCTGCCTGTGCAGGCGGCACGTATGGACTCGTTTAGGCGAGGCGGGAAGGTAGCTCGATGGCTGGTTAGGGCAATATTGGTCCAGCCGTAAAATGTACTACCTTCGGGCGTCATAAATAGCTGGAGGACTTGGACGGAAAGCGCATTTCTGTGGGAGTTAACAGGTATCACACTGCGGTCTGAAATTCTCTCAGTGACGGAGAGGTCGTCTTGTATGCAGTTTGGGGTAGGCCGCTATGTTTTGATTATTCGTTTATATTAATATCAGAACTATTTTACCGTCACATTTATTCATGAATGATAAAATTCCATCATATGATGAAAACGAAAAAGTATTTGGTTTTATCATAAACTTAAAAGTAACCGGCATATGCTGCAATAATGGTACTCAAAGAAAGTTGGTATTTGCGATTTGAAAACCCGACATTTTTTCCCATCTAGTGCTTACATGAATAAATCAGAAGATTTTCCGACGTGTGAGCAAGTCACAGAAAGCTAATCTTGTCCACAAACAAAGAAACTTTCATTTGTATATATACAATAGATTATGGTTGGACCATTAGTTTTGTGTACCTGGCAATACTTAAGTGATTTTTAATGAACAGTATAGTTTTAATTAAAATCATATCAGTTGATAGTGTATGCGGTTAGTGAAATCGGCATTAATCTAATAGTTGTTCTAATTCAGAAATCTTTGCAGGCGTGTGTACAACAACGCACCAAAGTTTTATCCCAATCGGATGAATGATATAGAAAGGCATACGGGAGAAACACACAAAGAAAAATATTTTTTAGATATAATGTATGAATTGTTGACAGCCCTTTTATAATATCGTGATTGTAAAAAAAATGCTTTGATTAAGTGGGGGGGGGGGGGTTATTATTGTTATTAACAAACAAATTTGTTAACTTTGTCGTGCTCAATAACTTTTTCCTGACTGACATACATGTAAAATTTGTTACAGCTCACTGAAGAATGTTTAAAATATTGTTTCGTTGGTCGGTCAATTTTTTGTGCGAGATTATCGTTTGTGCTTTATCGAAATATAAATGAATAAAAGTTCACAAACATTCATTAGCTGGTTTGGGAAATTGCAGAATGCTGCTCACACTCAATATCGCTATCTAAATTATTTACGCTTTCCTGAACCCGTTAGCTACTTCAATTGGTAAACCTTTACTTCAAAACTTAAACAATAAAACATTCTTGTGTATTTGAATCAAAGTGTAACGACATAGTTGTCGTTATGAATCTGCATCTATGAATTTATAACAGTAAATTTTATTGACTGCAAATTGTTGAAATTTGTCTAGACTCAATAAGCTGAATTCATATGTATATTATATAGATTACACATTCCGAATTTTTTTTTTGATTAAAGTTTATTTTGTTTTACGCTAGGTAAATATTAAAAAACATTTTTTTTTTGCTATTTTATCTCATATTAAATGTGCAGTACATTTATTATCGAATGTAGGAATGAAAAATAGTGAAAATCAGTAATCTACTGATAAAAAGCGAAATATTCGAAGGCGTTCTATATTACATCCTCAATATATTCGAAAATTATTAAAATGACAACTCATTTTTATATGTAGCAATTATCGGTATAAAGCTAAACAAATATCAAATCTAATTATTTATTTTTGAAACAACATATGTCATATTGTTATCAGCGACCTCATTTTTTTCGTACTCTTAAGTTTACTGCAACGCTATCATTGCGACATTGGTAATTGACGTCTGTCGTATATTTGCTGCGCTAAAGATACGCGAGGTATAGCTATCGCAAAAGCGATATGAAATAGCTACGTTCTACGGACTTGTCACGTATCTAGGTACTACGGTCGGCGCTACAAAACGTAGAGGCTAAGCAGCGTAAACGTTACAGCGATGCCGAAACGATGAAATATGCGGTAATTTGTCTTCATCAAAGCAGTAAAATTTATCTCTAGCGTAGTCATTGATATTGATCTCATGATTAGGGAGTCTAATCGAATATTCGAAATTCGAAGTTTTTTAGTTATTCGGCTATTCGAATGTTGAAAATTTTATTCCAATATTATTCACCATAATTTAAAATGTGTGATTTTTATTTTCCACGTTGAAAAATGTTCTTGATGCTCTTCGGCTAATGGAAACAGAAATTAATATTTTGATTTCGAATAATGCCTCACCTATAACAACAATGGGTTTTTATATTTTTTTTATTAAAAAAAAGGGTAAAAGATAGAAAAAAAAGCTAATAACAACGATAAATGAATGAAAGAATACACGTTATTATAACGCTATTTTTATATTAATAAACCAGAAAAATCCCAGTTTCTGAGGAATTTATTAAATATCCAAATAGAAGGAAGCCATACATTATGATTTACGAACTATTGGAAAACCTCCATATGATTTTTCTTGCTGATTTCGACTTTGATATCACCGTGTTTAATGATTCAAACCCCCATCTCCATAAAGTGACCACTTTCTTGGAATAATCGCAAAGGCTTTAAAAAGTTCTGGATAGTTTCTGAAAGTATGATCGAATTTGAAATTTGATACATTTAGTGTGTTTTCTTTTTGAACTACACATATTACATTTCAAATAAATATTGTAGTCGTCAATATGGTCGTTCTTTTTATTATGGGGATCTTTTTTTCAGCTTCAAAAAATTTATTAAATTATTCTAATATACTTAAATATTTCATAATTTTCGTATCCGATATTCGAATAATTCATTTTAAGAATACTTGGAATTTACTCACAATTGATTTAATAATGTAAAACAAAAATCATAAACTATTTTAATAAATGTGTATTTGTTAATTTTTTTTATGTGGTTGTGCTCATTTGTTACTGTAATTTTTCATCCATATCAAAATATTATATAATATATACTGTCAGATGTCCACCAACGTTTCCTCAAATACTAACAATTCAAATTATGCAAGTGTGGAAATGCATGTTGCCTCGTTTTGAACTATCAATGATTCACCAGAATGCTTCACTAAAATCTATTGTTTTGAATATACGCTGAAGCTTTATTTAAAAAATTCTGAATAGTTTATTTTTTTCTTGCCATTTTCAAGCTTATTCGAAAAGTTAACCATATGCTATCGAAAAATCGTTTATAAATACAAATACGTTTTATTATTTTTTATGCCGTGATTTATAATTTTATTTTCAATCCTTGCAGAAAAGAAAAGTTATTTTCGATAAACAAGTTCTTAATCCTGGTTTTTGATATCCCCAAATCGATCAAAATAATTTATCACTGAAGTTGTTTGTAATTTATTGTATAGAATCAGTCTTCTTCATATGACGACGATTTTCTCTATTCACCCTTTTTAATACATATATCTGGTATATATTAATATATCTCACTGTTCTTATATCAAAAATTATTTCAAATAAAAATTGTGTAATTTTGTATCATTAAGTAATTATTTATATACTCCAATAATGCCAAAAAAGTTCATGTCCTTTTTATTGAAACAATTATTTTTTTATAATTTTTTTATATTGCATCTCTCATGTTATTTATATATTTTTGTCATATTATTTTTGGGCTTTCTGAATTATATTTTCATGTACATAGTTCGATAAAATCATGATAATAAGCAGATGTATCATTCACGATTATTATGGTTTCACTTCCAATAGTTATCGCTCCTGATATATCAGATTAATATGCTACAAAGCCTGATTTAGCACTGACGGTACAACCCTCATGTGCCGGCTTCCAGCATTGGGTACATACTCGGTACATGGTACTGCATGGTTCGGTCCCCTGCAGGGTTTATCAACGAGAGAGCTTTTTGACACTGGCGCTGTTTCTTTCGTCGCGTATCGTTTTACGTCATGGATCTGCATGTATACTAGATACTTCTTGTATCTAGTACACTGGCCAACATATGTATGTTGTGAGGGACGCGTTTCGTATGAATCTAAATTATTTTCTAGAACTGTTGAACGTCAATCGTAGAATATAATGCTCAATACATATACACTGTGATATTAAGGTTACACACACGCAAATATATTTAATACAATATGACTCGTATATTTATTAAATGCTATCGATTTTATATCTAAAAATTAATATTTAGTATTATTTACATCGTTTTCAATTATTCTAGTTACGCCGCTCGATATTGGAATATTGTATAGTATTTTGTTGGTAATCATAATATTTTTCTTATCAATGGATGTTTAAATGTGGATTTCTTGAAGATGTCGATTTTTACTTGGCACATTATATGAAAGAATATTAGTTCCTCTGTACGTTAGTGTCGCCATAGAAGATACATTGATTCTGATAATTTTTAAAACACTGCGATTACATCAATTAATAAAAATGTGGCATCACTTTTAAGGTGTTAACTGTCATTTCTTGATGGAAAGGCATGATATTTTAAATAATAAAAACACATTTTTAGTACTTATTTAAAATATATATATATATTACCAGGACCAGTTTTTGTTCATCGCGAGCATTATCAAATGATAGAATACAATTCTATTTAAACAAAATATTTGAGTTAAAGGTAGCAGGTATACAAAACCATGAGTTCAAGAACTAAAAAACAATTTACAGGAAATCATACAGTATTAATACAAATAATGTAAATTAGTTTAAAAATGAAATGTTCACAATCACTTATTAAAAGTTTTCAAACAAAATTAATGTTAATCAATAATCCATGAAGAGCTAAAAAATGTGATAAATAATGTGCTTTCGTGCATTTAAATATTGGAAAAGTAGAGTATGTGAAAAGTTGCTTACATTCAAATGTTATATATACAACTTTATTTCTATCGGATACACCAAAAGTAAATATATATACATGTGCTAGAAGAGCATTATTTGTTGCGACATATTGCGTTCTGCATTGTCGCGTTTTCATTTAATCGCTTAGAACACCTCTTCGACTGTGATCGCATGACGCGTAAAATGTACGCATTATCAGTAGCGTGTGGCATGTAATAGCGAAGCATCCTTGCATGGCTCACGCTTTTAAGGGTCTATTAACATTTTTGAATTACGACCCGATAAACATAACCGTTATAAAATAAAAACAACGGTTTAAGATGTATTTTATTTTGACCCGGAAAGTTTTAATTGCTTAATTCCTAGAATGCCTATTTTTTCCTCTAATCGAACACATAATATCTGTATCGTATTGTTATAATAGTAAACAATAAATTATCTTCTTTTAAGTACTATCGGTAACGGGATAGATATTTTAATATTAAAATAGGAAAAAAAATCATTCTTTGTCCTTCGATATTTTTATATGAACATTATATTGTTGTTAATCAATCTCACCACCTCGCTTTTTTTAATACCCCGTTATATTTTTAGTATTTTCAATTTTGTGCTATTTCCAATATCCGCATTTCCAAAATGTTACCCTGGAAATAATGATTGAAATTGGATGTTCAATCTCTTGCATGCATTTCATTAATGAGTTTCAAATTTATAACTATAAATTCGAGCGTTTGTTTTTTTTTAAATTTTTCCCGCGATTGATTGAATTTTTGACTTTTTCTCTGATTTAATGTTTCGATTATATTTCCATTTTTCTGGTGAGTAAAATCTTGAAGCTAATTATTCAAAGTGTATGTTATAGTGATAATGAAAAACGAGAAGTATTTTTTTAATCATTTTAGTTTGTTATAGCATAATGTAACATTAGCATAGCAATACAACAATTCTTCAACCGCTGTAATAGTAGCAGTTTTTGATTTATCGCAATGTAGCTGTAGTAAATTCTTTCCTGGAAACTTGTGCTTGTTCTTTTATACGTTTGCGAAGGTGGAACGTAATAGCAATACTGCAGTTGCGCTTTCCGAGACATGTTATCACCATTCTAATTCCGGTCTATTTTTCATTTATTGAAATTGTTAACGCCAAACAAATGATTGATGCATATGTAAGGAATCAGGATTTAATGTTAGTTAGATCTTAAGTCAAAGATTGTTTTAAAAGAGATTTAATTTATTTTCCATTAAATTTAATATATTCCCACATACCTCTACTGTACTTTGACAACAAACTGTATGTTTAAAAGTATAATTTTGTATTTTAAACATGCATGTTTTTCATTTATTTTTCAAAAGAAAATATTTAGGGGGACTGTAGATAATTTGTTCAGATTCAAAGAGTCTTGACCCAAAAAATCTCGGTCAGCACTTAACTTGACAATAAAAAGTTGTATTTTAATAATTTGTACGTATAGCAGCTTGGTTGCAATTTATCTGAGGCGTTATTAAATAAAATATTTCACTCAATTTCTAATCTCCTTGGTATTGAAAATGTTTTTTTTTATATCCGTTGTTTTATTACGTCATTCATACACTGTAATGATAATCCTCGTACTTACTATTTTTTCTTCATATAAGCACAGGTTCATCGCTTGTCATTGTGCCTGTCTTTTCGCTTCGAATATTCTGCATAATATTTACCGAGCAAGGAAACGTCTCCATTGTTCGTGGTACGCAAACCGGCCGAACGCTGATTTTACGAAGGTGTTTCTTATATTGTTGAATATTTTCCACATCGACAGGCTCCTTTTGTCGTGAATATTCGTAATTCCTGTCATTTAATATTTTTTACTTCATTTGTGATATTCTTATAAATCAAATGTTGCTCCTTGCGAAACGCACCGAAGTAATAATCCAGTTTAATTAAGTGTTTTTACGTTTTGAGATTTCTATCGTTGTTTTAGTTATTTAAGTAAATTAACATAACACTGACGCTGCTTTGCGGGTACTGAGTTGGCCCAATTTCGTTCTCACCCATTTGTTTTACATATATTACTAAAACAACACACCCGCTTTTCCGGGCTGATGTTTAATAAACCATGATTGTTGGAATTTGCAAATGGGTTGTAAGAAGTCAGAGCCATGTATTGACGTCGTTCGTTATGCCAGTGTTTTGCTGCAAGATATGAAACAGCTTTTGTTTATTTATAAAATTGCCATTTGTTGACACATATTTATGCAAGCTTTTAGAATATTTAATTTTGAAAATGTTTACTAACCCACTCCCCGTGGTAAGTTTAAAATGAAACGCTTCGCTAGCCAACATAATTTTACGTCTGGATCGTACTTTAATTTTTTTCATCACGATACAAAAACTGATCTTTGGGACTTCTCCAGATGGCTCTTTTATAAGCGGATGTGTTTGCTGTTATCCGTTTTCTCTAGATTTTAATAAGCTTAGCTGACCTAATTTAAATGATGACATTTCCAATAATTCATAATGTATTTGGTACGATAATATTTCAATACAACGATTATACTATGTATTTATAGTCCTATGTTATAAAAAAAGTCTTATCCGCTAGTAAGTGCATAACTCAAACTTGGTCCCTTGCAGCTTTGTTCAAACTATTTACAAGGCATGGAAGACAAATAACAGAAATCAGTTCCGAGATATAGGAATTCTGAAAAATACCAAGTTGTTCTCATTTTCTCATTCATTGATACAGAAATCGATGACTATAAAAGTGAAATTTTATTGTTTTTATCTTGCTTCATCAGTCATATTGTTTTTGTATTTAACCAATGTGGAATCGGAAAATTACATTCAATATAGTATTGAGTATTTATTTATAATTTATTCAATAACCAATCATTATTGACTGGGTTTATGAACGTAATATATATTATATTTGAATATTTTGTCGGTGTGTTTATGAAGCAACAAAACTAACGCTTTCGTAGTGCGTAGCGGCGTAGACGCCTCATCACTTTCAATCTAAAATACGATGCTACAAAAGTTCTACTCTCTAATATCGCTTAAACTAAGAAGCACTTTTGTCTGGTTATGTTAACGAAACAGTCGTTTCTGAGGTTGCAAAATATCATGCGTTGTATTCAGGTTACCAATATTTTTTGGGAATGAAATTCTCGTGCATTAGAAAGATCCATCCATGTCTTCCAATATAAATTCACAAATCAAATAATAACAATTTTTTTTAGAACAATTCTTACTAGAACCGTAGAGATGCGTTACTGAAGCCAACGATATCGATTGTGCAGCACGGACCTATTAGTATATATAATATCAGTCATTACTTAAATCGGTAAAAAAATATATATATCCTAATCATTGTGTTCACCAACACCAACACTAATAGAAAAATGATTTTTCATTTTTTTAAACATTATAACTGTGATGGAAATGAAAAGCTTAGTTGCTGTTATTTTAGAAATGAAATTACATGAAGGCTGTATATTTTAATTTATTGGGTAATATACTGACATTGTATACCATGGTACGGAAAACTGTTTGCCAAAAATAGATGCGCGTCCACCCCTACGCTTTGTGTTATCACCTCATTGATAACACAAAGCTATTTCTGTCTGGCTTTAAAAATAGCGATCCGTGTGCTAATTATAAAACGGGAATAGGAATTATTTTCAAAATATTGATGGATTAATAATAAAACAATAATTTGTTTTATGATGTACCAATATTACATTATTATAAGTCTGTTGAGCATGCATTTTTATTTATTATTTATAACATTTTGTATTTATTCGAAAGCATTTCATTTTATTCAGTTTAGAAAACAAGAAAATTATATAATACTCTTCTATGATATTAAAAGTTGAATAAGGTCTTTTTGCATATATGTTGAAAAATCTGTGCTTCACAAAAAGGTTTCAATAGTATTCTACCTATTGGTTTCGCCCACCTCTCGTTCCTTACTCAGCTGATGTAAAAGTTTACTAGCAATACACTTTAATGATTCAAATGGGAATGGAAGTCTTATATTCGTATTTTTTTAAAATATTTATTTTTACCCAAAAAAACAATATAAAAAGTTATTTCGATCATTATGAAGGTGGTGAATCTCAGACAAATTGTAAAGCGACAGAATAAGCCGTATGGAATTATTATTCTCGTTGATCAATCACGACTTCCGGCCCGGACCAAGTTAGACAATTTCGCTTTATAATCTTATCTCCAGTTTGTGACGTCATTTTTCAATATGTCGCTGCCAAAAACGAAACATTTATTATCGTCACAGCTCGAGTTAAGAAAAGTTTGTATGATTAATGCGGGGGAACTTTTTCAGGAAAACAATCCGTAGGCGATTGGTTTCTATTTTTATTGATAAAGCTGTGGTAACGACTTCGGTAGACAACAGAATTATTTAGTCTCTCTAGTGATATATTTCATGCCTGTAACCAACATTACATGTTTATATATATAGATGTCCCATGTGTCACAAAAAATACTTTATAAACCTAATTACTGATTCTTACACAGAAAAAATCAAACAAATAAGTGTTACAGATTGAGAGAAAAATATCTTTCTGTGATGGAGATTTTCAAAAATTTAACGATATTTAAATAAGTTTAAGGTATTGAATGTCACTTTGTAAAAATACAATATTTGATATTATTTCCACAAATTTATATTTTCACGACATGTCCTGACTATAAAAATATAAAATGTCCTAAACATTCTATTTTCACGGTGAAAAAAATAGCAATGTATTTTAGATCTACAAAATTATTAAAAAAAAAAAATACAGTTGATAGCTATTTCGGCTCACGCCAGAACTATAATATAGAACTAACATCTAGAACTATATTTCTGACGATGGCGTGAGCCGAAAAGCCATCAACTATATTTTTTTTTTTAAATAATTTTGTAGATCTAAAATACATTGCTATTTTTTTCACCGTGTTATAATGGAGTTCTACCAAGTTAATGCCAATTCAATCAATACATTCTATTTTCATTATTTGAAAATTAGATTCTGTTGTCTAGTTACAGAAACCGCTGATGATTTTGTAAATTTGAGATATAATAACAAAATATTATGTTTCTTACATTTTCCCTATAGTAATTAAGGTTTGATCGGTATATACGATTACACCATAATTGATAGTTCATGCGAATACTTTAGTAAATTTTTAAGTAAAGCCAATTGCATTTTTTTTTCAATTTATATACAGTGGGTGATCGGTTAATAAACAGTTCAGACTGCGAACAAATCGGACGACGAACACTATCATGAAAGATTTTTGTGTTCAGACGACGAACACATACTGTTATAAGGAACTAAAACGATCTTACTGAGCCACTTATTGCTTGCAAAACTAATCGACGTCTTACGTTTGACAGACTTTTGAAAATGGCGTGCTTTTGGTTCGGTATTTGATGTCATTTTCGGGACGAAAAATCTATAGTAAATCGATGATCGGATAACGTACAATGCGGATAGCGAATATAGCCTTGGAAAAGATTTTGTTCGTTAACCGATCATCCCACTGTATTGCTGTATTCATAAACCAAATGTATATAATTTATTATTACGCTTAGAACTTGCGTCATTTTTACATAAAGTAATAGTATGTTTTGCTGATATGATTAGATACGGGATTGTGTAAGAAAGGTTTGCAACTTTCACCCCCATATTGTAAATCAGTTAAAACAATAATGATAATCTATTCGTGGATTTAAACGTACGGCAATTTACCTACGATGTAACAATTTTTACTATGAACCCTTTGTAGCCCGGGGAAGACTTACAATCTGATATGTGTTATTTATACGGCCTATAAATCAAGCGATCTGTGTTATCAAAATGGAGTTATTACTTTTGAAGCAAGAAAATCCTACGTTTCTCCCCCACACCGTCCATGTTTTATAATAATATATTGCATATAAATTTTTCTCTTTTTGAATTACGGTATCATTGAGCAAAACAAAATAAGCAATAAAATTTTATCTACTTCGAAAAATAATTTGATAATAAAATATCTCTATATAGCGGCGTTCTTAGTGGATGTGGAAATTTTATATAATTTTGTCATGTAATTTTATTTATTTTTTTACTTAACAATAGTGTAGACGCGCGTGAAATTTCTATCTGCAGAAAATGTAAAATCAATAATTTCATTTAATTTGATTGATCATAATTAGCGACTATTTTGTTTGGGTCATACATATAGATCAGTAATTATCAAATTACGTGATATGGAAGTCCTTGATGTCTAAATAAATCGTATATTATAGTTACAGTATTTTAAAAATCCTAGTTGATAAAGTTTTTAGTAAGATACATGCATTTCGAAAATATTTTATTGTGTTATTTCGTTTGATTTTTTTACTGTTACAGCTCTGGGTACTATTTAGAGCTACAATTTGAACCAATTTGGCTGCATTGTTTTCCCATAATATTATTCATAAACAATGTGTTATTTTCAATATTTTATTTGTCCACCGTTAGAACCATATATTTTCATAAAATTATATTGTTTTATATTAGTTAATTCAATTTTATCCTATCAAAATATTTTTCATAGGCTTATTAACGATTATTTCTTGTTAATATACCCGCAAATAACATAATTTATATGCTTGTTGATGTATTTCGCTGGGCGGGTGAAAATTAAATAATCCAATACATTTTTGGTCAATTTATCGCATCGTGTATAATTTACGGCCCCCTTGATTATCGGGCAGTCAGATTATTCGAAACGAATGTATCGCCAGGGCAAACTAAAATTTTATATCGAGAGACATGATCTATTGACTCATTACTTTTCTAGCTATTAATACTTATATTCTGAATATCATACAGTTTCTAGTTATTTGATCATGATACATGATTCATTTTTTTAAATTTTTCATTCTAAATTTGAAAAAGACGAACATCTAAGTGTAGAAGAGGTAATTATTCTTAAGGCACAGTATTTTATTGTATTATATTTTACAGTTTTTTTTTTAAAGCGTACATAATTTTGACTGTTTTCATTTATTGGAACCTCAAATAAAATTATTAATAATTTCATGCATTACAAACTTCCCTCATATAGACATCAAAAAGGCTATTTATTCGAAACCGAGTGCTAATAAAGTGGTATACCTTTTCTTAATATAAATGCAATATTTCAAGAGCCATGCCAAGAATTTACCGATATTCATTCAAAATAGATATTAATTTGAATTACTTTTACAATTTAATATCTTATGATCTGTTATTAGAAATTAATTAGAAATCATAAAAAAGTCATCGATTAATTGACACAACAAATACAAATCAAATTGCGGAACACAAATAATGTTAAATACGATTGATTTAATATGTTATTTACTTTGACACTGAACAGCACACAGGATTATTTTAAATGAAGATTTTTCGCTCAGAGACTAAAACATATATTAAAAACAAAAAAGAAACAACATCGATTATCATTTCAAGCAATATTTAAAAAAAAAGTGAATAAGTATTTGTTCATTCAGTTAATGTGAATAAGCAAACATACGTTTGTATTGGCTTTTAATATTGCTTGTTTATCAGATGTTTTACAGATATTATTTATTTGTAAGATTTTTTGTTGTATGGAAGGTATGTTCATTTCCAAACGTCAAAAAAAAACAATTTATTTCTTTTACAACAAGCTTTTTTATGGTAAACCCAAAAAATATTCTTAAATATTCTTAATTTTTTATGTTGAAAAGCTTCCGGTTTCTTCGTTACACCTGTATTGTTGATTTATTGAATTTATTTACAATTTGTAAGGTTATTTATAAAATAATGAAAAGTTTCATAAATGTAATTATTAACATTCGATTTCAAATAAATAGTCTTGGTGAGATTTAAGTTTTTATCAGTCTTAATCATTATAAAAACTAGATGTAATAAATTACTTATTTGATAATACGATGAAAGTGCACACATTTAAAGTTCTATTACTATTTTTACGATGGTCTAGTCTCGATCAAATTTCGTGGGTAGATGTATGCTATGCAGTTCACCGAATTCATTCATTATCGTCGGATCTGGTCGCCATTTAACCATCCTAGTCTCTTGTGCTCGGCGCCCTGCGGTTAACGATAGCTCTTTCATCATTATTAGCAGATTCTCATCGTTTAATTATATTGCCAACCGTCCGCCATTAGATTTAATAATTAATTAGTCTATGTTCGGGAGGAATACAATATCCTTTAAACTGAATTGATACGGTACTAAAACTATCCGATTAATTAATGTATGAGCTCCATATTTTGGAAGATAAAAATGAAAGTCCTTTGGTATCGATGATTAATTCAAAAATATGTCAGTTAAAAAAAATACAAAAATATTTATTTTTATTAAAATGATAAAAACAATTTTTAATACAATATCAATTGATAATGCTCGCAATGAGCGACATCAGTCTTGATCATAAAAATACAGCATTGTGGAAATAGTACTAAATGTTGTGTTTTTTTATATTTAAATATAAATACTTTCCACCAAGAAGTAACAGTTAACACCTTAACATGATATAAACATTTGTCAGGAATTATTTTTGCATATTTATTTATATATATATTTTGCACTAACTGTACGTTTTCATCAGTTAGAATACATTAATAATGTAAACATCAAACTTATCCACTTTATTAATTTATTCTGATGTTTTATGTTAGCTTCTAAATATTAAGTTAAAACACGGTGAAAAAATAGCAATGTATTTTAGTTCTACGAAATTATTTTTAACAAATATAGTTGATAGCTATTTCGGCTTGCGCCATCGTCAGAACTATGCTTAAACTAACATTCGCTTATCTATATATAGCTGTGCAGAAAAGGCACACAACACATCCTCTCTCCTGTTCCAACGGCCTAGCTTGTTACTTTAACACAATGACACTAAATTTTCAAAATTCTAAATGAAACAATAGGTGTCTATGACAATAAGATTATGTGTAGGACGGAAGTGGTCCTTCTGGAAGCAAATCAGACCACCCCTTTGTACAACGGCTGGACAAGTGGCGATACTATTATGTAGTAGAACTAAAATACATTGCTATTTTTTCACCGTGTTTTAATGGAGTTCTACCAAGTGAATGCCAATTCAATCAATAAATTAAGTTAAAATTTACACGGCGATGAAAGTCAGTAAAGAAGGCGATGCTAGAGCAGGATTGATTCAAGTGAACGGGGTTTTAAATATTACAGAAAAATTACACCGATTTCATTCTTTTCTCATATAACCTAAGGAGGAATTCAATATTTGAAACTAGCCATATTTTTCAGTTATTAGTGACACTTTTAGAAAAAAAGGCTTATATTGTTTATATTTTTTTGGATGAGTACGTGATTTTTTTTTCTTAGTTTTATTTCAAATATTGAGTCGAACATCTTCTTGTTTTATTGTATATCTGTTTTATAATTACCACTGTTTTCTTGTACTAATTAGGCAGATTTTGGTGCATCATAAATTTTCAAAGTGTGTTTTTACAGTGCTTCTATGGGTAGCAGTACGCTAATTAGGTGTAAAATTGCAACCACAGTTACTACTTCTAAAAAATACCCCTGGCCACAATCCGACTTCGTTGTTCCATTAAAAATAAATGTTTTTTTTTTTTGTTCTTCATTTCAAACATTGTCAGTTATGTTAAAATAATATTTAGTTCTTCGATATATTAAAGAGAATGAATTCTTAATTATAAATATACATTTTCGAAGGTTTCGGCGGTGACTTTATGAATATTTATTATACGACATTGATTGTTTAACTTTTGTTTGAACATTTTCCTATGGATGTGTGGAACTTCATTAAAAATAATGATACACATATACGCAAGTATTCTTCGATAAAAATATAACAGAATGTGTCCTATGCATTAGCGTCGTCGAATATGATATCTACACAAGGCTTTAAGAGCGATGAAATTATAATGAAAATGAATTGTTTCAAAAATTTAATACTGAAAATACTAATTTTATCAAAATTCACAGTTTTTATTGGTGTCACTCGAAATTATTTTAAAATTAAATTCCTAAAAATAATCAATAAGCCCGTGATTATAAAAAATAAAAAGCTGATAATATTTACTCTTGCTTTGAAAATCACGTTCACCCAATGATTGTATTTTGTTTAGTTTCATGTACTATTGTTCTGTCCTGCTTTTAATTGCAATTTATTCAGTTAAGTTTTATTTTTAGAGCTGTTTTTTGTTTGTTTTTATTTTAAATAAAAGCCCCTATCTTTCGATTGTAAATTCGTTAAATCGCTGTATATTTTTTTCTCAACCATTTCGACGAAATTTTCACATGTATAAATAGCAATAGTATACGAACACGAACCGTTATATGGTGGAATTAAAAACTGTGTGTACCCAAATGTATACCTAATACCTTCTAACATTAGTAAAACTCGTTTATAGGCATTGCAAAGACTTTTTTAAAGCCGATATCCTTTTCGGTGTGTTTATATGAATGAAATCATTATAAATAAAATTAGAAGGTGTATATTTGATTCTGTCTATTTTCTTCAATTAAGTAATCCGGAAAAAAATCTTTAAATTAGCATATTTTTTTTATCAAACTATTTACAATTATTATTAAAAAGTACTCATTACTCGTAATTTTTCAATCCTCTTTCGAAGCAATTTTAAATATGAAATGACTTACACCTTCAGAAGCACCTTCAGTCGGTATCATAAATTAATGAATTTTGTAATTGTGATACTTTGGATGATTTGCATTGTCGTATTGGAAAATGTTTCCATTCTGTAGGCAGCCAAATAGCTACTCTGCTTACTTTTCCTAGGTGTTTAAAATGTCGACGTTGTAGATGCAAGTTTTTCCAACAACTATTTTATAATTTGGCGATTTTCTAATGCAATTAGAACTATTCAGCAAGTTTTCATCGGGTTTCTTATCACTTGGTTTAAATCATCGAAGTAAAAAAGTGTATTTAGACCATGGCGGTGTTAGAACGCTCAACGTTCCTAGGTCATTTGAAAATTCCACAGTTTACCGTTAATAACAAATAACTTATAAAGATGTATATTTACCGCATTTGACCACAAACTGAACTCAGATGAGACATGTGAAAAACATGGAAAATCAATAATTACAAAAAAAATATTACCTATGCAAAGAAAATGTTTTCTTGAAATATTGTCACTTTTTGAATCCCTGACTATGTCTGTTTTTAATAGCATAATGAATATTTACACTTATTTTTCCTATCAGATACCCATGTGTGCGCTTCAGGTGAAAATTGCTTCACATCTTTTTCCAATGAAACTGAAAGTAAAAGGTACTAAAACAAACATTAAATTAATTAAGCAGTGTTTTACAATATCGTAAAAGTGCGCAATATTACAATATGTATTAACTGTTAAGTTCAGTGTTCTTGTGATCGTGGGCAATTTTAATTTCAACTTTGGTTTGGGGATTTTCGCACCGCGGGGTGGAAAAACGCGTCGGGGGTTACAAAATTATTTTTTCCTGTGCAAGGGCAAAGAGCAGGGGCTGGTGGCTTTTGCATTTTATTTGTTTAAAGTTAGTGTCATTTATCCACAATTTAATTTTTTAAAGATCAGAATTAATGTAACGATTTATTCTTGATTCAATAAAATATTCTCTCGTAACTGCATTTTATGAATAATATTTGATGTCTAGTTAAAAATAGTTAGAACATATGCAACTCAATCAAAATTTGTCTGACACTAACTAGATAGCAATCAACACAGCAAAAATATCAATAGAAACATTCTTACATTTGTCGTAGCTATTTGGATGTTCATAATAGCGTAACTTCAATACTTTTTTATGAAAGAATATGTTATCAAATTTATATCGCCGTTTCTCTCATTTATTTCTAATACAGAAATTTAATACGTTGTTAAACATACTTGCATATATTCTCTTGATTCTTAAAAATGATTTTTGTTTAATCAATGTTTATTTTTCTAATACGTCCAAGTTGTGTGGATTTATGATAAAGAAACAGCTTTTTGCATCAATTTCAAGGCGGTTACATTTTAGGTATAATAATTAAAAGAGTATGGTCATTAGGCTGTAGTTTTAATATAAATTAACCTCTTATTTGTTTCACTTGTAAATTCGTATAGAAATGTAATCTTGTTGCGTAACGTAACCATTTTACTTCATTAGAACACCACGGACCAAGAAAAAAGACGAACTTTCGTCAGACATATTATGGCAATCTCGAGCGATGCATTTCACACCGTAGGTTGCACGGAGCTTGCAATATTTCTCAATTATATTAATAGTCTTCCGATGCCGTTATTGATGGGTTGCACGCCTCGTTTTACTACGCCTTGCTTTACTCTACACTGAGTACAGGCGTCCATTTAATAGCATTTAAACTTCCTACAAAGCCCTAATTTGCAAGCATTTTATAAAATTCTTTTACATTTTTTTGCGATACCTAAACGGATTAAATCGTATGACTCTACTGTACAGAGTTTTTGTCACTATAGATTTTTCTTTTCGAATTTCCTTCAATTTGTACTTTCATAATATGCTATATTTTATATCATGGATCGCAGTACTTTTTTCCTAATAATATAGAGTATAACTAAAATAATGACAATGGCCTCACATTCGTTATACAAAGAATTTTAAAGTAAAATTTTAATTCAATTTGTGTGTATTTACTTTTTGCGCGCTTAAACTTTAGTTATGTCAATGGTTTCAACGGAATGAAGTGGATAAGGTGATTATTATGTAAGCATTTTTTTATGTCTGACCGACATGCTATATGAACAACCGTGTCTTTCATACAGGTTGTCCGCCGGGAAGGTTATACTCAATATTCAATAACATATTTATCAAGATTAAACCATTTTATTTTCATTTTACACAAAGATATAACAAAATATAGTAATAAACAATTCGGGTGAACAACCCTTAAAATATAATATAAAGTCGATAAAGATATTTGGAATTTGATATGATAGTAATTATCACATTACAAAAAGGAGAATTGAAATGCATTTGTCTTATAGAGGTTCATTAATTTTCTTTTGGAATTTTATCTATTCAAAGACGATTTTACAATACAAAAAATCCATTAAAACCACGTTTTATTTTCATAACAATGTTTGCAGTTTCGAGGTCGAAATTGTGCTTAGGGCACTTGTGTACATTTAGCTTGTAAATATCCATGTATCTCCGTATATCTGCATTGCACTGTATGCACACATCTGATTTGGGGTTGGTACATACGCATATAATACAGCTACCCAGTTTTCGTCTCACTGCAGTTTTAGTGCCGCATCGGCCGATGCATTTACCGCCGCTGTTTTACGACCAACATTTTCCAACGAGTTGGTCTACCCATCGAAGTACATCGATATCAACGTATCTTAAACGGGCTTAGACATTGTTGAAACTAACGACAAAATTGATTTGATATATATCAGCGAATCATGTGTAAATTATTTGAGAAATAGATTGAACAAAATAGAATACCAACAACTAGTCTTCGCGATTAATAAGAAGCTTGTCAAATATAGGAAGCACATTAAGGATAAATTTCACACTTATGAAAATTAACGAATACAGATTTTAATTATTATTCAGCTTAAAGCAGATGAGTTTACTCGACATGAATTTCTTAATAATTGATATAAATTAAAAATATAATTAGTAATATAACAAAAATATGTTTTTTTCTATACATTATAAATAAAATTCCACAAAGCTTACCACCGAACCCAACGAAATTATTGAATAATTATTTGCTAAAAAAACAGTTAGGCAATACATTAACAAGGCGATTAATATAATTTTCCTATTTCTTCTTTATGTGGCTGATTTTTGATGAGCACATGCTAGATTTTAAGTTAATCTTTTGTTATGTCAATCTTCATCATAAGTGACAGTTAACAAACGTAAAGTGTTTATTATTCTATATTTAAACTAGCTACATATTGATTCCACTACGGTATTAAGCTATCCAATGTCATACACTTAAAAAGTTGAGTGATTATACTATCGACCTGTCTTGTAAATTGCCTTGCATTATTGCTTTTCAAAATCATATAGATATTTTCCCGGACTCTTTGTTGATATTGTATGTATCATACAATGGCATCTTTGTAAAGCTTCTTTACGATACGTACAATACGTCCAACTTCTGAACTATCTAAAAGAAAACTTTCCACGTTATGCATACCGTGTCATTGTAGCTATTACAAAGTGGAACTCTGACCGAGTTACTATTACATGCATCTAATCGTTGTGTACTGTACACTTTATTTAGAACAGTGAAAAAATAGCAATGTATTTTAGATCTACAAAATTTATAAGGTATATAGTTGATAGATTGCTATTTCGGCTTAACTTTCAACTTCACTTAACGGTGATGAGGGCGTATTTAATTTTGTAGAAACTAAAATACATTGCTATTTTTTCCACCGTGTAGTAATGGAGTTCTATCAAGTAAATGCCAATTCGATCAACACTTTTATTTAGTTTTTGAGATTTTAACGATTTTTTCATGTTGTGAAATACTTTATTCGTTCGATTGTAAATCGTTTTTGAATGAATTTAACATTCAAAATAATTCGCTGATGATGCTGAATATTAATGAAACGTACATTTTTGTTTCGCAATCCACTCGAATTAGCGATGACACTGTCGCGAAATCTTTTCTAGTGTAAATTTGTAGAACTTTACACAGTTCCAAGTCAATATTTATATTAAAATTCTATCAAACAGTCTCATTCGATACCGTGAGTTTAAAAACTATGTAATAGAGAATATGAAATCTGCATTCCTTGCTTTTTTTAACTTATTTAAAGCCATTCGGCTGCAGTGGTCCACATGCCCTTGAATTTCATCACGGATACTTACATAAATTAATTTATAAATTTATGTGAATAATTGTGATGTCATTTGTTATAAACAGTCATTAAAATTAGTCCGAGCTATATCCTTTTCTCTTCTCTCGCCGAAATACAGTGATGTGAAGCAACTGAGTAACAAGCAATGTCCAATTAATGTTGAGATATTTGCTCCATCATATAATCATAAGTAATTTCAGCGCTTGATAAAATAATGTAGAATTGACATGGTATCAAATTTCATCAGTAAAATTAACAGAAATAAATCTTATTGAATACGAAAATAAAGTTGTTGTATTGCGTCACTTAAAACTATGTATCAATTAAATATTACATTTACATCCATAAATGTATGGTAAGATACCGTTTATACTTAGAAAAAAAAGTATTCAAAGTTATTTAAGTAATTATCTTTTAAAATAATCTAGCTGCGAAGTGGGCAGATAAAAAACGATCTGATATTTTTTTTTCAAATATTACTTTTATGTTCTGTACCAAGTTTTTATTTTGATGTTTATTATAAGTCATTCAAACATTACACATGCTATTTTAAAGCGTTACTTTTTACACTAAAGTAGAGAAAATTACCATCTTCGTGTAGAGATTTTCAACATTAAATATTTAATGTTGTAAGTTTTTATGCGATCCTTAGAATTTTATATTTAAAAGTAGATTTTATCGCATTTTACTCATCAACGTTGTCATGGTATCTGTTATCGATGTTTCTCTCAGCTAAGGGATGACCCGGTGGCTGCCTCGAGATGTTTTATTTTACGTAAGATAGCATTATGATACTGTAAAGTTTTTAATGTTTACAACTTTTTAATACCCGCCTTTGATGATAAATTCCCGCGACGATGTGTTTAATTATTAAACCAACTTGTTATATTGGTTTTATTATTATATAAATAAAGGCTTGTTACTTAATTTGCTACAAATACCTTTCAGCGTAAGATTTCGGGTTTATTACGCATTATATTTGGAATTATTTTACATTTAAAGTAGCACTTAACTCATTTATATGTGAATTAGTATTTTTATCATATTAAAATCATTTTATTTGATCTATAATTATACTTGAATTGGGTTAGCTTTATATATATTTTTTAAAAGAGATAAAACATATATAACTTCAATTTTTATTAATAAATAGTATACATAGAAAACCGACCTATATTTAAGTTAAACAAACCATGTTGTTGCCCGAAATATCTGTTTATGATACGTTACTACTGGACAATATTTGAAACGTGTATATCAAAATGCTTTTTAATCTTCGCTGTAATTCTAATACGAAATACTGAGATTGCAAATTAGTACAAAGATTTATTGTCAGATTCTTAAATGTATGCTTTTTATTTACCTGTTTTTTTTATGTTTCAGGTAAGTGTAACTACGATTTTCTTTGTAATCCTGTGATCCAGATCAAATGTGCCATACTTACAGGTATGTATAATATATTACAACGAAAACACTTTGTTTTTTCGGTGTCATAATTCTGTCGTCTAATATATTATTTTGGTCTGTCGAGTTGATTCTTTCAGTCACACCACTGAATTGAAATGCTCCGAGAATTAATTACATTAATTGGGTCATGATTTTTCGCAAGTAATATAAATCTATAATCTGGTTCGTATATTCGTATCTAAGAAGGTAATATGACGACAATTAAAATATCTATTTGAGCTGAATTCTTACAATCAAGGGTAACCGAGTCTTGATGGGGTGGCTACGGGAATTATTTAGCTCGCTTATTATTGCCTCTAACATGCGATCAATTTTGAACTGGATCCCGTAAATACGTCCGTCATGTTATAAATCCAGATTTCAGTCAATTAATCACACGAAACGTTTGAATTTAATCCGCGTCCTGAGCTTTTTGATGACCGAATATCGCTTTGGAACCGTACGGAAAACGAATTTATTATTTTATATCCTCATACTATTGTTAATCGGGCACAGACATAATTTCGCATTGTGAAAATATTCAATGCGCTTTATATCTGCATTTTTTTAAATAAAATAGAGCGAACATTTTTCATACGCTATTCGTTATGCAACCATTGTTCCATTCAATTTTATCTGACAATAATATTTTTTGTTTATTTATGCTGTTTGTTTTAAATGTCAATAATCTTCTCATTTCATCACAATAAATTATTTAATGAATGTCTAGGGACTGAACAATTTCGGATTTCCGTTACAAACCTTCTTTGAAAAAACTCCCGAATTACTTTTTTTGTGTTTTATCTTTGTTTCCTAATATTTTTGGAACGACGACTCGCCACATTTTTTTTAAAGAGTGATGACATATGTATGACTAAATACGCCTCAGACTTACTAAGTGTATTTTAATCTATTAACTCACTTGAATAAATGTGTAGTTAATTTTAATTGTTTGATTTTGTCAACAAATATTGTTCTTTTCCTTTTTTGTTTTTGATTTGAAGTGAAAAGGTGATGATAATGCACTGCATGTATATATACCAACAGACCCCTAAAAATCACTCTCGCGAAAAATGTAGTCTCATTTCGGCATTCCTTATGCATTGGAAATAAAAATCTAGTATATTTTAGTATAATAGTGCTAGTAAACAAGATTGTTGTTTTTTTCAATTTACGATCGCAAAGTTGACGACCCTCAAGCAAACCAAGAAGCAAAGCAAAAATTGTCGTTGATTGGTAGAAAAGTACGTATTAGTAATAACTCTCAAAGTAATTCATGAATTTATACTGATTGTGAAATAGTGGTTATTAGGGATCTTGAAAGTTTTCTCGTAAAATTTGCATACCGGTGATAGTATTTGTTCAAAGATGTTTGTTCTATAAATCGTGTTAATTGTAATTAGCACTATTTATTAGAGTTAATGTATTTTAATCTGCGGAAAAATCAGATTTTCATTAAAATATTATTTTTCCTTTATCTGCATTGCTTATATATTTTTTCCAATGTCTCTTTTGATAAACGAAACGTACTGCGCATTGTTTTATGTCAACACGAGTGCGTTAGAGTTTATAATGGAACTTACATATAGTCTTCCAGTTTGTCAAATGACTGCCATCAAAATGCGAGTCCCTTGACACTATCAGCCCCGGCCAAAATTTTGCAAACCTAGCCCCTGTGCCCGGCCCATTTTTGAACAAATGGCGTATTTCTTAAGTGTTTATTAAAAGTGTTATAAGTATGTTAATATTGGATATAATCAAATAAAATTTTCTGATATGCTTAACGACATTATGAAAGTTAGCCCAAGATTGGTTAAATCCAACACTTTCCCATATGTAGAGCCACACTTTGTTGTTTACACATGTACCGAGTCTCAATTACTTTTTTGGTTTGCACACACTTCTCAAGCCCTATAGGGGCTATTTTTTTGTGTTGCCGGTATAGGAATCAAAATCTGTTTTTTTTATATCCCCAAACAATCTGTTTTATGAATCTTGCAAAAATTTTCCTCGGAATGGACTCGGTGCCACTTATATATCGTCTACACGAGAGGGAATTTGGGTGTCGTGTATTGCACGTGATACGATTGTGTTTTTAGATTCTGTAAACCAATAATTTCATGAGCGATAAAACTAATTGAATGACCGTTTTGAAATGGTTTGAGTCTTGGCAATCAGAAAACATTAAAATTCTCTGTCAAATACTTTGTTTAATGTCCCTAATTTGTCTTTTTTCGACGGGCCGGTCTATCACGTCAAAACACGTTTCGGGACTCAAGCGTTGGATCTTGTATCGCGTTAAAATACGGTTCCGGGATTTGATGAGTTAAGATTGCCTTGTCATAAATATCCTGTTATTAAATTCGGACATATCTGTGTTCTCTCAGACCAACTCGAAAGTTCTCAGTGTGCAAAAATCAATTTACGCGTACGACAGTATTTTATGCTTCCTTCACCCGTTGATTTATATTACACTTTATACCTTCCTGGTAATTCACAATTTAATAAAGTGACGTCTGCAAAAAACTGAGAACCGTGTCGTCGGCTTTAGAGATATAAACATTTGTTCGGTAACACTTACATTCGGTTAAAGTGATTTATCACAGGATACGATATATTATTATCGTATAAGAATTCAATCAAATGTTATGTTCTTATTTATAATATTTATATTTTACTAAGTTTGATATCACATGGTCGACTAAAAATTTGGTTCTGATGTATTATTATTATATTATTCAGGTCATATTTCACAAATGGTATGAATTATTTAGCTAAAAATAATCAAGTATTGGCAATCACCAAATTTTATCATTGTCATAACGCCTGTTTATAGAACGGACAAATACAAATATTATGAATTTTATGTTTATGGTATTAAATTTACCCTCGTTCAAAATTTTGAGCAAATTTAAAGATACTATCGAATATCATTTTACGATAAATCTGAAGAAGACCTTAGGGGTCAAGCGACCCGTTTTTAGAGGGTTAATGTATGGAGAAATGTGGAAAGCAAATAACAATTGTTAATGCTGAGTTTGGATAGCGCAATTAGGAAGAAATAAAAATATTGAAGACATAGGTGCATGTGATTTTATAAACTCGTTGGATAGACATATGCAAAAGCTATGTAATCTTTATAACAATCACAGAAAGTAATTGAAAATGTTTTCATTCTTAAGATATCACTATATATCCTAATACATATAGGAATGTAACTTAACTAGTATACAAGAAATAGTCCCAAATCACTCTCAATTTTATGGATTGAAATAGACTTCGTATAAAGTAATCATTTTTTTTCCTAACAACTTAAATTCATTTCACTTGATTTATGATTATAAATGTTTTTTTTCCATTCAATTCCAAGCAATAAGTCAAAGGGGTTTACATATTGCTATGCCAATCATTTTTTAAGTTAGATATCTAATATAGGTTTTTTGTTTTAATGTGTTATTTATCAAGACGAAATACATAGTGCTTGGAACGTCGCTTTTCTTGGTACAAAAAATTTCCTCACAAGTATGAAAATATTTTTATCTTTGCGAATTAAATCTATAGGAATGTAATCTTTATTTTACCACCTGACATGCTTCTATTGATTCACCGGATTGTAAGCTCGTCGCCCTGCGTAAAGATCTAAAAGTTTTAATATATTTTCTTCCCCGAAACATTTACTTCGCATCCATCTTACTCCGGCTGGCAGTGTATCATGGATTCATTAAAAAAATTTAGATCCCCAACGAATAGGAAAGTCGTCGCCGAACACGATTATCTTTTGTTCCAATTTCTGAATTTGCGAAAAACTTCGAGGGATATTTCACGTTCTGCTCTGCCACCCCTTTCTCCCTGCGTTCGATATCCTGTTCTGATTTATTCATTGCTGAAATGTATTTCATTATAGTTTACTGTTCATTCAAACCGTTTCGTAGACGATTTTGATCAAACAAATGAAAATAGAAAAATCCATATTGCATCTTGTATTTGAACTTTTCATTTCATCTTGGAAAATATTTACCAGGGAAAACTCCGGTGTATCACATGACTTCATTTCATTGCATATTTTGTTTTCTTTTTTTCTATTATTCTTTTGTCTTTTTTTAAATATCGTGACCATATATTCTGTTTTGATTTAACTTCTATAAAAAATATATATTTTGGGTTTTTAAGATTGAGGCGTATTTATTCTCTCTCTATCGTTGCTTCGCAATGAGACCTATGTGGTCACTCCGACCCATGCTGAACTACCACCCCTTTTAAGCGATGTAGCCCGACGGGTGAAAGAGGTAAACGCGGGTAAAGCATTTTCAAAGCATCCTTCATACGATGTCTAACCAGAAGGATCGTCGCATCATTATCTTATGCCTGAAATTGCATTGCAACTGCTTGGTTCACAACACAACGTATTTTTCATCTTTTATATACAACATTTTTTTGAGCGATCTGAAAAGTTTTTCTCAAAAAGTGAAGCATTTTTAAAAAAATATTTCAAAGCTTTATCAAATGATCAGGATTGTTTTCGCAAATCTCAAATTGTGAACATTTTTAATTTTGATATATGTACTATCGGTGATACGCTTAATTGTCCTTTGAGAAGTTTACGAATTTATAATTTGATTAAATTTACTTTTTATTTGATACAATCATTCCCTCGTTACTGACAACATTTAGTGTAAAGATCGAATGTAGATCATCATTGTTCTAATTGTATGAACCATATCTACAAATTGATAAATGCGTCTAAATGTTCGTGAACTTAAAATAACATTGATTGAAAAATATATATTCTGTCGTTGGGATTTTGTTTTTGATAAGTGAAAATGATAGATCGAAAACGTAGGCATATAAATTAATTTAGAAAAAAGCAAAGCTCAGTTAAATCGTTGTTATTCTTGTGCAGAGAAACTCTGAGCGTTTATTTATCACCCCCTAGCAAAGTTTTCATCGGCTTAAGTGAATTAAAAGTAACAGAACCGTTTGTATCCGAATTGGTATTTTTTTTTTAACTCGAAACATTCGTCGCGCTTCGGCAAACTTTTTCCACCATGTTGTATTTATTTTTTGCACTGCTCCGTGCCAAACCATTAATTTTTTCAAAAATAAAATTTTCCAACCAGGTAGGTTCTGCTATAAGACGTCTTATGTACAGCTAGCTACTCGGATTAACCTTTAGACAGCATTAGCGTAACGAGATTAGATATTATTTTTACTATGCTTCATTGTTTGCTTTGCAGAAAGAACTTTTGCATTTCGATTGCGTTCGGACGTATCACGTATACGTAGCGGTAAGCTAGATTTTTTTTTGTTGGCTCAGCGCGATCCGAATTCTGAACTTTAGCGTCTGCCTATAACCGCAGGGTCTTTTTAATGAGATAATGGATATTTTTATGAAGTTTTTAATGTCGGTCTTCGTAAATATGTTTCATAAAACAGTAGCGCTGTGTTAATATCGGGGAGAAGAATATATTTTTTTTTGGCAAATGGGAATTAATATGATCGAGTTCAAAAGTCAATTCAAACAACATATGTATATATAATGTTTACTTTGCGTGTGTCTACCTCACTCTGTTTAGTAATTTGAAAATGGCGAATAAAAATATTCATTAGAAATAATGTCAGTACGTTGAACGTTTTTAAAGACGAATAGGTGACATCGAGCTGAATGTAGTTTATTCTAAAATGTTTCACATTCCTTAAAAATGTGTTGTTATATTAAAACATTTGCCATTTTCGAATTCGTCATATTTTCCCTTAATTCTGAAACTGATACTTAATTCAAGAATATGTACGGTCCCAAAAATAAATATATTAATAAGTGATAGGGAAATATGAGAAAATCTCTCAGGCCCTTCTGATTCTATGATACGAAGCTTTTAAACATTCATATGTGTGCGAGTCGTAAAATACGTCCGTGTTGGGGCATGAAGTGTATCTGTGATGGCGGGACATGGAAGAGCTATAAACTGTGCACGAGTGTGCGCCACGGTAAAAATTTGCGGACGTGTGCGTGAATTTTTCGTGTTGTACGTGTGGGCGGTGGTGCGCGTGCGCGTGTTAGCCCGGAATCCGAAGCTATCCGATATTAGCCGATCGGTGCCGATTAGCAGTGGCATAGGGGTGCGTAACGATTTTTAGCGGGAAAACTGTTGGAAAATTGCGTTCGAAAATTGAATCATCGCTGGGGGGTCCCATAATTGATTTTTGGGAATGCATTAACAATTGTAGCGATTTAAGATTTCTTCCTCAATAACTTTTTTGAAAATTTATCCTGTTTATATCTGTTCGTAACATTTTTTTTACCATGTTTTCACCGTAGATTTATACGTATTTAAATTTTTTTTGTGATTACACGATAAATTCGATAAATATGTGCATTAATGTGAATTGATTCGTATTGACCTGTTTTTAATGTTAAATACGTTGTGTTGTTGTTTTACAAAAACTGTCTTTGATCTAATTTAACGACACTGTTTTTTAATGTACACCCACACAGAATTAAAATGTCTCTCATCATAAATATTCATAAACTTAAAATAAAAAATGTGATAAAAGTCCGTTATTAATTTACAATAGTCGCTTCATTTTTTGCGAGTACCTTCACGTTAACGCCCCCCATCGACGATAATACATTGCCAAAAATAATTATTGAGAAATACAGTTGATGTAGCTGGTATAAAGTTTACGAAAACGCATATTTGTTTTACGCTAATGTACTTTTTGTGGTCTCCTTTCTGTTCTTGAACATAAAAGGTACTCGCCCTGTTAGTGATGGAACGACTCCGAAATTCGGCAATCCACCTCTAGACTGAGATGCTGCCTTGTTACTTCTTAGCGGCGAGCTATGACAGTTTGTCCTATATACTACTATTGGTTCTACGTAAAGTGATCGTTACCTTAGTTCTTAGATTTTCACGACGCATTTCATCTTTCATTTCGATGTGCTACTTAGCATCGTTAATGATTTTTCTTTTCAGTTATACATGTAGTAAAGTAAAATTGTTCAAAGTTTTTTTATCTCAATAGACAAAAAAATATATCGTCATATCGGTAGATCGTCGTTCCATTTTTTTGTGTTTTTTATTTTGTATGATTTAATAACGTTCATTGAAAACTATTTTGATGGTTTCGTAGATTCCTTTGAAAGCATTGAACAATCTAGAATTTGTAACTTAAGAATTTTTAAAAATTTTAAATATTGAACTTATTTTGTATCTCTCCGCATTCATTATTATTATTCTCTAATCGAGTTTGTGTTAAAAATGAACCTTTCTTGCTCCCAATTTGGGCCGTTTGACTCAACATTAGCTTTTTAACGAAGACTGTTTATCAGTGTACATTGTTGATGAAGGTGAATTAAAGTGACTTAAAACGCTCTTCGTTTTCAGGATCGGATTGCTTATAAAAACATACCGGCCCGCGTAAAATATAATCTTTCAATCTTTTGTTTTCAATTTTTTTTTCGGAAAGCTTCTCTCGCCTTTCGTGAATTTTCCATTTTGAGCGGCTTTCCCAATGCTCCTAAGTTGGCATACTATCAACACCGGCACACCCCCCTCCTATCTTACTGACACACATACTATCGTACTTGAACACCGCGAGTCAGAATGCGTGCGTGTATACACTCCAAAATTTTGGAACAATACCAAACGTGCCAAGGTTCACAATAACTTCTAATAATAATGGATAATGCAATTATGAAACAATTTATAATGCCTACATGATATTAACTACCGCTTCCTACGCCAGCCTTTTAATTAAGCCCGTTAATAGCCAATCATTTGTATGCAATGTACATATAATTGAAATCAAAGAAGTATTTGGCAGATATGTATTTTTTATATCTCATTGTTGTGGGGTGAGATATATTTGAAATGTATACACAATAATGACATTTATTGGTATTTTATACAAACTCATATATCATTTGTTCACATTTTCAATTGTTAAGTTTTCAGATTATAATACTGTTAATGCTTATCAGCTGACTGTTCTGACAGCAAAACATATTGAGTTTTTCATGCTGGTGAACTGGCGATAGAAAAAACCCACATATTTTTCTAAAAAGTAACCAGCATTAATATTTGAACTTATATGAAATGCTTCTGACACGAACTCATTAATCTCGTAATTGTCAAATCGTTCCTTTCAGATAGTTAACCACGCCGGTTATAGGGATGACAATTCGCTTAGCGTAGCATGGTGCTACGCCAAATCTGGTCGTAGCTTTGAAACTTTGTAAGAATTTTTGATCGTATTTTGGTTAAATTTTCTTTGAAACTAAATTATTCTCCGGTTATTGAAATATCCTTTATTTAAGCTTTAAAGCTCGTTTATAGAAGATTAATTTAACGACATACATACATGTATTGATTCTGGTCATCACCCAAAATGCTCGCAATTGTATATTCGCCGTTTTCACCACCATATGATTTATATATTGTATCGGAATACTAGCTAAAAATAATTAATATCGACATTTCTTTGGACGCAACGCTACCATTCAATTTGCCCCAGGTGCCCATAAATTCAAAAGTCCATGCTAGGAATCAAACTCGTGGGATTTTTTATCCGCCGTATCGCTTAAAGCTAAAATGGTGTTGTGTATAACTGCAGCGTTGTTTGTTTTGTTAGGTTGCTTAAAATTATAAAAAAACGTTAAGAAGACGCAATGCGGAAACCATTGCAATCAGAAACTTAAATTTCCAACTTAAGTTTCCAATTTTTTTTATACCACGTCACTTGGCCCACTTTTAAAATCTTGCGCTATTTAAAATCAAGCAAAACTGGGCCGACATTTATGGGAAGACTGTACTATAAAACCTACACTTGTACGTCCGCTATAAACTCCACCACCACGCGCGCAGGCTCACATAGACGGGGGAAAAGCTCATGTTTTATCCCCGCCAGTAACAGGCAGCCTTTTGCCCGGGAAGGTCGTTACCTCTCATGTCTCCCTGGTATTTCGTATTATTTGAATATCCTTCAGTCCAAAAATCATTTCGATTGACAAATCCGGGAATTTATTTTTTCTCCTTCGAACAGCAAGGCTGACTGCGTGTGGGGTTGTGTATTTTTGACGTCTAATGTCACCCGCTGCTATTTTTACCACGGAGAACGTGTGCAACCCATTTTTCCTAACCTCAATCTGGTGCGAATAATCGTTCAGTTGTCTTTAATATTTAATCAGAATATTTTGGTTGTAAATAAAATTATGTGATAATGGTTTCAAATTATTATGTAGCCTCCTTTATTTATTATTCAATGTACAAAACTGACATTTTATCGTATAGAAACATTGATGTATTTTTTTTACAAGTCAATCGCAAGTGTCGTGTGTAACGAAAGTGAATTTTCTTTTATTCGACTCTCGATTATTCGTTTGTTTGTGGGTACAGTTGGCGTGGGAAACTTCAATCTGACGAAGAAAAACTAGACATCGTTTGAAATCACAAATTTGTCAACTGTCACTTTTTTATAATTCATTTTTTTCTGTTCATCATCCATCCTGTCATGTATGCAATTGTTATTAACACAAACGATACGTTTGTTTGTCGTGTGTTTACCGGGGCAGATTAAAAAATGAATTTGACATGGCTTAATATCGCCAAAGGCACACCTTTTTTCAGCAGCTTATATACGTGTCATTTCAAGGACACGCCAAACCTTACATACACTACGGCGGGTGCGTCCGAAACCAACGCAGGATTTGTTTTCATGTGTTTATTTTGGTTACCCGAATCCTTTTATCTTTGGCGTTATTGTATAATTTTTTTGTTTAATTGTATTTATTCCCTTCTGTATAAATTGTATTAGACGGAGTTATTCTCTTGACTATATTTTAAAAATACACAAAATGTCAAAGGTCCTTTAAGCGATAATAACTACTTTCGAAACAATCCTTTCAAGATGAAAATTTATTTGGCAGACGTTTTATCAAATATAGTGTATCGTTTCTATAAATATGTTTTATACATAACATATAAAAACAATGGTTCTTTAAAACGTCGGGTTATCGATGTCAATTTTTTACATGAAATGATACCAATCACGTCTCTGTGGAAAGGTATTGTATTTAAATAAATTAAATTCATTATGTCGACTATATCATTAAGCTCGTGATCGGAGAAACCGGCCCTGGCCTATTTTTACCTAAAATGGGGCAGTAGTACAGCATGAGTTGATTTGAGAGAATATTGGTTATTACAGCAATCAACATATATTATGAAATCAATTATTTCGGTTGAGATGTACATTTTAAATGTGCATGCTTAGTTTGTCAATCTTAAAATGGTGGCCATTTCTAATGGCATTTATGTAAAACTAAGAAATGTTATTTATGTGTATGATATTATTTTTAAATATCCTAAGCAACATTAGATACTGAACTAAGGTAATAAGTACTATTTATTTATCGTAGAAATTTAAGAGGTGTAGGCCTTATTGTTAGGATAAATCATAACGTACATTAACACCATTCTGTAGCCTTTTGTCTCATATATACATTCACAATCTATATAGCTTACATTTTTAATGTCAAAGTAATGTAATTTTGCAATCAACTGCTTTTTTAAAAAATATGTTGAATATTATTTCTACTCTATTATTAGTATATACTATTTTTAAAATTAGTATTAATTGATTGATTGAATTGGCATTTAATCGGTAGAACTCAATCATAACACGGTGAAAAAATAACAATGTATTTTAGTTCTGAATTTTTTTATAATTGAGTTCTAGAACTAGTTCTGACGAAGGCGTGAGCCGAGATAGCTGTCAATCATATTTTGTAAAAAAAATGTAGAACTAAAATATAATGCTATTTTTTCACTGTGTAGTATTAATTGATTTTACGACGGAAAATTTATTTCTTGCGAAATTGTTCGATTTTTAATTAATTTTGAAAAATCTTTTATAATTTACAACTTAATAATCAAAATTTATTTCGTAAACAGTTTGTAGCAAAAATATATTACAAATTGTAATATTAGGTTGGTTTTGTTGCTATTTAAAACACTCTGTGCTATCGATCAATCTACTAATATTAATTGGGGTTGTTTCAGTCAATAGCATTCCAGGTAGAAATACTGTTCAGATATTAGAACCAATACGTTATTTGATTGCTTCAATCGTCATAATTAATGTCTACATGGATTAACCGCAATAATTATACTATGGGAGCATATTCCCAGAGCAACCGTCGTCGAATGTAAATTCATCCTTCACCTGTCGTTATAGATTTGCCTTTCTTCGAATCACTTGCTATTACACGATTACGTTATTGGCGGTATGTGGTATCCGATTTAAAGGTGGATTATTGCCATTCAATAAATTTACTAAACCGCCGTTTTTACTCATAACTATTAGGTAATCCCGGAATTAATGTCGTTTTTTCAATACGCAACTTTGACTTAGTATGTTTGAGTCCGTTTACCAGTAAAGACGTGTGTTATTATTTTTCTCTTTTTGGGTGATTCTTTACCTTTATTTTGAACAAAAAAAAATCATTTCTACTCCATCTATAAAAAATGGCAGAGACGTGTCCTTTGGAAACACATTTAAGAAGCTGTATGCTGTTTCTGTTTCATTAAACAAAAACTGCAACAGAAGCAACAGAATCCATTTGTGAAATTTAAGGTGATATACTGTACATAAAAAAGTGCCAACGATGGTTCAGAAAATTTCGATCGGGTAATCTCGATTTGAAAAATAATTCGAAGTGGACGGCGCAGTCTAGTGGATAAAGCGGCCCTAAAGGCAGAAATTGAAGCAGATCCGACGATGACCATTGATCAATCATCACACATTACAAATGAATACTCACTTGTTATCTAGAGAAAATGGGGAATGATCAAAAAGAAGGCATTTGGGTTCATCACGTTCTAACTGATCATAACAAACCGCAGCGCCTCAGCATATGCAAAATACTGCAAGAAAAGCAACATACTTCCCCGTTTCTCCAGGACCTTATCACCGGAGATACAGCGATTATCGATTACTGTAGCTTTCTATTGTGGTCAGATGGACAAGTTAAATACAAATTTACAAGAAATTAGACCTGCTCTAATGGAAAGAGAGAATGTTATTCTTCAACACGAAAATGCCCGTCCACTCATTGCCGACATTACACGAAAAAACATCAAGGATCTTGGGGATGTTTTATCACATCCACCCTACATCGAAGAGGTGCCGAGTCCGGAGACTAATATATACTAGCCAATAAGAATACCTGAAGGCGCCGATTAATTAGTGAAAAAAATATGGAATTGTCCAATATCATACTCATTCAAATTTTATTTATTTTTGCTTTCTTAATAAAATTTTTACTTCATTCAAAATTACAATCATAACAAATACATAAAATGCTATCCATTGGGCTTAATATAATTAACTCTTCGAGATATTGTAATATTACATAACCTATGACTCATATCCAGTGCTCCTTTGAGGAAACGTGCCGTACCAATTTTTCAGATCCTCATCAATATGTAAGGATATGCAAATAGAAAATATATTCTTATTTTCAGGAAAAAAAAAACAAATGCGTCTGTGTATATGAAATATTCAAATCCATGCTTTGAATTCTAACGTGTCGCTCGTTTGATTCATGGGGCTTATTTATTATTTTTCTAGACTTTTATATTTCACCTCGCCGTATCCCCGTACTATGCACATTGAATTATATAAGCTTTCCTCGTAATTGTAGCCAGAACATAATTTGATTATGTTCTTCCGGCTATATTAATGAATATTCACTATCCAGATTTATCCTTTGGTGTAATTTTCACATGTTCATTTTAGGTGCATGACAATTTTCAGTTTCACATTTAACTTTTCTAAGTGAATCAACTATTTTTATTGTAACGTTCATTTCTCCTTTAAGCCTTAACTACAATAATCTTTATTATTTTTCAGTTTCAAATGAATAAATGGTTTTGGACGGTAAACTTCATAAACTATGAATACAGAAATCCAATATTAAAATTTATCACTAAATTGAACCTCACCTAGCGATACTGTCAAAAAATATTTCATCCGACCGTTTATGTTATTTTCATATCAAATAAAAAAATGCTAATACCAATAACGTCTTAGTGTTAATATTTATATTTTCGGATGATAAAGCTAGTACTATTTAAATATTATCTGAGATATTATTACAAAAAATGATTATAATTAGGACGTCAGAAATAACTGAATTAGTTCAAATAATATTACCTTGATATTTTCATAGACTTTAAAGTAATATTGTCTCTTTCCTGTAGAAACACAAACAAATGAAATCTGGAATTATTCAACCATATTTGATTGAAAAAATATCGTTCGTCCAAACATTTAAAATTCCAATATATTCAAGCAAAAATAACGCAAAGTTTATGCCGTCACTCGGGTTGATTGGATGTATTTGAAACAAAATATTTATATATTCCGATATTGGAATATTTATTGAAAACATTCAACGGTCCTATATTTTTCTGTCGAATAGCCAAATTATTTATTTGTCTCATATCGCTTTTATTGCTGGTACTTTGATGTGATGTGACTCTAAATTGTTGCCAAGATAAAATCTTTCACGAAGGAAAACCGTGAATTGTTGGCGATAAAAATGTATTCTTATACATATTTTTTATATGTAATAGTAAGTGTTTTCTCCACAAATATCGACGACAACTTACTGTAGTATTTTCATTGCGCTTAAATTATATTTGTTTTATATAAGAAACATAGGAATTATATAAAATTTCAGAGTATTCTGTGACAGTACCTATTAGTAAGATTTAAATTAACAATACGTTGAAGGTTTTTACTGCAGTCCACTCTCGACAGTACGTATATACGATATATTTTTTTAATTTGGTTGGTAGAATTAATGTTAATATTAACATGTTTTCATTATCTTAACATAACATTTTATCACACATCCCATTATATTGATTGCATTGGCATTCACTTGGTAAAACTACATTATAACACGGTGAAAAAAATAGCAATTTATTTTAGTTCTACAAAATTATTACGGGGGGGTGGTCTGATTTGCTTCCGTAATGACCACTTCCGTCCCACATATAAACTTATTGTCATAGCCGCCTTTTATTTCATTTACAATTTTCGAAAATTTAGGTTCATTGCGAGAAAGTAACAAGCTTGGCCGTTAAAACGGGAGAGAAGATGTATTGTGTACTTTTTCTACACAGCTATATATAGATAAGCAAATGTTAGTTTAAGCATAGTTCTAACGATGGCGTGAGCCGAAATAGCTATCAACTATATTTAAAAAAAATATTTTGTAGAACTAATATACATTGCTATTTTTTTCACCGTGACATATCCCATTCTTTGATTGAATGTTGCTATATTGGCAAGACTTCTGATTGAAATGATTTTCAATTGATATAACTCCGTTGTAATTCTATAAAAATGTCAGTAGCGCTTCGTATACTATTTATTATCTTATATTTAAAGTCTTTATATAAGCATGTTTCAATGAATGACCTTAAACAAAATATTGAAAATAATTAGATTTAAAACAAGATGGCATGAAAAGCAAATGAAATATTTCTTCGGTAATTTTTAGTCTGAGAATGTTTACCTGGCATCTTATAATCACAAAGCAAACCACTCTCACTTTATTCCTTACTAGGTTACTACTTAACTTAACTTAACTTAACGCTTAAATCATAATAAATGATTAAATGCGCTACTTTTTATATTTTATATGACACACACATCAAAATATTTGTTCGAAAAATAGGCTAAAATAGTCTTTCGGCGATTACTATCTTCACATTATTCCGTTACATTACGTTTAATGTATTACACTCGTGATACCAGAACCTCGTAAAGCATAAGAGATAGATAGACATCTTTGTGAAAGTATTTTTCTTGGCCGCAAATTGGCAAAGTTCCCCTCGGATTCGTCAAGATGGGAAAATTTCATTGTTTTTCATAAACGCGTCGGAACGTTTTTTCGTTCAATTCTTTATTCTACGTCTTATTCATTAGAAAAAAAAACTATATCTTATTGATTATATGGGATATTTGATGAGTCTCGCATTTTACTTTTTCGTCGAAGAATTATGAGCTTTTTTTCATCTAACATTTCAATTTTAGATTTTCTTTGATTTACTTTAACATTTATTATTAAGCTTATGTCAGTGTTATTGAACATTCAAAGTTATTTCATAAATTTAAGTTAACATTATCAGATATAAGGGACTTTATCCATATTATCCGATGGAACACGATCTTTTTCGAGAAAAAATGAATAATCATTGAAAAAGTGTGTTTGGGGAAGTATATTTTGAATCATTTAATTTACGTCTTGAATTTTAGGATATAGGGCAGAATGATGATTAAATAAGTGTTACTAATCAAACACACACGTTCTCTAATCGAAGTTGATAATTAAATACTTAAATATGACTATTTCGGCTAAAAATCTCATGCAGTTTTACATTTTACATAAATGTATCTCATATAGTTTTTGCTGTTATTAGAAACCTGAAAATATGATCCTATCACATAATGCTTACCTTCATATAAATCCACAATCGCGTACTCATCAGGATATGAATTTTCCATCAAGGAATTGGCTAGAACAATGCCGCTTTTTTGTAAATTTTTATGATGATTGATAATTTTCAAAATAAAGAGATTTTTTTCAATTTATTTTCTCAACCAGTTTGGCTAATTTTTAATCAAAATTTATTATTTAACAGTTCAAATTCAAAAAGTCTGGAACTTCTTCCGACCTCTTATTCAAATTCGATTGCAATACATTTAGAAAAAAGTATTGTAGTGATCACTCGCTTTTTTCCAATTACATGTAATTTACTGAAGCATGCAATAAAAAATAATGGAATATTTTTGGGCTCGTTTTACACCTTTTTCTTTTACAACTTTCTGGCGAAAAGGCATTGTGCGTTTTGAAAAATACTCTTTGAAACATTTCGTTCCATCTCGTTGATTGACTTCCAATGTGACTTAATTTGTGATTACACCTATGTCGTCATTTATGTGTAAGAGGACCTCATTTTTATTGCAGAACTAATTATTTTCATGTATGTTTATGTTGTACAATTATTTAAGAATTTTTCTCATATCTCTTGAAATATCGATAGTTAATTAACACCAAATTTCATATAAATAACATTGTAAGATTTGGTGTAATTACTTAGAGCGACTGCAGTTCTAAAAATTATTTATATAAATTGCACCAATCAAATGTTTTTTTCCATTATTACGATTATTGCGTTCATATCTGAGTGCGATTGAAAATCAACACAATGTTTCCCATTCAAATTTACTTGTCTGCTATCTTGACGCCGAAAAACTTACTTAGTTAAGTGACAGCTTGTATTACACGCATATCTATTTCAATTTTTTTTTCTTTCGCATATCTAGTTTTTATGCTACTCTCCGAAAACCTTCTCATTGTGATGACGTAGGTCATTTCATCGCCATCATAAACGTTCATGTTTGAACACGTGCTATTGTAATAACACCGATTACTGTAGATTTTCCTTTTGAATTACATATCTATTAACTACGGAATATTTGTATTGGCCGTTATTTTGATTTAAACAGAATTGGTTAAGATGTAATAGAGTACATGTATTTTATATAAATTAAATTATATTGAAATATGAACAAATATATTACTCAGACAGTATAGTGTTGAAGTTTATTCGCTTATTGTGTCAGTAAATATTGCGATGTTATAATTTTCACTTAAATATACCTTTTCTACATTACCGAAGTATCAAAATAGCCTTCACGGTGCATGTTTGAGTTTTTGTTGTTTTTTATACATGTTTTTTTTTCTTTTTTTTTTGACCTACTCAATATTATGGAGAAAGTTGAAAGTATATATATATTACTCAATTATATGTTATTTGATGACGGTGTTTCATATGATTCGACAGTTAGGCTGCCAACGTCTTTAGGTGAAAAATTAAAAAATAATGTCAATTTATTATTATTTTTTGTTTTTCTTTTAGAATTTTAATTAACGTTTTGTATTTTTTTTTGTATTTTCTTGTATTTTGTACATTTAAAAAAATGTATTATATTTATCAATTGTATGACGCACCGGTGTCAGTTATTATAAATACTACATATTTTTATTTTGTTTAAAAAATATAGAACTAAATAAAAATCATGAGATATTCTGATTGATCATCATTTTATGTCCAGAATTCTTACAGCAATCAACTTTATCGATAGAAAAGCGGATATTTTTTTAAATATTGTAAAAATGCAAAGCACAACGCTGTGCTATTGAGCTAATTCTTCTAGTACAATGTACTTTGTTTTTTTATGACTTTCAACGTTTAAAACTGCATAGTTTTGCATTTCGTTAAAGGCATGCAATTTTTATGCCATAAGTTATGTTTTGTAGTTATTTTATTTATTTTTGTGTGTAAATTTAATGTACGTTTCATAATCAAATAAATGGTAAATAGTTAAATCCGGAATTTTTATAAAATTTTGTATTATGTATCTGCGTAAGAATTTCTCTTGATGTTGTATTTTTTTAAAATGATAGAATGCACACTCGTATGAATTAACCTCCTTCCGTCATGCATTATAATAAATACGGACAAAAGTAGTGTAATAATGTCCAATATATATTTCTACGAAAATAAAGTTTTTTTCCAGTTAAGCTTCGTGCATTATTTGACCGTTCTCTTTCAAGCACGCTCTGGGAGTTAAATTTAACGTGAATTTGATTTATGTTTCATTTCCTAGCGTGTTTTGTCATACCCAGTATTGTTCCGTTAAGGAAACTATTCTACATTAACTAGAAAATGTCTGAAAGGGTATTCGTTTCTTTATGACTAAGCACGATGTTTGTATTTAGTCTTTGATATATTTCATTCACAAAACTCGATTGAGCGAACCGTTAATAACCCACCGGCCTCACTATCCGCATCTACTACATAATATATGTTTCATTACATAAACAATTGTCACATGACAAGACTCTCAAATCGCCTTTCGTTCTACAAAAGTTATCCGTTGGTCTGTGAATTGATTCGGTTTCATGACAATGTCTAAAATATTTTACACTATCTCGAAATCGTAGCAATAAAGTACATACATGATATTTTCATATTGTTTAGAAGAGTTCTTCTTCGCGTATACCAATTCGATCAAAGAAGTAATGTCATTGTCTTGTTAGATTTTAGCAATTTTTTAATTTTTTCTCATTTTTTCTTGTTCAAAAAAAAATATCATGAAACCTTTTTAAATTTATTATTAGGGAATGATTTTCGATATTACATTAAAATCTTTCATTAAATTGGAAAACGATTTTTAGGATAATAATTCAACAATATTTGTGCACGTATTTTCAATGGAATTATTTACTGTATATTTAATTTGGTTATGTGAATCAAATAATTTGTCGTTGCTAATAAATGAATATATTCAATATTAACTTATTTTTTCTTACAATTTATGATATCGACTAAAGGCGCTTAATGGAATTTCCATATCAAATTTGAATTGCTAAAATTTAGTACGATTCCACATGTCTTATCAGCTCTGTTCCATCCGTGTGATAAATGGCTGAAGATGCCGAAAGGCGAAACTCTTGTCGTCAGTGACAAAACATGTGGAATCGTACAATGTTTTAACGATTCATTTTTTTTAAGTTTACCATTCTATGCCATATAAATAGCTGCTACCTGAAATCAAAGATTTATTTCAGTAAAATGCCATAATATCCATTACATGTAACGAAAGACTTTTCACATCGTGCATAAACCACAATCATTAGCAAATAAAATTCGATTCGTATATTCATAAAGAAAAGCAAACGTTTGTTACGTCCTGATAAATTCCATAATTGAAAACTATTTCTGCAATGATCATTCCATTATGAAAGTACACATTTCGAGGCGGTCGCAATATTAAATTTCCTCGTAGTTGACGCGATCGATTGGGCTTTTGATGTAAATGAAATCCTGTCAACAATATTGCAACTGGGTTAGTTATCCGTGTATTAAGTTTCGTGTCATTAATCACTGATCACATTGTAAATATTTTATCTTAAATAAAGGTAAGTATTTAATCCATATAGTGGTATTATTTTGTGACATTTTTCAATAAATCTTATCACATGTTAATTTAAACCGGATTATGTGACATTCCAAAACAAGCTGATTAACTCTGAAAATTAAAGGGTTTGCACAACTGAAGCCCACGGTATTGACCACTCGTCTTCGGGCAGTCCTAACATATTGCATATTTATTTTTATAAGGTATCCAAACAGCTTTTTTTTGCATTGTTTATTTCTTATCATTCTGCGCTCAATTTTAAAGACGGGAGGGTTTGGTTATGGATGAATCATCAATTTCCATATGAATATCCTAAAAATTACGATTTAAATTTTCTCTTCATTCTATTCGAGAACTTGAACGGATAGCCTGAATTTGGAGCTAGATGAAATATAATGAGCAGTGACCGCTTGACATCTGAACCTTAAATATTCATTGCCACAATGTATAATATATATAATAATATAATTATTTTTACTAAAAATAATTATGTTTTATATTTAGAAGTATAATTTTATTACTGCTTTTAATACCGTTAAAAATGAACTGCTTTTAAATCTCTGAATGCGTATATTGGAAAACTCGCAGTGCTTACGCGGCCGTTTATATTTTCTGAAAAATAAAACAAATTTTAAGTACTTGCGCATCGTTTGGACGTCTTTTTATTAAGTACTCGAATTGGCGCATGAATAATTCATTGCCTTCTTTATCAAATGAATAATTAATTTTCAAACTCTGAATAATTTTTTCACATAGCTTACAATATCATATATACCTCATTTAAATTTGTGTCGGAACTAAAACAGAAAATCAAATATGTTTATATTTACTAATTATTATAATTATATGAAGCTGTACATAAAAATAACATAGATTATGGGAAAATTCACTGAGACTTACTGATATGTGTAATTATTGTAAAACAAAATTCAGAATATTCGTATAACCGCTTTATAATTAACCTGTAATTATATTTCAAATCTGCCGATCTTAGCAAATGCAGCTTTTATCATGAGTGATTGACTATACACTCGGAAGCGCATGATTCATGAAGCCAACAACATTTTTGATATTCGAATCTCTACTTCTCTTTATGTTTTAAATATAAACGCTTTCTTATCGGTAATTTCTAACAAATATTCTTTTTAATGTAGGCAAAAACAATTTTGCTTTCATTGTTTGAGAGCACACCCGTGCAATTTTAAATTACTTTTTCGCAGATAAACCGTTCGTGAATATTTAAAATCGTTTCAAAACGGACCACATTAAATCTAAAAATGCTGCATATCATTCGGTCGAAATGAAGCAAATAATAATTTATTGCATTATATAATGTAATTTATCCTTAGCTCAAGAGATCCACTTTATTCACATATTCCGCCGTTGAGCTTAAAGCTGTACTCTTATCTTTTTATACTTTACTCTGTTTCTGTTTAATTCGACCTTGACTACTCAACGTATAAAAATAATAAAAGATTGAATCTGATTCGTTGTTCAGTTTCATCTGGGGAAGATTTTTTTTCGTATGCTTATTTAAATAACTTATTGTTTTATTCATTTTGTGTTAAACCTTTTTTCTTTCGCCGTTGGGCAATTGATATTGATTACAATTCCGGATGCAGTTTGTAATCTTTTCCCGAAATAGATTGTAAATCAAGCTCAAACATTTTTTTTTGGCTGAATTATTTTTTATAATCAATTTTTCAAACGTTGCAATACGAACGACTTACATTTAAAAATGATCAGAAAAGCGATAAGACGACGTTTCATTCGTATAACATATAGCAGTTGGCCTCACAGACATAATTATATAACTCTTTTGTATACATATTGTCAATGTGCTATCAATCAGCGAGTTTTTTTTTAAATAGATGTTGGTATTAAAAGAAATCATACTTCCAAATACTGAGGTTTTCATGTTCCATCTCAAAGTCATTTTCCAAATATGATCTGTTGGTATTGTTGTGGGAGGTATGTTCTAAAACAGTATTCAAACAATACCTTTATATGTTTTTTAAAGCCGTTATACACCTAGTGCTAATATATCTACTTGTTTATAATAGGCACATAACCAAGAATTGCTGAGTCTTGTGACAAATCAAATAAAATTAGGATAAAAATTAAGTGATAATTGTGAATTCTAAAATATAATTAGTTTTATAAATACTAAAAAGATCCCCATGACAAAAACGATTCAAAGAAGAAGTGTGTAATTAAAAATAAATTTAACCGTTTATAGCTCCAACGAATTTTTAATAGTGACTTTTATTCATGTAAGCAAATCACCATCCATCCTTTCTAACAATAAAATGATTTAAACGACTTTAGAAGTGCGTTAAAAATATTTTGTAATGATTTCGCCGTATCGCTAGCGTCATAATTTCTAACAGTTGCGTCTGACCGCTCTACGCTGAACTCGGGAAACGTTTTACGCTGTTGCAAAGCGCCTTCGCTGAAGATTAAAAATGGCGTGGGGCTACTGGAGTGCATCGTCGGTCTTGCCCGATCGAGGACGGAGCCCTAGAAGGGGGGCGGCTCCTCCGCCCCCTCCGGCGCCGGCGAACCCCGAACCCCGCGAGGATTTAAACCCGCTGCCGGCATGTTCGAGCTCATCGTCAACATCCAACGGAATAAGTCTCGCTCAGAGCATGTTCCCTCCGGAAGTGTTCTCGTCCGGGGGGACGTTGAGCAGATCAGGTTCTTCGGCGGAATATGTGCCTCCAATCGTGTGCCCCCATCATTCGATGAGGCCAGCATACGTAGAACATCATCAGAGAGACATGGTGCCGCTCGATCCGCCGGTTCTCAGAGATGACGACATGGAACCGATGTATGCGACAGGTATGAATAGAAAAATATATATTTTAAGTTGACGATTATTGTGTTTTAATATAACTTTAATACCTATACTATTTTATGATAACCTTACATGAAATTTGGTTGTAATGTGATATTATACACATAATGTGTGATGCAGAAGAAAACTTTTTCCATTATTGGGATACCTATTCAAGTAATCCATCCCCTAAAATTAGCAAAGTAAATTTTATGTTTGGGAAAACATTTCTGAGTTGTTTAAAACATGGATTCCTCAAATGCGTGATATTTTTGTGGTTTTATTTATTTGAAAATGTTTGAAAAGTTAAAAATAAAACCCGTCATTTTTTTCAAATAATCAATCAACTCACACCCAATCAGTGGCTTTTATCAACACACAATACTCTTTTAGCGCGGACACTTTCACATCGTGAAAACCCGTTTTTTGTCCTTTGCGTTATAAATAATAGTCGTTCTTTTTGCACTTGTCAACTGATTTGGTTTTAATGGCGCGAAAATTCGATTTTATATTTTTTGTGTGAAGGAGACGGTTTGACGATGGTTTTTAAATTAATGTGCATGTCTACGTTTTGAAAGGCTACAATCCGCTACGAGATGGATTGACACTGTTTGTAGAATCGTAGACGTTCTGACAGACTAATGATTCAGGTCGACGATACATAACAAATAATATATACAACTTCAAGTAATTGTCGAAACGTTATTCCAAGTTTTATTAGAAGGTAAAGATTGATAGTATAATTATTTATCGCAGCAGATATCAGTTACTGCGAATTAATCTCATTTTTAATCTTCGTATATTTATTTAAAGCGAACATTTTTATCGCTATTATTTCAGTAATTTTGTTCTTAATATCATAAATAATTTTTTTAAACATAGAACTTATACAAGCCGTTTAAGTTTGTATAAAAATATATTCGATGAAAAAAATATTTCATTCTTAAAATACATTTCCCCATTAGAAACGGTGTGCTAAATACTAGCTTGACTAATTCTAGTAAAACCCCTTAAAATTTTCAATAGCAATTTGGATTGTACTATATATACACTTACCTTTTTTCATAATCTTAGGTATCGATTAATTAACATCGACATTTAGTAACAAAGAGGGTGAATTTTAAATGAAGATTTTTTCCATTATGAGCACCCAATAGATATTTGAAAAGTATGATTTAAAAAAACATCTATTTCAATTCATAAGACAACTGTCAATAAAAAATATTTAATATAAATTTATGATATAAAAAAATAAATTATTGAAACGGAGGCAGCAAACAAAGATTATTTTTATATCTGATTTTTATAATGCCATTCACCAAAAGATAACAATTAGCTCCAATTATTGCTGCATCAAGACATCTTTTAAAAGAAATTATATTCATTTTATGATAAATTACATTTATTCGGATATAAAAAGTTACATTCATATTGTTAAAATAATTATGAAGAAAAGTTGTAATTACATTGACGATTTATAATCATAATTCTTTGTTCAAAGATTATCAATAACGATACTTTTATATGCAGTTACTATTACTATTCTTTACATAAAAAAACATAATTTTTATCATACACAACAAGCAGGACTTACCATACTTTTGTGTATGTTCAAATTATATTCAAAATATGATATGCCATAGTACAGCTGTAATACAATTAAATGTTATACTGTGTCCAGCATAATTATATCCTATCTATACTACCAAGCACGTGATTTGAGTTTCAATATCGTAACAATGGGATGTGCTGCTTGGAATATTAATACAATGTTATTATTTTCGTTTATTAGATTCAGCCTGAACTTTCGTTTTAGGCAATTTCGGCGAGTGTTCTTTTTATTGCATTTTTGCAAAGTATATATTTTTTTTTCTCGATATATTATGAAATATCATAGCTATACTGAATACATACTTTAAATGTTTTTTTTGCTGTCAGTTGATTTCTTATTTTTATTCGTTTAGCTGAGGCTGATAAAATTGAAAATCAACAAACGGTCGGTCGGCGTATCTCGCAAAAACCGGACAGACCGCGATAGTAACTCAAGCCGTACAATAACTATGTTAATATGTTTCTTCTGCGAACAGAACTCGGCGGATTTACTTAGAAATTTTAGCTCGAGCCAGTAAACAAGCGAAACTTGGTCTCTCTCTCGCGGGCTTTTCCTAGAACTTTTCGCATTAAGCCCCGCGCGGCGAGCTTTGGAAATAATCACCGCGCGGCGTGATATTTCAACAAGAAGCTTTTTGTTAGTGTTAAACGCTCGAAATTACCGCCAAAGTTTTTGTGGCAACAGAAGCAGGTCACCGATGAATGCCACCGCACCTTTAGTTTTTTATTGCCCGGCTTGCGGAATATTTCCTATGCGATACCGGTTATAAATTAACCGAACGGAACGGTCGAACAGTTTCAGTGAGTTATCCGGGAAACTGCGACTATGTACCGCATTTTCTTTTGAAGTTTGAGAATTAAAGTTTAAGCTTTTCCTTTGTGACTCAAGAAATACGAATAAGCCGGTTTTGTTATTAACTGCGCTATATCCTTTGGTGGGAGTGGCAAGCAATTTGATTTACGCTTTTGTAAAAATTAAATCACAAACGAAACTTGATGTAGGGTTACGGGTCGTTTTGGTTTGGTTTATTTTAGTTTTGCCTTACTATATTTCTTCATGTGGATAACTGTTTCAAATGTTCTCCTAAGCGGTGTCATTTTGTGTATATTACTCCTATTCCCTGATATCATAGTGTTAGTGAGACACATACATATTCAATAACAGTCTGGATTGCTTCAAGTTAAATGATCGGTATCAGAATATAGCTATTTTTAAAATTTATTATTGAGTTTACGATTTTCATAGTTTCTAAAAATATTGTCAAAATATTAACAATACCACTATGATAGATTTGACCTTATCAACTTAACTACAATTCTATGCATTAATTAATAGCTCTTAATTCTAACGTCTCAAGTGTAGTATTACATATTATAGAATAATGCGGTTATACCGTTATAACACCGTGTTATAATGGAGTTCTACCAAGTGAATGACAATTCAATCAATAAATTATAGAATAACGCTATTTTGTTAGATGTCAATGTAAATATTTCTATATGTATTATTTACGATATCGACGGAGGATGCTTGATGGAATCTTAATATCAAATTTGAATTGTTGAAACGTTTCAAATCCCTCACGACCCGGGTTTCGCCTTTCGAAGTCTTCAGCCATTTTATCACACTTTTGCCTTTTTTCACTAAGTTCAACCTATGGAAATTTACAATGTTTCAACAGTTGAGAAAATCTATATTTCTATCATATTTAATTTGAGTTTTTTTGAAAATAATAAATCATTTGCCCTAGTCTCCACGCACCTCTGCTATCCCATCCTTTTATTTTTATGTGGCAGTATCCAGTGGCTTAGCAAACGTTAAGTGTAAAAAAAACTATTCGAGATACCAAACCTCTGCAGTTTCTGAATTTTACCGAGAGATATCAAATCTCAACACGATTTCGCTTCCAGCAATCCTCCGCTGCCATTCGATCCCGGCGCTGTGAAAAAATCGTGACAGTTTTCCCGAGAACCAGGCCTGAATATCAATCGTGGCCGGGTTTGGGGCTTAGGTTCCCGAGAACGAACCCGCGCTCTACCCTCGCCTCGGCTCTCCATCCATCAACGTCCGGCGGGCTGTCCCCAGACTCCGGACATTTTCATATTCCATTTTTTTCTATTGGTTTACCGTGAATAAACAGATCGACCAAAGTGTCAGGGACGCAAAACATTCTACTTTTAAAAACATTTTTGTAGTGTTACAAACCTTTAACTGTTTCCTTAATTCTTTTTAACCGTATCCTCCGTTTTTATATTAACGTTTAAATAATAATTAATAAAATGTACAACGGTTTATAAATAAAACAATCCGATTATGTTTCCATTTGGAAAAAACTATTTTTCATCGGCAAACTGTATCGCTGTAAAAGAAATATCATATATTTACCATAGGATGTTTTTTCAAAACAACATGAATGTAGTAGAGAAAATATATATTATTTTTAGTCATTATACATGTATGTAAATAACATAACATTAAATTACGTCACCTTCTTTACATATATATTTTTATATTTTTTACGTGAATTACATAAATATATAATATATGGAAGTAAAACTTTGGAAAGCAACTACGATGTTTATATACTTATTTATGCAGATTCTTTTGAGCATCTCGGTGCTATGTTAGTTTGTTTGTACAAAAAATAAATACTATGGAAATTTCAACCCATAAATCAAATCGCACGTTCACGGTCTTAGGAAAAATATAATGACGTGGGAAAGTTACGCTCTATATTTCCACTTTTTCTAATAGGGTGAATGCAAACTGACTGGGTGGAAAAATGCTATAAAATTCTAACTTTACATTTTTTGGAAGATATACGGTCAAACGTTTGTTTATATCAATTGCTTAAGTTTGCTTTTAGTAATAGCGGCTCTCCGAATAAAATGTCGTCATTAATAAAAATAATATACGTATTTTATTCGATTTATATAATATACATATTATTTTTAATCTTCCATTTAACATATTTTTTTCCTTTTATGGCGTTGAAATGTTCTGAACATAATGTAAATATTTAAATGACAGTTAATAATATTTACAAGCAATGAAAAAAAAACTATGTGTGTTTGGAAATATTTTTTTTTTTAAATATATATTTATTTTAAAAATATCAAGTATTGTTTTTTTTTTATACATCCGCTATCGTTGGCCTTGCCATTCGCGACACATTTAATCATGTGTTATATCGATTTTTTTTGAGATCAATTTGACGTTCGGTATTTTAAAAAGCAGAAGATAACAGAAACTTTTCAGGCTTAACTTCTTACAAATAGACCGATGACTATCTTTCAACAGTAAGTTATGACGATTGTTGTTAATGACATGCATGCATACTCATGGTTTTGCAGACACAACAGGTGAATTTTTCACGGTTCAGTTTTTATGTTTGTTTTTTATATTAATGCCAGTTGCAGATTAACGTTCCCATTTCAGTTTCTGCGAAAATCCTAAATCTTTATTTTCGTTGCTGGCTAGTTTTTTTATGTTCACACTATACACGGGTGAAAATTGCCATGTTAACTTTAGTTCTCGGAAAATACACTGTATGAAAATAAAGTAAGAAATAGACACCTGTCAATAGCAGCGCATTGAGCAAGGGTTCTTTTCTCCATTCTACTAACTTTTTCTCTTCCCACAGCCTCGTGTAAGTCAGAACGCTCGTGTAGAGTTTGCGGTGCTGTTTTAGCATGATGTGGTTCTACACTCTTACTCCATAGTACAGTGCACAAACTTATTGTGTTTCTAAACTGCGGTTACGTTTAAAAGAAAGAAGTTTTTTTTAAATTTGAATGAATAAATTTAGTACATGAATCAAGCTTCAGTTATTTATTAAAATCTTACAAAACCATTTTTAGTTTTATTATGTACCACGTATAAGCATTACATTCTACCCAAAGAAAGAGGTGCGATTTTATTCAATATTGATGCTATATTTAAAACCTGTTATAAACCTGCTATAGTGTATGTTTTTATATTCTGGAGAATGGCACAATGATCATAGTAAATCCCTTCCATCTGAGTGAATTGATTTTATTGAACAAATAGTAGATAAAAATTATATTTAAATGATTTTTCTTTATACTTATCGAATACATAGTAACTTCATTTTGATACATAAAGTATGTTTTATATTCAACATTAATTAATGATGGACGCATTAATACGTTACGTTGCGCTATAGAGAAAACATATTTCACTATGTTATGTCAGATTATGAAAGATTCTTGCTGTTTAACATTGACTACCTTGTATCAATAATATTTGGTTCGACTCAATGAAAATTAAGTGTAAGGCTATCATTGGTATTATTATATTCAGCGATGTTTTTTTTTATCCAATTCTGTATATTATATGCGGTGAAAAATATACCATGATTAACAATCAAGCATTATTGAATTAAAAATATAGCCCTATTGTTTTATTTGAAGATAACGGGGAATAAAACTAACTTCTTCATGTATATACTGAGGCAATAGAATTTAGTTTGTGGCAATCAGAAATTGCCCCAAAACATAAAAAAAATATCCTGAAAGCTTTTAACTCGTATAATTACCAGAAAAACTCTGGCTGTTGCCAAACCAGACGCCGGTTCTTATAATTTATCGAAGTGTGATAAGTATTTTTATTACAAATAAATGTACCAATAACGTACTAACAAACCGCTTTCTTATTTATTACAACTCTAAAATATCATTTTAAAAGGTTACATTTATTCACTCTTTATGTGATCGTTAGCTATACGGATTTTGAAAGGATTCTTGGTAGGTTTCTATTGATATAAAGCTTTTTAGTGCGTTCGAATATTTCATTAATTCTATTTTATTTCGACTTATTTAAAAATACAAAAGAATCAAGAATAAGCATATGTTGATAGAATAAATTGATACTCATAGATGAATATTTAAATTGATTGGAAGGTTTTTAGAAGCTTTCAATCCAAAACTTACGCTTCAATTATTGAATTTTGACTTTTCCACTATAGCCTAGTGGCGAAATCGATCCATCCAAGCAGAATCTCCACGCAATGCGGCTTTGTATATAATATATGCATAATACACCCCGATTCCGACATTTGAAAGTATGAAGAAACTAGGAAAATATTTCATAGCTTACTTAAGATCTCAAAAAAAAAAACACTAATTCAATGGTAGTTTTGGTTACGTGTAAAATGAAATTAATTTTTGAATAAAAATGTACCATGTAATCTTATATTGTGGAATGAGTTGTCATTTTATTTTGAAAACCCAATTCTCTCAAACCTCTATTTTAATTAGACAAAATATCACAATATCTTTTACAAACCCAGTAAAGTTTTAACTAATCAAATACAATGCTTGTTATGCTTACCGACTTTTGAATCTGTTTTTCCTGTATGAACTAACTGAGACAATATTTTAGCTGTCTTTGAGATAATATCATTTAATGCTGGCACTTATAAGATTAGGGTGTCAATTTAACTTTAGGTTATGGTCTTTCACGCTTGTATAATTTATTATTTCTTCTCTGTATAGAATTGTTTAAAAATGAATCTTGATAGTCAAATACCGTGCATATTTAGTATGGACGTATTGGAACAAACCGAGGTATATGTTGTAATAGCTCATGACATATACATTTGAAATATGTTCAATCGATTCCGAAATTATTGAATTGGCTCTTTTTACCAGGATTGGATTAGTCATAATTACAAAACACATACACGTGTGTATAATATTTTTTAAGATGTTATTGTTAAAAACACTATTGACCGTATTTCTTTTTTTACGTGAAACGCCTGCTTTCTCTACCAATTTATCATTTACTTGGTAGAAATCTTTCATCATATAATACGGTGATATCAAATGTATAGTTATAAAAAAATATTTATTGTTGTTAATGGCTATTTCCACTTTCAATCCATAAAAGCAATATTATACATAATAAATTTTTCCTTTCTTTAAAGCCTCTCAATTAAGTTTAAGCCACAATTTACACTGTAAAATTTGCGTTCTACAGTAATCTTTTATAGTGTACTAAAGTTTAAACGCATAATCTGGGAAAAGTTAGGACTATTCATGTATTTTAAAGTAAGAAAATATATAAAAAAATAAATACAAAACGGATGAATGGTCCATAATAAAAACATTCGCTTTTATTGCCGCTCGTTTGCGACATGTGCCGATCCGATAAAATATTTTCCCGCGGAATGTTTATCGGCTTTTCCGGTACAACTGCCATTTCCCCTCCTGCTTCCAACTTCGGTCCGCGAATGAAACTTACCTCGTTCCTCTGTAGGTACTTATTTCGTGGCCCCGTAGCCACATTCAAGATAGCTATGCTATGATGATAGTGAAAAGGAGCAGGCTTGTTTGGTTCTCGCCAGTAGCCTGGAATAAAATATCTGTATCTCGTACAAAGTGCTTCAAACACTTTTCTTCTATTTTTAAATAATTAAAAAACATCATCATCAAACACAGAATCATGTATGATCAGGACCGATTTTGCTCATAAAATATGTTTTGAAAATAGTACTAAAAAGTGTGTTTTTATTATTTAAAATATCATGTTTTTCCACCAAGAAGTGAATGTTAACTCACCAAATGTGTATTTTCTTCTCTTTTTAGTGTATAAGAAACAAGAGCATAATAAAAAAAACTTATTTTGAATTAATGATATTTTAATACAAAGTGTAAAGATGCTTCTTTAAAAAGTCATATGTGTGAAACAAAATCAGCTGAATTACAATGTTATCAATTTTGATTTTGTAATTGTCATGAATTTCCACAATTTTCAAAAATATTCAAACTGTGTTCGGAAAATCACCCATCTTCTATAATTGTTACAGACTATTGTACGATTCTACACAATTGTAGTTTTCCTATAAGATTTATAGTATTATGTATTTTATTATTTTAATAAAATTTCAATAACACACATTAGGTGAGGTCATCAAAAAGATAAACCTTTTAATGTCAATTTAATATTATTTATTTGTCATTCACCTAACGTTTCTAGAGCTGTGCACCTTTTTTTTTTTTACAAAAAGTCAAATATTTTCCGACATGATTTCATTCTGCAACACATGAATATATTCAGGTCGTTTGGACGCTTTTCATAGTATGTTCTCGAGACACGACAAGACATAATATTATTATACAATATAAATAAAATAAGCATAAAAGTTTTCAAGAATGACACCGCCGACTATCATCTCTTATGTTAATATTTATGTTTCATAGTGACAGTAAGTTTACGCTCGTAATTTATGTTTGACGGGGAATTTTATTTGTACATAGAAATGAATATCAAGAAGTTTATTTAGCAATAATTTCGGATGAATTTAGCATCAAGTAAATATCAGTAACAAAAAGAAAAATTTACCCACAAATGGTGGCTCAATCGAATGATTGCCCGGTATTGTCTGTATGATGATTCGTTTTTTAGCTTTAGTGTATACGACAGTATTACTATTTTAAATAATAAAAACACATTTTTTTGTACTTATTTCCACAATATATTTTTTGATCAGGACCGGTTTCGCTCATCGCGAGCATTATCAACTGATAGAATACAATTTACAAACAAGTCTATTTATACAAAACAAAAAAATAATTTGAGTTAAAGGTAGCAGGTGTACAAAACCATGGGTTCAAGAACTAGGATACAATTTACATAAAATCATACAATATTGATACAAATAAAGTAAATTAGTATAAAAATTAAATGTTCACTATCACTTATTAAGGATAACTTACTGCTAGGATAATTGTAAATGATTACATGATTTTGGAATTAGGATTACGGAATGAAAAACAATTATCTTATATTTTGTAATATATTATATGCCAGTAAATGACAGTCTACTTTAACGGAAAGATGGTGAAATTACAAATATGAAAAATAAAAGATTCCTTCATATTTTCAAAATTAAAAGTATTTCGTTTTTCTAATGTCAAATATGCTTTTGATGAAATGCTCATTCATTTTTATGTATTTATGATTTAAATTGTGCTCTCGTTTAATGAAGTCAATATATTATTTTTTTTACAAGAGAACCAAATTAAGAAATTGTTACTTGTTAAGACAAAATCTCATTACGGCTTAGAATTTCATTTAAACAATTCAAATGTACGACACTGGAGAACTTGATTATGAATAGACCTTTAAACTGGGTCAAATTAATTAATCTATCAGTGCTAACAATTTTACGATTGAGATTTTTCAATTTCATCAAAAATGGACATCCATATATGTTTCTAACAGATTTTCCTGACCCATTTCTAGCCTTTTATATTCATAACAAAACAATCTACTATCGTTGAGAAACAGCTCGCCATCAAAGTCGGGTAATTACTCGGGCGCCTGATCCAAAGGGCGATGTTTCTCCTGGGTTTGTATACAGTCTGAACAAAGAACTTTTATTGTGCCTCACTACCGCTTTCACGGGAGATGCATTAATTGAATTAGTTGACGCCATCTGGCGCCGGTGCTACGAAACAATCAACTGATTTGTTGTGTAGCCTACACGGTTTCTTAACCGTTAATTTTGATTTTCTGAAACATTTCTACAACACACACTGCCATAAAAGCATTGAAAAAAAATGAACATAACCGTTATTAATTATTGTAGACTGGCAAACAAAACTGGAGCAATTATATCATTGTTTCTGCACATTGATAATACTGCCATATGCATTGTTAAACGTCCAAAAATCTTCGGAAATGTTCTTATTTTGGGCTTAAACCTTGTCATTTCTCACACGGTGAAAAAATAGCAATGTATTTTAGTTCTACAAATTTTTTCTATAACATATAGTTGATAGCTATATCGGCTCATCCATCTTAAGAACTATCTGATTAGAGAGAAATATAGTTCTGACGATGGCTTGAGCCGAAATAGCTATCAACTATATATTAATATAAAAAAATTGTATAACTAAAATACATTGCTATTTTTTCACCGTGTTAAAAATATATTTATTATTTTGATTTCATAAAAATACTTTTTTCATTGACACCGATGACCAAGAAGTAAATTCTCTAGGATACAATATGTCAATATTTCTCATAAGTCTTGAGCGTACTTTAGTTTCTTAACAATTGACTTAAACCATCATCATCTCAACCTTTTTTGTGTATCTAAAAATGGTACTAGATATAATATAACGATGTCAATCGGTCACATGATATTTGTTTTTCTGTTTCGTGTCCAATGGCTCATATTTTTTATAGCGCGTATTTTCCTCTGAATCAATACTCTTTCTGAGGTTAGATAGTGCTTTCGCGCAAATAAATCAAATATCACGTGATATGCGAGGCGTTGTGGGAAGTGTGGGCCCCAGGGCGGAAGCTGGGCATGGTAACGGAGAATGGGTGTAATAAAGTACGCCGAAACGTATTGTGTTCTTTTCTTTTGGGCATTAGAGTACCGCTTTTGAAACATCCCGTGATTTTTTTTGACAACGATGAATTATCTTCTACTATGGTTTGATACTGAATAATTTTGTACTCGACATATGATTTTTTATCCTTCGATAATTTACATAGTATTTATGGTGCCGCTTACTTGAGTTTAAATATCTACAATTATAACATATTTTAACAGCTTAACGACCGGGGACTCGTATTTGAGTCCTTGAAGAACTTTGGTTGCTGTCCGTGGACTCGTATACGAGTTCACGGATTGGTTTATTATCTGGCTCCAATCGTAGTCAAAGGTATTAATTATCTGGTTTCAATCGAGTTTGATTTCAAATGTTAACTGGAGATAGTAGCAAACACATCAACGCATTATTTAACAAAGATTAAATTATTTACTTGCCTTACGTATCTTGGATAATTTTTTTTTGTTAATGAATATCGATATTGAGGAACTTATGTATGTTTTTATCATTTCCTAAAGCATATCTCAATGAAGTATACGTTTAAGATGGAGAAAATGTTTACATATTATATACTAGTTATATCACCACATCTGATGTTATTAACATTAACTAGCATTTCAAATAGCGTGTTATGAAGCCTGCTACCGGTTTCAATAAAAAAGTATGAATTTTCAAAGTATTGCGAACCTTGTACAGTTTGTTCGCCAGGAAAGTTTAATACTTTGTTTAGTCGCCATTTTGGCTAAAATTTAGCGTGACAATTCATATTGGGCAGTCATGAAGTAAAGAAGTCTAAATGAGCATAATTTAATATTATATAATTATTTAATGCAATATGTTCCCCGAAATGTTTGAGTGCATGTTATTTGATTGTAATAAATTCCCACTTTCTAGCTTATCACTGTATTGATTGTTTCTTATTTCTCAATACATTTTTAATTTGGCCATTTTGATTATAAATTATTAGTACTTAACTTGTTGTATTTATACGTTTTATTTTAAATTTATTTTGATAATATATTATATGATTACCTGTAAATTATGTAATTATGATTTTATCATTTAATTATTATTATATTATTTAATTAATCATATTATTTAAAATATCATGCCTTTCCATCAAGAAGTGACAGTTAACACCTTAAAAGTGATGATTTTATCAGTTCTTAATCCTTTGGTTTTTGTATACCTGTAAATTTTCAAGCAAAATTTTGTTTAAATAACCCTCTTTATAATTTTTATCAGTTGATAATGCTCGCGACGAACAAAACTGGTTATGACCATTAACACATTGGTCGCCAACAGATTTTACGTAAAATAGTGAAAACAATGATTATATGTTTCTAAGTAGTATTTGATAGGATATGTCAGAATGCATTTTTTTTTATTTTGATGATTTTTTTACTTGAATAATTGGTTTTTTTATGTACTGGTCTTTTTTGACGATCACCAACGACCCCCATGGCCCCCATGAAATAATCCATGCCTGTCCTGTTTACCCCCATGGCGATCAACGTGTTAATGTATTAAATTGTGGGGAGAGGTATTAAAACAATGTTTTTATTGTTTAAAACACATGTTTTATTGCTTCATATATTCTTGTCAGTTAAATACTATGTTTTGATACCATTCAATCTATAATTCAACTTTTTGTAAAGAATATGTAATTATATTTTACAAATGTCTCTTATATTTATTCAATATATTATGGAGTGTTGAATATACTATGAATTGTGAATGATCACGTATTTGTGAAAGCGATGGAAATACCGTAATTAGTAAGAAGGGTTTGAGGCTTAACACTCTTGGATAAAATTATTACGATGATCATACGGGAATACGCAAAATTGTAACTCGTACTATGCATACTAAAAAGCTAAATCCCATCCGCATGTAACACGTCTTAGCCATTATGGATTATCAAACACCCAGCAGAATTGTACTCTCGTGAAATCCATCGGGAAATCGGTCAAAGTGACCAACATACGATGTCGCCAGGAAACTTTGTCACCCAATTTGTCAAGATGCTCTATCAGTCGGAAGTTTTCTCTTTCGCCAAACCAAATCTTTTTTAAGTCGAATCTCTTCGTTGGACCTTTTCAAACATAAATTGTTTGTCTTTACCAATATGTAGGGCTAGTCTTGGGATATAAATAAAGGACCATTTTATTTATTTATTATTTAAAAGGTTTTTTCGAACATTAAGGTAGAGTCGCCTAGTACCTTGCCCTTCCCTTATACCGTCCCCTTTGTATCTGAGAAAGTAAGTGTTGTCACTTTACGGGAATGTTTTATATATTACCTACATATAATATCATTTACTTGGAAGCAAAATATCACACAAAATGCAATAGAAAGTCAATGGTTTAAATATTGGATAGTAATTAGTTTTTTTTCTTATTACGTTTAAATTTTATGTGATATTATTTTAGTGGTATGTTTAACACACATTTAAATGCAGTTTTATTGTGGAACAAATTAGGTTTTCGTTTTTATTATTGAATTAGTACGAAAGAAAAGCTTTTATATTGCACCGTACAGAAGCTTCTTTTGTTGCCTCCCAATGATCAAACTATGACAGTTATAATTTAATTATACGACATAAATGTGTTTAATATAAAAATGGGCAGATACGGTTCAAAATACACAAAACATTTTGGCTTGTTGCCAATAACCATTTATCCTTTGCTTTCCCCCACTTAATCAATTATATTAATAAATTATTAATTGATATTCTTTCATTAAAAAAACCGAAAATACTTGGAGTAATCGACTATTTTTTTTATATCTTTGTATATTTTGGTTATTTAAATGAAAAGGGTACTTAATCACTTTTAGAAAGAATACCATTTTTATGAAATTTTTGATTTTTTTTTTTTTATTTGTGGTTGCTTTTTTATTTCGTATACGCCTAACAAATTGGGATCACAAATGAATTCAATATAAAAACATAAATGGAAAAAAACCTTAAAACAATTTCTTTACAAAAGTGTAGATATCAGAAAACATGGTTAAAGTCAAATTAAACCATCAGGGAAAGTAAATTTCACAATACCTATCCCCACACATTAGATCATTTTAATTAATTGAATCAATATTTAAAACTTGTTTCCGGCCGGGATCGAATTCAAAATATATTGATCTTTGAATAAGTTTGTTGTCAATATGTCGAATACGAAAAAAATAATGGCTTATACTTTTTATGTTGATTTTAAATCAAATTGAAATATATATATAGCCTTGCCAGGAAATACAAAGATATCTCTTTTATTATAAAAATTTCTTTGAAGCCATCTAACTCCAGGTGTTATTTACCTCCATGCTATAGAATCACTTGAATACTTGGATATAACATTTGTTTCTTTTATTGTTTCATTCCGAATAAAATCACAAGTTTTGGCCCATTAAATCGTCAATATGAATTAGGGTGCAAAGAATGTTTGCCGTATGTTTTGTGTGGAACTACCCGCTGCCTAATCGCTCAAATTCAGTATCTCTTATCCACGTCGTATACTTTTGATTACAACACACGAATGTCTCTTAAATGGAGTTTTTGAAATACTGTTTAATAATTATTAGACATAAATGTTGTTGATAATATGAATACAATTTAAATTATGAAAACTCTCAATATTTTGCGAGGACTATCTATATTCATACATATACATCTAGAAAAAATATGGCATCATATTTTTTACAAGCTACCAAAAAGAGACACATGAAAAAACTAACAACTACATGAACGAGTAGCACAAAGCGTTTGAATTGGTTTTATAAATATACATTTAATTTTTTTAATGTAACCTTAACATTTGGATTAGGAATATAGTGTTCCAAATATTATTCGACGTATTCAATATGTAATGCCTATGTTGTCACTGAAAAATAACGAATGCTCCACGCCGATGATCCGATTTTTTTCGTTGGCTTCCTTAAACACAATAAAAAGTATTTATCAATCTTTTAATTTTATAAGAGTAGTGTCTTACTACTGAATATACGCAAAACAAAGCATTAAATCCAGAACTGCTGGTATCGAAATATGATACAAATGCCCCGTAACTATCGGCTTTATAATGACTTGTATATTAACGTTACAAGATGTTCGGAAGATCTATGTTTAAAATTTATTGATTGAATTAGCATGAAGTTTTGTAGAAATACACATTGCTATTTTTTCACTCTGCTTACAATTTATACCAGAACGATATAATTATTTATCTTATAAATTATTATATTTCAATTTCGTTTATAAGATTTTCAAATTGCAATAAAGTTATTATATATTAGCTGAATTGAGTCGATTTACGGGAGTGTATACATCGTGTGCCTGAGTGAAGATATGTTTTCTTGGGAGTTGCATAGTTTTTGCACACTTTTGAAATAGTTATATTATATATATGAATATAGTCGAGTATATTTAATTGGCGCATTAAAATACAATAATACCCATCATATGTAAGAAGTGTGAAACTATGTGTTTGATAACTCTGCAAAAGATCGGCAAAGGGCTGATTTTAAAATCGATATATTGTTATTAAATACCAAATTTTGCAATCATCAGAGAATAAAGAAATACGATATTTGAATTGTTACAACTTTGTACGATTCCACATGTTATATATTCCAATAACTTTGGTATATACATTAGACGATGCTAGCTATTTATTTTAGGTCAGTTCTGTTGCATCCGTGTGATAGAATGCCTGAAGATGCCGAAAAGCGTAACCCGGGACGTAAGTGACAAAACATGTGGAATCATACAAAGATGTAACAATTCAAAATTGATATTGAAATTCCATCATGCTCCTTCAGTCGACGATATGTCGATATGTATGCATATATTTAAAAACCATCACTCAGTCTTGCTAGAAATTTTTTGTTTTACTAACATTCCACAGTTTTCACAGCTTTCTGTTTTTTTTAATAATCTTATTATAACTTATTCGGTTATTTAGTATGAATTAGTTTTGTGATAAAAATGGTGACGTTCTATGACATTTTATAGGCACCTTGTTTAGAGTGTATAAACTCGGCTCAGAATATAATAATGGTAGCAATTAGTCAAGAAATTTGCGTAACAATGGAGTAGCCCGTAATTAATTGCGTTCATATATCAGCAGCTATCAGCTGTCTTGACTAATGTCCCCTTATTGCGTCCCGGGTGTTGCTATTTGGTAACCAGTATCGTTTGTTTTACCTAAACAGATGCAAATCGAATTATTATGACAACAAGAATATTGAAATGAATGATATGGAGAAGGTTCAGTGTTATTGGGTTAAGAAACGAGAGAGAGAGAGTGAATGAGAATTGAATATTTCAACGATGAAATTTAAGAGAGACTATTAAACTTCTTCACTTTCTTGTGTAACCAAATACTTTTAATTGTTGATTAAGAGATTGATTTATTTATTTAAAAATATTCTTAAATCATCTTGAATCAACTCATTGGATTTTTAAATCAACATATATTTACCCATAAATATTTTTTTTAATCCATTAAAAATCTAATATTATTTTTAACGATTTTTTTAATTGAAACTTTTCATTGTAAATGATATATGTTTTGCATATATAAGTGAGTCAAATAAAGTTGCCTGGGAACTATAAAAGAGATTTTATGTTAAGTGTAAATAGATTTCAGATTACTAAGATTGCAAACCCCGAATTAACTTACCGATAACATTCGACCGACTGTGTACAATCTACCACTGGCATCGTGTTCTATACCCTCTTGTATTGAATCCCAATCAAACACCGTCGTTACCTGAGATTGCAATCTGATAGGCAGATCAGTTGCCGTGCTTGCAGTTTCACATCTCGGCACATCATTAGAGTGTTGTATCAAAACTTAGGTTATGTAATTTGATTTATATTATGGCAAATTTTGTATTAAATTTATATGTCATCGAAAAGTAGTATTTTTATCATCAAATATTACGTATGTTAAATTGCTTGTTTTTTTATACCCAGTCCATGTTTTGTGTTTGTAAGTTAGTGAGCGTCTCGGAAAATTTACAATCGAAATAAAGAAACCGCTGATCCCGCGAATTACATCTATGTTAAATACAGTGTTGTGGAGTTGTTAAAAAAATACAACCTCGAAAACCACCAAAAACACGACTCTGACTCCGAAATTGACCAACAACACGAATCCGAACAGTTAATTTTCGTCAGATTTTTCTGATCTTTCCTATTTATAAACATTCAATTAAAGATTCATTTCTCAATCCGGCAATTGTAAATTGAGATATTCTTCGAAATCGTCAAAAAAGTAGAAAACCACAGCCCTGGTTAATTATATAGACGTATTAAGTTATATTTGGTTACTTTTTGAAATTATTAATTTTTATTTTAACTGCAATAATCAACTGTCAGAGTTTTCTTCAAAGCTTAACAATTAGATAGGATAACAAAACTTGGGGACTATTTCTTCGATGCTTTTTATATTGACTAATGAACTAATTTTCACCATATGTACAGAATGATTATCTGGGATAGATTTATATGTATCGTCCAAACTAAAGCGTCATCTATTTATATATTTTTAGATGATGTACTTCCGCCCACGGATTCAAATTAAGGAATACCAGCTGTACTGTTTCAACAATTTACGTAAAAGGTATTACATACAGCTGTACCGAATTATGTCAAAGCATCAAATATTTAGCGACCAACAATTGACATGATTGAATTCACCACGTGAAACTTAAACGTATGCTCATTTAATTGTATGTGGCCATTGTATCCCTCGCTTAATGAAATGGCAATATATTCAACAATATTTTACTTTAATCACAGTCTACATCTTGCGGCAACATTTTTACATTAACAGTCATTTAGAAATAATATTTTTTTCACACTGCAAATATTTCGATATACTTTTCAATAAAGAAATATTCAATTAAAATTTTCAATAAAAAAATCATATTCTGTAAAAAAATAACCACAGTTCACAGTAGATAAATTTAAATTTACTGATTTTTTGTTTTAAAAGTATCTCAGCATTTCATTGTCGGTTGTATTACATTAGAATAAAATAATAAATGTTCATATAATTTATTTTTTATTAAAAACAATTAATTTTGCAACACCGTTTGGTGATTGTTTTAGTATATTAAAACAGACAGTAACAAAAAATATGACTTAAAAATTCATAAAATTCAATTGTCTATCAATAAAATATCACATCGCGGACCACCGGTTGAGAAACTAGCACTAAGAGTATATTTTTGTCTGTGAATATATCGCCATGGCGTTTGTCGATTATTTATGTTCACACTTTTGACTTGACTATATATCGAAAACAAATTATGATTTCAATGCTAGTGAATATGAAAAAAAATATGATGTTTTTCACTATAATCGGCAGACAAGAAGACATTGTATACCTTTATACAAATGTATTTGAAAGGACTCTGATGTTGGAGATGTAAACAATTTCAAATCATCTTTCAATATCCGTTCATGTGTGATTTCGCAGTGCCTTATTTGCGGAAATAATTTACATACATGTTTATTGATTTTATATCTTACTTGTACATAATTTTGATGATATCCAGAACAACCTTTGTGTAATTGAGGGCACCCCACTGACCACGTAGCAGAATAATTTGCAGTCGACGCACTGTGCTATTGATACTAATGCACTCTTGCAGGTCATGAGGTTGCAACTCGGAATAGGCGGCCCGGGCTATTATCGTGCCTACAATACCTTCGTTGTGGGCGCATAATCAACCACACGTACTCTATTACTAGCTTGTTAACCACACATATGTATTGTTTTGGACCTATGCTTAATGATATACACGTTGCGATACTGTTGACTGACTTATTGAAATAAATAAAAAAAAACTACGTATTGTACATTGTTTCATCTATAAATTCGACCAAAAATGATGTATTAGGTGTAGTAAGTCCTGACGTTTTTTTCAAACGCGTGTCTTAACATCGGTCGGCTTCGGGCCTTTGGTTAAATAAGATGTCATAATATTTTTTTTCGTGTTGTGTGACTCAAGTTACGTTCCGTATAGAAAATAAAGGTTCATTCGCCCCAAACAGAATGACCGAGCTTTGCTCTTCATAAGAATATCTGCGCGGTTGCATGCTTTTTCAATATTACGCCCAGAACAGTGCAGTCGTCGCCACTAAAGACATTTGCGACGTTTATAGAGACGTGTTAAAGGTTCGAAAATGTCAGAGATGGTTTGCAAAATTTAAATTTGGCAATTTAAGCATTGAAAATTACCCTCGAAGTGGACGACCTCATACAGTGGATGAAGTCGCCATGAAAGATGAAATCGAAAAAAATCCTATGCTAACAAAAAAGGAATTGTCCAATATAGTCGGTACTAAATGGTCCATAAAACAAAAGTACCTGAAAAGGCTGGGAAAAATTCGAAAAGTAGGAATTTGGGCGCCACACGCGTTGAGCGATCGGAACAAGGCGCAGCGACTAAGCGCGTGCCAATTGCTGCAAAAAAAACACACTTTACGACCATTTTTTCTAAACCTGATTATCGGAGATTAAAAGTGGGTGTTATATACGAATATATCGAAGAAAAAACAATATCTAAATCGTCGACAACAACCAATTCCGACCCCTCGAACTGGTTTACACCCAAAAAAACTCTTACTTTGTATTTGGAGGGATTTCAAAGGAATAATTCATTATGAAGTGTTAAAATATGGTGAAACTATGACGGCACAAGTATACTGTGACCAATTAAACAAATTAAGTGCAGCTTTGACAAGAAAGAGGCCGGGCAGGATGAATGGACGCAACGATAAACTGCAAAACGAAAATCCACCACCGCATGTGGCGAATATGACCTGGGAAAAAACCAGGAGTTGGGTGGGAAAACTTCATTGCATCCACCTTATTTACCAGATATAGCGCAATCGGATTACTATTCATTACATTTAATATAAAAAACTTTTAGGGATAAAAAATTTCAAACAAAAAATGACGTGAAAAACGCTATTTCCGACTATTTTAATTCCAAATCAGTAGAGTTTTTTTACTAAATGAATTTTAGACTTGTCTCATAGGTAGCAGAAGGTTATAGCTAGACAGGGAGATTACTTTTTATAAATAAAAATTTTAAAAAATACTAAAAAGAACACGTTGAGTTTCATTTAAAAAAAACGTCAGGACTTTTTACTACACCTAATACTTTTAAGGTGTGAACTGTCACTTGATGGAAAGGCGTGATGTTTTAAATAATAAAAACACATTTTTCAGTCTTTATTTCCGCAATATATTTTTTGATCAGGACCGGTTTTGCTCATCGCGAGCATTATCAACTGATAGAATACAAGTCTATTAATACAAAATATTTGAGTTAAAGGTGTCAGGTATACATATCCGTTTGTTCAAGAACTAAGAAACAATTTACAAGAAACCATAGAATATTTATACAAATAATGTAAATTTGTATAAAAATTAAATGTTTACAATCACTCATTAAAAGATTCAAACAAAATTAAGGTAAATCAATAATTCATCAAGAGCTCTGAACAGTCATAACAAACTCAATTAAGGGAGTAGAAGAAAATAACCCGCACTTTATGGAACATAATGAATTAATTTGAGAAATTGTAATGGTAAAAAAAAATGATATGTGCTCAAATAAATACATTTTTGTTTCCATTATAAATTTTGGAAAGAATCATTTTGTTAAATATACGTGCAAAAAAATGTTTAACAAGTGGATTAATTGTTTACTGTAACTTTTATTATTACATCGATCATTTATTCTGAATCGAATTTTAAGATTATTTTTTTGTTTGTCGCAAAATAAAAATATAAAAGCTAAAAATAAAAATTCCCGGCACTAATATAATTGGTAACATGAAACGTCTCTGGAGTGTAATTTTCGTGAAAGGGGCGGAGCGAGCGAGCTTCTTTTTAGCAACCCCTGTTATTATTCATTGATAATGACGGTTCAGCTTATTTGGTTGGATTCTTTAATAAGTAAAATGACCCTATTTGGATATATATTCACAAAAAACATCTGTTTTTTTATTATTGACATTGCTTGTGTTTTCGATGATAAATTTGCCACTAAGAAAAAAACCAAGATACCGTACTTTTCTCGTTTTTTCGTTTTTTGATTTTCTTTTCCTTACACATGTTGCTGTATAATGAGACGCACGTTGATGGGCCAATTACCATCGCCTATCGTCCTCCGTGATTTTATTTTAGTTGTGTCATTTCCTATAAGGGTCCCCGTTCCGATAACTGCAAAGTTAAGATTTTTTGGAACCACTCACTAGAATATGTAACATCTTTTACATCTCAAAATGAACGTGTATTATTACAGAGATTATCAGTTACAACGCTTTTACTTTTATGTATTTCTATTAGTGTTTATTATTGCGATATTCAGGCTTGAGACAGAATATTATTATTCGCCTGGAGTCTTACCTTACCATCTACGCTTTATTTCCACTCTGTCTTTGCGTATTTTAAGTGAATTAATAGAAGTCGAGTTTTAAATGTTTATTTCTCTCCATTATCACGTTGTTAAAGTGCTTCGGCTTTGTCCGCAATTTAGAACACCCGCCATTAATTTTGAAATTTCAAAGCTCGCGTAAAACCATCGTGTGCACTTTGAATATTAAAATTCAAAACGATATTTTGCATGCATTTTCATCGCGATCCCACAAAAAATAATGATCTTACTGAAACACTTGTATATTTTATTTAATATTCACCTCAGTGGTTACGTTTCGAGGGTGCCGTATATTTCGAGGTTAATTGTACATACTGGATATGCATGTTATTATTTATCTGGGAGTAATAATTATTTAAGTGCAACATATATAATAATACCATGTCGTATATTGTCATAGTGCATGTTTATCTATCGTTCAATAAAATTATATAAATTTAAACTTTTTTTACTGAAAAAATTCCCTCTCTTCAAATGAACATTTTCATTGTAAATACAGCAATTCGTTTTTACTTGCTTAGCCAAAGCACTACGGTCACCGCATTTGATTCAATATTATGTATTCGTTATACCAGTTGCGGGCTACTACTGTGTCACATAAATCGAATCGCTTTGGTATTATTTTATCATTGCGTTATTATTTTCAATTACTCTTCTTACTTTAATAAATATTAGTAATAAATTTATATAGATTCTCTAGTTAAAATTGTGTAAATCTTCGTTAACGATTTTTGATTAATATCTTATAACTTAGTTCCTCCGCCTTTTACGATCTGTTTGTTACCCGAGTGTTTTTTTTTTTTTTGACACTACGCCTACAATTTTTCAGGTGAGTGATTTTTTGATCGACATCAATTTTAACGCTTTTTTAATTCGATTTTCTCTGACTTCGATTTAAAATATAAGGCAGACTGATGTGAAGAAGTTTTTTAATCTTTGTTAGATATTCGCCCTCACGTTGTAGTAGGAAAGTGATGCGAAAGATTTCACACCGTAAAAATTTTAGTTTTTGGTGGCAAAATAGTGTATTTAATTTTTGCACTAGTCGATAATACTAAATACGTACAGTTCCACGATAGATGGTGTTTGTTCCGACAAAATAAAAACTAGTTCGCAAAACTTTGTCAGCGGTCGCAAAATACCTGAATAGTCCTTTGAATGGCTCTGTTTTGCTTTTTTGTCTGCATATTCATTCTGAATAGTCGTATTTTACATACTGCACCAAAAGTTAACGCAGTCAACGGTAAGCGAAGCTCGTCCCGGGCGGCCAAAGCCCCTGTCGTATACAGTAAACCGAAAGTTGTACCGCAAAAAGCTCTACGTTTTTCGTACGTCAGATTACTGAATTGATATAGTTTTAAGAGTTTCTGCTGTTTAGTGTAAGCGAAACTCAGTTTTGTTTGGTGGTAGGAGCTTATTTCGTATGTGGCTTTTATACTGAGAGAATCACTAGTGAATTCGTTTCGCTACGATAAAACTTTCTTCCTGTTTAATTTATATTTAGCACCTTGGTTCTTTTATCATTCGTTGCAAAGTATATTATGACACAAATTCATTATAAGATAATACGGAAATAACTAGGAATATTTCATAGTATAGATACGGATCAAAGTGTAAAATTAGAAGGCATCTGTTAATGAAACCCAAGTATGCTTAATGAGCTGGTATATAAGTGACAGAAAGATATCCTATCCAAAAAGAAAATGTGAGTTCTATAAGAATATCACATCTACTCATAGTTTACAAAAACGTTTTTTTGGCTCTGCGCATTTTGGTGTTTTGGGCTCGCACCCGTTTACTTCTCATGTACAGATATTTTAGTATCCCAAAAAAGGTTTCGTTTAGTCATGTTCGAATATAAAAAAAAAGTCAACTTCCTAATCGTAATCTCCAGGTGTACATGTTGTGTTTGTTTTAATTTTTCAATCGTTGTTTTTATTTTTAATAAAACTAGCACAGTTTCTTTGTGTTTTCTGAATATGTTATACATTGACGTACGAAATCGAACACTGAACGTCCGTCATTTTTTGCAATTTATATTCGCTTAGTTAAAGTTCACTTTAGTTTCCGAGCCTTTTCTTGAAAGCTTTTCATCGCATGGCAACGATTGCTATTGCCTTTTCTGCTCGTTAGTATTTTTGTTTTTCCTCCAACTCTAATTTGTTTAGTATGAATAAGATTGTATATGAATAAGTTTAGCTACATTATTTTGCATTGCTTAATTTATTGGAGCGGCATGCAATGTCGGCACTAGTACATTTTTTAAACTTTATTTTACCAAACTTCCGTTCAGTCATACTAAAGAGGAAACTTTTCACCGTCATTAGTAATACGAGGCAAATCGGGCACAATATACAGCAAAGCACCCCTCGATAAAATAAAAAGCAATGCTAACTATTGGCTCATTGAAAATGCATTATTTTAACACTTATTTGAACACTACTACTGTACTTTAGTCAATCTTAAAAGATAGAGAAGCCGATATAGTCATAAAAGAACATAATAATGATTTATCAGATTTTTCATTATCTCACCCCTTCTGCATTATTTTTCACGTTCTGAAGACTGATTCTCCGCACATTGTTTGTGCCCTCTGATCTATCCTTTTTTAAATGTTTATCTATAATACTTTTTTTTTCCAAATTAAGTAGCCTATTGAGATAAATGTGTTTGTTTTGGTACACACATAAATATATTTAGATTATATTCAAGTAATAGATAATTATTTCACAGATGAGTTCACTTTTCCTGTTGATTAAGTATGTACGAAAAGGGCTTGTAGGCATCGTGCATGATAGTTGCTTTAAAATTTTACATGTCATGAAAAGTGACTATACGTCTTTGTTTCCGTGACATGACAGAGTACTTACCTGGAAGTAAATAATTAAACCTAATTTAGCCGGTAACGTGTGTTAAGTCGACGCCGAAGCGACGCTCATAACCTTGTAACAGAAGACCTGACGTCATTTAATAACTGGGGGCGTCAAACATTGAGACTGTCGATATTTTATTGCCGATTTTATTTTATTCGAAACGATAATTTCTCGCGTCAGTCCGTTGACTAATTTAACGTAGAATGATAAAAGAGCCTTAAACAATGAAAATGATCGTAATGTTTTTGTCACTGCACAATTACTTTTTATTCTAAAAATGATAATTTTTAAACATTTCGAGACAAAATCGTATAACCAGTCGCATCATTCTTTTAATTACTTTATATTGGGTTTATTTTATGCTTTAAAAATATTTTTCATGAGCCAATAGTAACTTCTTGGTGAAAAAGCTTTATATTGTATTTAAAATAAAAACAACAGATTTTTACATACTATTTCCACAATGTATTTTATGATCAGGATTGGTTTCGATCACGAGACGTAGAAGAAAGTGGTCATAAAATAAATTGTGCAAATGGTACTGAAAAATGTTGTGTTTTGCAATTTAAGTAAATTTGATTTGTTACAACTTTGCATCTGTGTGATACAGTATACACATAGTGCTTGAAGATGCCGAAAGGCGAAACCCGGATCGTCAGTGATAAAACATGTGGAATTGTACAAATTTGTAACAATTCAAATTTGATATTGATATTTCATCAAGCACCTTCAGTCGATATCATTAATTAAAATATAAAGCTTTTTCACCAAGAAGTGACTATTAGGCCCTTAAAAATATTAAGAAGTGACAGTTAACACTTTGAATGTGACATAGTTGTGATGCAATAAAAAATACTTTCATTTACTATTTACTTGTACATTTTTTTTAAACTTATCAATGTAGAGAGTTTACTGAGTAGCTGATGCTTGTACGTTTATTAAAAAAATGCTGGCATTGGATACAATTGCAAGAAACTGTTCATTTTTTATTGATTATAATGCTAACTGAGGATTTTCTTCACAAATTTTATTGTATACTATTTTTAAAATAAAATTCAAAAAATAAACGACGACATGATTCTATATTCAATTAAGTATTCGAATCAACCGCTGTGCTACGTTAGCGTTGGCTTGGGGATTTCGTATTCACGTCCTGCTGAATAAACTAAGAATACAAGGGGATATGCAGCAGACCTGAAGTGTAAATTATTCGCGTCTCTTTTCGGCCCTAAGTGCACCTGGATAACGTTTCCGTTTTGCGCTTGCGTATCTAATTTAACTCCAAGATTCAATCCGTAACATTTATACGTTCAAGCATATCATCATTTTTGGGATGCTTTATTAATTTAAGAAAATTTCATCTTGGCATACTTGCGTTGATTATGTCATAATATTAGTAATAATAATACAATCTTGTTTAATTTTAAGGAACTGACAATTTTTGGTTACACAGGCGGTTATTTATTAAATATGATTCAATCGAATATTATAAATTTCAGGGACTTCCGTTTGTAACGTTTTTAATGTTTTTTTATGACATAAAACGTTTTAGTAGGGTGGATTGAATTTAACTCGGATAGATATTGCATTTGACTAATTCAACTCATTTACACAGAGTATCAATTATAGCATTAATTAGGTAATTACTTCTTCTCCCTGAATTTGATGTATATTTTATAATGTAAGACCGCCTATTCGTGGTAGAAACGCATTAGATTAAGATTAATCTGAAGTTTACTGCTTACATTTTTATGAAAGACATGATATTTTAAATAATGTTCTAAAAGTTTAATTGAATATGAGTAACCTAACCAAAAATCCAAGGAAAATACACACGTATTTTTTTTAAATTGTATCAGCTCTCAATGAAGAGCGTATAGCTTTCCATTGCAGATATTTCGACAGAAGTATTTTTTATAAAAATATCTGGTTACTGAGCTAGAAATAGAAATAAAGAGCTAGAACAGGACTAGTTAATCATTCTCACAACACCCTATTTTGAAGATCAAATGTGTAGGGAGTTTTATATATACAGACACATGCCTTCGAAAAGAAATCGCCCGTTTTAGAATTCGAACTCCTAGGCTTCCTAACCTAACGAAATTTTGAACACTACTACGGATCCGACATTTCTAATTTATTTAATTACTCATATGTATTATAAGATCAGTTTATTTCACACTGGATTCTAAAGTAAAACATAGATTGAATGTAATACATTCATTACCAATAAATGTATCTCTAGGTGAACACATTTCATTAAATATTTGTTCTCTTTTTGTTGCAGGTAAGTTACGAAATATTCCAGTGATCGCAAAGGTCAAGCTAAGTATTTCTATTCTATTTTTAAGAAGGATGCATATAGTTTTAATTTGTGTATGAATATTCAAGTTGAGTGAGATGACCTGAAATCGACTTCGAAGTACCATTTGAATAATTTTAAATGTTTTTTTATAAATTAAAAATTTGGAGTGTTTGTAAAACCAAAGAGATTTGTTTTTTGTTATTAGCTACTTGTAAAACATAGATTAATTATGTAGAAAAATAAAAGAACCACGCCTGAAAAGAAAACTTGCTCGGAAGCTTTCTTTTAATTACCTACTAAATATAATATTTTTTTATTCAGGTGTTGATATATTTCACCTTTGTTGGAAATTTTTTAATATTTTTGCCAATATTTAATTTTTTTCTTAATGTCAAAAATGTTCTTAGAAGTTGAAATAACACTTGGTTCGATAAGTCCCGGGACTAACTAAGAAAAACACGTTTTTTTGGCAAAATTCGACTTTATTCATCAACATATGTTAGTATCCTTCAAGAGCAACACAATCAGTCCAGCGCTTCTCTAACATTTCAATACCTTTCTTGTAGAACGATTTATCTTTGGCCTCGAAATAAGCGTTCGTTTCGGCGATGACTTCCTCGTTGGAGTAGAATCTCTTTCTTTGGAGCATTTTTTTGAGGTCTGCAAACAGGTAGTAGTCGCTGGGGGCCAGATCCGGTGAATATGGTGGGTGTGGAAGCAATTCGAAGCCCAAGTCATGCAATTTCGCCATTGTAGCGAGCGACTTGTGACACGGCGCATTGTCTTGGTGAAAGAGCACTTTCTTCTTTTTCATTTGGAGCCGTTTCTCACCGATTTCGTTCTTCAAACGCATCAATTGGACAATGTAACGTTCGCTATTGATGGTCTTACCTTTTTCAAGGTAGTCGATGAACAAAACTCCATGAGCATCCCAAAATACTGAGGCCATAACCTTACCGGTCCACATTTGCGTTTTTGGCCGCTTTGGACGCTTCTCACCGACTGCAGTCCACTCGGCTGACGACCGCTTTGACTCTGGAGTGTAGTGAAGGATTCAGGTTTCGTCCATTGTCACATACCAACGCAAAAAATCCGGTTTGTTTCGGCGAAACAGCTTCAAACAGCGCTCAGAATCAACGACACGTTGTTGTTTTTGATCCACTGTGAGCAAACGCGGCACCCACTTTGACAACAGCTTCCTCATAGACAAATGTTCATGCAAAATAGTGTACACACTGCCGTATGATATCTTTAAGGTGTCAGCTATCTCACGCAATTTTAATTTACGGTTTTCGAAAACGATTTGGTGGACTTTTTCGATTTTTGATGATTTCCGGGGTAATTGCCTCATTTGGCCGGCCAGAGCGTTCAGCATCTTCAGTGTCTGTACGACCACGTTTAAACTCAGCATACCACCGACAAATGGTTGTTTTTGATGGAGCAGATTCCCTGTAGCACTTTTCAAGCCATTGCTGAGCTTGCACTGTGTTTTTTTTCATCAAAAAACAATGATAAATCAACACACGAAATTGTTTCGAATCCATTATTCTGAGAATATAAAGACGAGCGTCACTTAAATCACTGTAACTCATGGACCAAACATCAGAATGTCATGAAATTTTGACAGGTATCTTTTGAAGGTTGGTACTTATGAAAAATCATACGGAACTTTTGTTGGCAACGCCATCTATGTGTCAGTCCCGGGACTTATTGATCCACGTGTTATGTGGTATATATTTGTTTCTTGACATCTCATTTTACTGTTTGAGATGTGACATAATGTAAACCACCTTTTTAGATGTGAAATCTCTTTTATAATAAATTCCTTTAACACAAGTCGTGTATTTAAAATATAATATATACTCATTTCATTTTAGTCCGGCGAATAGTTAATTTTTCAGCAAACTTATTCTATATTTTGATTGGAGTTTTTCACCTCTGAGGTTTTAGTTCAGTTCACAGGCAGGTTCACGTCATAACGTTTATTACTTCGCTTTGATAAACTTGGTATAAGCTTAGTTTGACGCTTCCCTTCGGACCCCTGGGAACTTTACATTGCGATTTCAGTATGTACAAAATCTGATGAAATCCGATTGGATGTTGAACCTTTTTGTGACCAATTCCTTTTGGCTTTATTCGATTTCGCATTTTATGCCTGTTCGAGAGGATTTTGTTTGTAACGATGAATAAATAAATATATTCGTTTTCTAAACTGTAGTATTTCTTAGAAAACTTAAAATTAGATTTTTATATACATTGATGATCGTGAAAAATGACTGTTATGCAAGGATTTAGGAAATTATTGGATTAGGAAAATGTCACTTCAATCGATATTTTAATCTAAGCTATAATTCAGTTGTGAAAAATTTGCCTCCAAAACCCGAAGGTAGTTAACCAATTTTATTACGGGTGTCGGCATAAAACGTTAATTTCAAAAACCGCCTTGATTTGAATTATTCAACCCGCCTCTATTGTCAAAGCAGTTCATATCATTTAACGCAAACAAAATCTGCAATTTCTATCTCACGGTCGAAACATTGTTTGTCTTTCATACAATTTTCTCCACAGTCATCGCTTACAGAACAACGCAATTCGCTTTTATATACCCATTTCAATCTCGTTCATCTTTTATTATACTCGACGGTCTGAATAATTCTGAAGGAATAATGGTTGTCCTGTTTTGTAAATATGAAATTTAGCTCAACGAACGAGGCTTGTGGACAACTAAAGGTTATTCTTGACCGATTGAAAATTGTTTCATTTTCACATTTTCACGTCTCTTTTATCCATTGAATTGCTGTGTTCTAGTGCCAGGGAATAAATTGTATTTTATTTTCTAATACATTTTATTAGTTATTTGGAATATTCCAATAATATTTCATAATGTTTTGAATGAGTGTTGACAGATGAGATGTTTCGACTTATTGTAAATTTATCTATAAACAGGTAACTGATACATGAGTGATGTGTTGATGTTTTTTATTATTTAAAATCACTGTCTCCGTTTTTTCAACATCTACCCACTGAACGTTTCTCTCCTATTACTACGCGAATTTGTTTTCATTATCGAGTTCTCAGAGCTATATGAAGAAGCGACATATCTGAACGGATCTAATTTGTTATAGGGACATTTATGACTGACTAAAATTGACTGATTAGGTTGAAATTACTGCATTAAAAATATCTTATTTCATATGCATAACATAACAGTTCCTCGATATCCTTTTCGAAAAAGATACACGTAGCTTTGAAGCTATTTTCCTATTAAATTATTGTTTATATGCGTATATTTTTCAGTACTTTGAATTTTCATTTATAGGCAATATATTACCCCTATTTTCATTGCTGCCATTGACTAGCAAAAGTAGTCTTTTTCAAACGTTTTTTTTCTTTTATTATCGCATTTGCTTTGTATGGAATATCACATTAGGCCACCTCTCCGGTGGTGAAGTATTACCTAGTTATTGTATTGCCGGCCAACACTTTTTACCCCTTGAGATCCGAGCTTTTCTTGAATTCAAGCTACTCTTCGACTCTCTTACTTTCCCGCTTGTATTTAAAAATGATCAATAAATTTAATTTATTCGCCATGTACTATATGTTCTATTCTTAAGTTGCTATTATTTTATCAGCTTAGCCAAAGGCTTGATATTTTACATAATAGAAAAAGAAAGAAATTATAGTATTATTTCCGAAGTATATTTTATAATCAGAACCAATTTCGCTCATCGCAAGCATTATTATCACAGCAGATCAGTTGAAAATGTTTTTATTAATTAAAATATCAAAAAATTGTATGAATAGACTTTTTTGAAATGCTAGAAATATGTCCAATGTTTCCAAATATATAAATATAAATTATTACTGATTGACCAAATGCATTGATTAGTATTCTTAATATACAATATGAAATACTTTATTTAAACATTTACAGATAAACTGATGTCTGCTTATGAAACTTGCTTAATTTATCTCATGAAATAGTTACACTCCAAAAATGGAAGCAATGTATTAAAAATAAAAAAATACATATCTTATTCAGAATATGAATAAATTATTTGAGGATAATAAAACATGTTTTAAAATAAATAAAAAAGTTTCAATGTATTTAAAGTAATTAATCTATACTCAAAGATATCGACTTACGATGCTTGAAACGTAAATAAACGCTCAACTACCTTCTTTAAAGACACGATGTAAATAATTTCAATAATAATTCTCTGTAAATTATCATATCCAACCATTTTCAAAATGATTTGACGAATGATTGTTTTTTAATGTTATATAAATATAACATCTTTACACCTGGAATTGACTGTTAAGCAACCTTATTTAAATAATTACATAATTGTCATGTAAATATTCAATCCATGCTATTTCTTCCGTATTAAATAAATCAGTTCATTATTGAGTTTAAATTAGTTCTTGAATTTAATATTTTCATCTGTAAAATTAACTTTTAATGAAATCTTCAAATATTATATATTAATTTCCACGGGCTTTGAAATCATTTGAGTAGAATATTTATTGTTCAACAGGTGGGCCAGAAAGAGTTTATAATATCGATACTAGAAAGCTCGGATTGTTGAGGCAATCAAAACGAAGGTCTCCGTTGAATAGAAACTATTCGACTCGGCAAAAGTGTTTATTTTTCAACTATAATGGAGTGCGCGATTTTTTTGTACAAACGTATTTGTCTACACTAATCTGAATTGTGTTCAAATTGGAAAATAATACGTTTCAGTGAATTGCCTTGATTGGTATCGCGATGTAAAATTTTACGATTGAGTTCATAGCGATCGTTAGTTCCAGGTTTTCCGTGATTTCAACACTTGAACTATATTTAATATAACCCATTATCGATTTCGAAGTAAGCTCGCTTAGTCAGTATTCTACAATACAATTTTGTAGTTATCCATTCATCTCTACGCCACTTATTGTTATGTAAACTTGACTCTGCTCCAGAATTATAATTCGTTAAAATAACGTGTTTTGTCCGAAGATCATAAACAAACATAAAAAGCTACAAAATAAAACTTGAATAAATACAATCAAGATGTCTAAAAATTTTAAATACGATTAAGAAAAAGCAAAACAAACATGGCAATATTTTATTTTTAAAATTCATCCTTTGAAAAAGTTATAGGTTGTTTATATTTTTTTATATAAAATAAAAAAAAATACAGGCTTATTTGTAAATAAATGTCTATCGCACGAATTTCAAGAACCAATTTCAGTTTTTTACGCGATTCTATGTTTTCTTGAATAAATGCATCAAATTATACAAACACAAAATTTTTTACTTCGCGATTTTTGTCATTTGTTATTTTAAGAGCATATAAATCGCGTGAAACAATTATTGATTGCTTGTAAATATTTTTTTGACTGAATATTATAAAACTATATATTATTCAACCTTGAAATCGTGTAGAAGTTAGGATATTTCTTTATTTAGAAAATTTCTGTTTTTATTCACATTGAAATCAAATTTTGTATCTTAAAATATTTATGTTGTCACTTCGAGACAGCATGCTTTCTTACCTGTCTTTGCTTTATATCACATTTTCAAATTTCAAAAAGATGAAGAATTTTTGAAAACGTTTCAAAGTCAAATACAAAACTGACTTAATTTCATCTAAATACAAACGGCTAGCGATAAAGCAAACCTCTTTGATAACAGGCTGATTTACAAGAGGTGGATACCATATTTTCTCCTAGTTCAATATTTCTGAAGAAGCACCTAAAATATTTCGAAAAAAAAATGTAAATTATATGTAGGGTTGCAATTCGCTTAACACATTTTTTTACTAATATACAATAATTACGATGAGACAACATAAAAGAATCATTAAGGCAGAGGAAAGTTCTGCCCAATGACCCTCCTCCAAAGATTTAGATAATATTATTTCAAATAATCTAATAAAAAAAAATACAAACTATTGCATCATGAAAACGATTTTTCGTGGTTTGTTTCCGTCTAAATTGTATTTTATATGCATTAGCCTTTATATGCACGTAATTGTTCACTTTTGCAACAATTACATTGTTCTGTCAGCAACGATAGGAGAGGAATTCAACAAGATGAATGGGATTCTAAGCACTTGTGCGTTTTGGGTCTCTCTGTCGAGTTAATGTATTTATTTGAAAAAATGTAAATGCGTTTATATTTATCGTCATATTTATAAAAGTAACCGTTTTCCACAAACAAGGATCTTTCGTATGTGAAGTATTCAATGAAGTTTCAGATGTCGTAGAACGGAACAATATGAGTTCATAGGGATCATTCGTTTTAATGTTATCATTTACGTCTCATGAATCTGCCGCATTCTCTTCTCATTCTTTTCCACTCGTTCGTTAGAATGGGGAACAATACAACTTATTCTTTGGCTGAATATCTTTATTTAATTTAGAATTCAGACTCGGGGAAATTTTTGAAAACAACAAAGAAAACATAAAGTCTAACTGTCAAAATTAAAATTTGAGAAACGAGAAAGTTATTGTTTAGGGTACGGGCGCCTGAGTTATATTTTTTCTTTCGTCTTAATTCATATCCATCCTTCGTCTTCGTCGGATACCCAAAAAGGATAAATAGTTAAGTTTTCCTTTTCGGGCAGCTATATTAAATTTTGGATTATTCCTCTGTTGTGTTATAATTGATTTCGGCCTTTTTAAACTTCAATTGACTAGTTGCAAACAGGTAGCGAAGAGGAATTCATCTTTTTAATTTATTGTCGCCCACATAAAAAAATTATATTATATTTGTATCTATGTTACAGGGAAAACCTTTACTAAAAAAAAAAAAAAAACGATAATACATGTCAGTTCTGTTACATCCGTGTGATAGAATGCCTGAAGATGCCGAATGGCGAAACCCGGGTCGTTAGTGTCAACATGTGGAATCTTACAAAGTTGTAACGATTCAAATTGGATAATATATGTTCATATTTTTTAAGAGGTTTGAAGTCGCTTTATAAAACAAATAAAATTTCTGTTCCATTTCAATTATTTTTAAATCAATTTAAAGAAACCTTAATTGGTATACGGGTATCAACTTATAATACTTACGTAAACATATGTGTTGGAAAAGTATTATATTTTAAATAATAAAACAAATTTTTTGTACTATTTCCTCTATATATGTATTATTGGGACCGGGCTATTTATACATTTTTTGTAATTAATAATTAGCACGTGCAATTATTACATAATACATTTACAAAACCAGTAACCAGTAAAACCATTTTCCAGGCAATCATACAATATATCTATATCTAAATGAAATAGAATAGTGAATGTAAATAAGACCTCTTAGTTTAAATTTTATGAATTAATTTTATTTTTTAATATTAATCTAATGGTCACTGATCGCTATGCTATTATGTCTAGTATGATCATTAATAAGAAATCAAATCAAAATATTATTTTTTTTAGTTTCATATCCTTGAAATATTCATTTATACGAAATTTATTGAAATATTTGCGATGTGGAGCAAATAAATTTACCTACTGGGCTCACCCTTTACCATAGATTTTTACACGTAATTTACACTAGTTTATAAGAAAGTTTCTCGTTACCGGATATATTAATTAATCTAAGAGTTTGGTGGATATACAAAAATAATCTGTAAATTTTAAGTCATCTTGGTGTCAGTTTGATGAAAATGTAATTCTACAATATAGGTTAACCATCTCTTCTTTTTTTTACCTCATGTATATTTTATTTTACGGCTTGGACGTGAGCGCCAGCCCACCCGAAGACTTTAATCGGGATTATATTCGCCGCTGACTTAAAGCGATTTTATAACGTATTAAATCACACGGAACAAGAATTACAAGAATGCTGATTATTCTTTACACACTCTTTATGTGCTATTTTCTTTCTTTTATAAATCGTAATCCCCCAAACAACGAATGTGTTTTCTTTGCTTACGTATATGTTCTCATGATAGATATAATATTTGTTATTTTACATTATGTTTTTCTTGTGAGATAGTTGTCCGTCTATCTATATATATAAAAATGAATGTCTATCTGTCTGTCCTTTATGCATTCCTACACCATGAATCCAATTGCGATAAAACTTTGTCGAATTATTGCTTAGACTACCGGGCAAAAGATAGGATACTCAGAATTTGATTTGATTACATAAATTATTTGAATATTTACGAAAAACATATTTTCATACAAGACTATTGTAATACAGAATGGCCATTTATGAAACATTGTATCCATAGCAACGCCGAAAACAAAAATAGCGCAAATCTCTTACATGCACTCACTTCTGGGTATTTTAAGTAGGTACTTACGTAAGGTACTTAATATTTTGAAACAACGTTCGATTTTCGAATAAAGTATTTCAATGATTGAATTTTTACCGATTTTTTTGTTTTAGTTTTATGTCGCATGACAAGAACGAATTGAAATAAATATTACGTATAAATCGGGTGTGATATAGAAAGTTATTTTGGAATTCCAATTGATGGTCAACTTCGGATAGTATTATATCAATCATTTTTTTTTTTTTTTTCAAAAGTGAATTTCAAAACGTAACATTCACTGTGAAATCAATTATGCCACCCAAACAAAAAGCAATAGGTCAGAGTACAACTCAAGCACGAAAGAAAAGAGCGAAACCATGACGTTGAAGTTTATAATAGTTGAATTGTACCGTATTCACCGCTTCTCTTGAAAACGTACAAAGCACACATCAATGTCGAGTATTGTAATTCGGTAAAATCCATCAAATACATTTGTAAATATGTCAAAAAGGAAGCGACATGGCAGTTTTTGGAGTGGGAAATTCAACTGCATCTATCGATGAAATCAACCAATATAAACTGGGACGCTACATTAGTAGCGATGAAAAAATATGGCGCATTTTATCATTTCCAATTCATGAACGGCATTCAACAGTTACTCATTTGGCAGTTCACCTCGAAAATGGACAGCGAGTGTACTTCACAACAGAAAATGGACGTGTAAGAGCATTCTCACCACAGCCAACAACGTTAACTGCATTATTCTTATCGTGTAGGGATGATATGTTTGCAAAGACACTACTTAACTCAACATCAGGAAAAAAAATCCAACGTCGCAAACAAGGTAAAGAAGTTGAAGGACATTACAATGTATATTCAACCGACGCATTAGGCCGTCTGTACATGGGGTTCACCCAAATAATGCAGAATGCTTTTACTTGCGATAACTGTTCATCATCATACGTAGACTGACATCCTTCCAAGAATTGAGAACAGTAAATGGTCGAATATGTGTCACTTATCGTGAAGCTTGCCTTGAATTAAATCTTCTAGAAAACGATGCACAAACGGGACACTTCACTCGCTGATTCATCGAATACTGCTCACCCACAAAAAAAACGCGCGTTATTTGCAGTAATATTAACAATGCTCTTTCCAGCCAATCCAAAAGATCTTTGGGGAAAATACAAAGACTACACGAGCGAAGATATTTTACATAGTTTGCGTGCAATAATTCAAAATCCACTCGTTCAATTCACACCAAACGTGTATAATGAGGCATTGCTATTGATTAAGGACATATGTTTAGTAATCGCTAACGAATCACTGGTACAATTGAGAATCGCTGCGCTGAATCGATCTAACAACTTACTTGATCGTGATTTCCAACAAGAAACACATTTTGATGTCGATGAATTAGGTAAATTTGTTCAAACGAATCTTCCGAAATAGGTACCAGATCAACGTATAGTGTATGACACAATTATGGATGTAATTACAACTCAAAGCGGTGGATTTTATTTACTAGATGTACCCGGAGGCACAGGTAAAACCTTTTTCATTTCACTCATTTTGGCAGCCACGTGATCATGAAAAAACATTGCACTAGCAATCGCATCATCTGGAATTGCAGCAACTCTTTTAGATGGTGGCCGAACAGCACATTCAGCAATGAAATTGTCATTGAATATGCAAAAATTGAGACACAATATCAACAAAAATTCCAAACGTGCAAACTACTCACATCATGTAAAATCATTGTATGGGACGAATGTACTATTGCACACAAAAAATCATTGCAAGCACTTCATCGCACACCAAAATATTTGAGAGGAAATGAACAACTTTTCGGTGGCGCACTCATTTTATTGTCTGGTGATTTTCGACAAACTCTACCTTTTATATCACGTTCAACAGTGGCCGATGAACTTAGTGGATGTCTCAAATCATGCATTTTATGGCGATACGTACATAGATTCACTTTGAAGTCAAATATGCGTGTACAACTACAACATTATGCATCCGCTGAACGTTTCGCAAAACAATTGTTGGATATAGGAAATGGGAAAATTGCAAAAGAGGAATCCACACATTGTATCACATTGCCAGCGAATTTCTGTAAAATAACCGCAACCATAGACGAATTGATTAACAAAGTTTTTTCCAAATATTCCACACAATCATAAAAATCATCAATGGCTCAGTGCACGTGCCATAATAGCAGCCAAAAACATGGATGTCAATGCAATCAATTCCAGCTACTAAATGAAATACCAGGAGAAGCAACAAATTATAAGTCCATCGATAATATAACGAATCAAGACAAAGTCGTCAATTATCAGAATTCTTGAATTCACTTGATTTGCCAGGCATGCCGCCGCATGTTTTAACATTGGAAATTGACATGCATCAATCTTTTCCGAAAAATAAATCCAACACGATTTTGCAACGGTACCAGGCTTTCTGTAAGAAAAATGATGAACAATATTATTGAAGCTACGATTTTAAAGGAAAATTCAAAGTAGAAGATGTAATGTTGCCACGCATCCCAATGATTCCGACAGATATGCCATTTGAATTTAAACGTCTGCAGTTTCCAGTGCGAGTCACCTTTGCAATGACCATCAATTAGGAACAAGGACAGTCGTTACAAATGTGTGGACTTAATTTAGAAAATCCATGCTTCTCACATAGAGAACTGTATGTGGCCTGCTCCTGAGCTGGAAAACCTTCTGATTTATTTGTGTGCGCACCAGATAGAAAAACAAAAAACATTTTGTATCCAAAAGCACTCCAATAAATTAAAACACATACGGCCGCCACTGTCAAATTTCGGTAAGAAAAACATAACCTAAGCTTATCGCTTCTATTTGGCCCCGGCCTCGCCTCAAGTCCGACTTATCCAATCGGAAGACGAGATGCTCCCGACGTGGCGCTTCCATAAAGTCGCGGTTTCTTTTTTTCGAGTGGCATTGCAACGCATGCCGGGAACACGCTAGTAGTAAATAAACTTTGTGAGCAATGTATAGTTTTTATGTAGGTATTTTTTATTGATGTAATTTCGCATATATAAAATAAATAAGCTTTCTTGAAAGAATGTTAACCAAAATTGAAAAATCTGCATTCTTTTTCTCATGTATCATATTTATAAACATATCTTGACAAAATATAATACAAAAAATATACTTTACCTTCAGGTCATCAAAAGAAATGTTTTTCACATTCGGTATTGTTTTTTAATACACTCTTCCCTTTTTTTATTGTCAAAAAAAGCGCGAGAAAGTTTTTTCATCGAAATGAGAAACTTTGCGGTGAATCTTATGAAAGTCATATTTCGAAATCTTCACGGCTAAATAAATATTCAACAGCGAATAATAAATTATCCAAATATCTCTACGGTTTTTTTTCCAAATTTACAGAAGTTGAAATTGAATTCAAAAACGCTTTTTCTTATTAACTGGGTAAAGGTCGGTTAAGTTTTCTTTTAATTCACAATGCAAAATAAAAATTAATAAATTTGAATTGTTACAACTTTGTACGATTCCATATGTCTTATCACAAACGACCCGGGTTTCGCCCTTCGGCATCTTCAGGTATTCCATCGCACGGATGTCAGTTCTGTTGCATCCGTGCGATGGAATACCTGAAGATGCCGAAGGGCGAAATCCGGGTCGATTGTGATAAGACATATGGAATCGTAGAGTTGTAACAATCCAAATTTAATATTGAAGTTCCTTCAGTCGATATCATAAATTAAAAATTAATACTTTTTTTCCACATCACAAATTATCCATCGATTAGTGATGATTGCTTTCTTCATTAAATGTACTTTTTCGAACTGTATGAATCGTCAAAATAACCTGAAAAGTGGATCTACAATGCCAATTAAAATATTATTTGAAATCGTGTTACCGATATTAATGTAATTACAATTCATTAGACCACGTGTGTTATATTTCCTCTCTCAATTGATAATTATGACTGGATATTTTGAACACTATCAAATATTATTATTTCATTGACTATGTATAATAATAATATACAGTAAACAATAATTAAAATTTTAATCGGGAAATATTCCCCTGAAAGACGAGTTCATTTAATGTTAGTTATATAATTAAGACATGTCACTAAAACAATGATTCAACGATTACCTTTAATAGTGTTATCATGGTTGCACTTCATCTAAATTAAACGTAAAATTCACCGTTTATTATTCTACGATATATCTGAACTTTAATATAATTTTGCTGGCTTTTAAATTATCTCGAGTTTTATCGAATTTTCCATTATATTAAAAAAATAGTTATACACAATCCTTTCGTTCATTGTTAAGGATTCTGCTCCACGCTCTAATTGAATATGTCACTATATATAGAGAACCTGTACAAGTTTCGCAATTGCATAATATGACCACAAGTTGTAAATATTTTTCCCGGGATGCATGCATTCAAGAAACCCAAGAGTCCAACTAAGCTCGTATCGCCTGACTGAGCTTATTAAAACCTTTTCCTTATAATCCTGGCTTTTGTTCGCCGCTCAAGCAAAATATATTTATATATAACTGGAGCATGATGGATTATGATAGTCGGTTACAATCAAAGTTGCCACAGAGCCCGTCAGCATCCCCCGCAGAAAACGTATTTCGGCTTGAGTTTTGATTTGTGAATCTCCACGGTTCGTGGAAATTTTATCATGTTTTTGTTTACTCTGTAAACAGCGTCGGTAAGTATACGCTGCTTGCACACAATTGTGTTCCTTTGTTTTATTGGATTCGAATTATTTTGAATGATCATTATTTTAAAGTAAACAAGCTCTAGAAGGATTCATTTCAATTTTACTTTACTAGTTTATTTTCATTTCTTAATACGCTGTTGTGATAAAATTATTCTTGAAATTGTATTCTTTTTGTGATTCCTTGCGATATCTCAATAACGTAAAGGGTAGAATATCAAATTTCCTGTCTAATACGTTGCTAGATTGCATATATAATTATCTGTATATCCATGATATATTCAGTTAATAATGATGGACTAAAGATCCTTTAAGTTATGGCTTTGAGTAAAAATATGGTTTAGAAAGACCCTTCAAGATGTACTACCCCTTGACTGTACGATTGTGAAATGAAATTCCACAAAAAATGTTATTTGAAACTTTAAAGGATCTCTAACAGACTTTATTCCAATAGTTAATGAAACCTCGAGTTATATCTGTTGTTAAAATTCGATGATGTTTTTATTTAACTATTTTCGTAATTTATGAATCCATCTTCATATCTTAGGGAATAGTTTTGTCGCCAGTTTCATTTTGTGACAGTCACTACCGCTATTTCATTCGAGCGTTAATTTAAACTTGCTCAGTGACTAATCCAATTTTACTGTTCACCCTGCGCATGCTATTTTGTTCAATTTCAGTGAAGCAAAGTTTCTTCATACAATTGTCAAGTTGTATAGCAAAAAAATAAACCAGACGCTCTACAAAGTCGCTACCCCCATCAAACGACATACTCGAATTGGAATTAAGTTTGTGGAACTTATTACACTAGATTTGTAGTGAACAAATCTGTATTAGTTTATAGGAATTTGTATCTTACGATCAAAAATGTTTTGTTAAACAAAACATTTTCCCCCCAAATGCACATTATCGAAGAATCATTTTGAAATAATAAATATATGACTGCTTTACTTAATCGAGTGGTCCATTTTATTGTTTTATATACCGTTTAAAAACATGTTTTCTGTTTGAACCGCAATATGCTACGAAAGAAAATGTGTGCGTTATGAAGACATTTATTAATATTATAGTTACGGTCAATAGCAGTATTTTCAATGCGCCAATAGTGAATTTCCATAATATTCAATTTCAATTACATTGACATGTTTTCGGCTTAAAGGCTTTCGTTTTATATTCGCTACCTGGCGCTTAGCGCGAATGCCTGTAACGATATCAAAATTCACCGTTCGACTGAATCCTATTACGAAGTTCCCCCGCCAGCGTCAACTTTCCAAGGCGAAATGTGACACCACTTAAACGGTGTTATTGCAGTAGGCCGCGGTTAAATTACCTCCACGCCACAGCATATGGAACATCTCCACCCACGAATGGCTTGATAATATTATGTAGACGTTGCGATCTAAAAACATATTACTATTTAAGAAGAAATTTGCAATATTTTGACACGTTCAATAACATTACCCGGCAAACATAATGTTTAAACTTTTTTTGAATATTCCGCGTAATATGTAATTTATTTTGAATTCTTCCGTGTTATATTTAGCACTTCATATTATTTTTGCCGAAAATATTTTAACCTGTCGAGTGGCAAACATTATTGACTGATTTTTGTATGGAGGGTGAAGTTTTTTCCAGCTTAATAATTTGTTCGTTTTTCAAATATTCTGCTTAAGACCGCACTTGAAAACTTATTCTTTTAAAAATAAGTCGATTTTTCGATTATAAATAGGCTATTTAGACAAAAAACGAATATTATTTCCAGGGGTCGACAACAAATCGTCAAAAAACACTACACTTTCAATCAAAAGTAATACTAAAATCACTCAATAAAATAGTACTGTATACTACACTTCGAATAGTTTCAACACACCAATCAATATCCAATATAATCAAAATACCATGTAAACTCCGATAAAATACGCGATTTGAGTGCCAAATAATGAAAAATTTATGGTATATTCGTCGATATTTCGGTAAAAAATGCTTCCCCTCGTTCACAATGTGCTGGTTTGTGATAGCGTCGTTCTGAGCTGTCAACACTTAGCGGGAATAATCGATATATATTTAAGTCGGTAAAAACATAAACGATTAAAGAACGACTAAACATGTTCAAAAACATTCCCCATATAACAGTAGCATACTCGTTTTTGAAATATTATGTTAATTAAAAATATTGCAGATCAAACGTATATGTACGTGCATGCCCTTTTGAACGAGATTTTTGCGTACGTACCGGTACGTGCATGCCACACGACAGGTTAATCGGAATTTACGTGATTTAAACCCACAATAATAATGTTAAAATTGCTAAATGTTTGGTTCTCGCAGAATTTTAAGATAATACCGATAGCTCTCTAGACAAGCTTCAAAGACCAAAAATTAACCGTCTATTTTTTGGTCTCATCGAGATTACTATTGTATATATATAAATTCAACGATTATAGCACAAGTAATTATTAATTTAAATGATGTTGGCATATTGTATCTATGAAACAGTACCCTACCGATTGTTTTGAATGTATCGGAAACTTTTTCAATTATTACGTCAGATCAGATGGGTTCGGAAGTCTTGCAAGGGTAGCAAAAGGCGATATATCGGATTTTAGCAACCAGATGTTAACTTTTATTTAGAAAATACGACACATTGTCGACAAAATGGATATATAGTCTAAACTTGCCTGCCGCTGAAGTAAAGCTTCTATATATCATTCATGTTAAAAAATATAACACTTACTTGTAGAATATGTATTAACACTTACACTTTCGATTTGTGACATTTATGGTAGTGAAGTTTTAGTGTACGCTTTATTCAATTTTTCGCAAAGCTTTTGTCAGCTGTTAGAATTTTTATTTACAGTTGTACGTATTCCGAATAATTATTTTATTTTATTGCGATAGTCCTAAATATTTTAAAGTATTTTTCTAGACTAGAGTTTACAATGTTTTTTTTATTAAGTATGACAATTTATTACCCTGCGATCTCACATACTAGCACTACGGTAAGATATATGTTTCAGAGCTTTTAATTTTGCCTTGTTATTAAAACTTAACGAGGTACAAAATGTTTTCATAATATGTAAAAAAATATCATAAATTACATTACCAGCACAATTTTCAAGCTGCGATATTATTTTTTTATATGCACTGCATTTGCACCGAACTGAATTAAAATTTTTCATCTAACGTAATTCAATTCGAAATGCCAGCCATAATTGAAAGTTTTAGTAACGCTGCATTATATCAGCGGCTGGTTTTACATGCACCTGCCTCGTTGGTACGTGTTTTTACTAAAATTTAATTAAAACTGAAAATATCCTGTTCGCTTAAGGCCGAGTATGAGTATTAAATTTATATATGTGACGCCATTGAAAAATGCCGAGTGCCATATGATTGCATAATTATAAACAGATTGCATATATGACTGCTTGGTTGAACACATTTTATAAATATATATTGTTTTTTTTTTTTTTTAATAAAAATGATCTCATCAGTTCATCAATTTTCCCTTTTTTTTACCGTGTCTATTTCGGGTCTATTCGTAGTATTTAAAATATTTATTAAACGTTTCCATATAAATTATTTTTTATCGATATACGATTTTTTATTCTGGACGAATGTAATGATAGTTTATTATCTCGTCTAATGAAAAGGGCTTCAGCGCAAGTTGAAGAAACAATTCTCTGTATTTACTGCATCTTAAATATTGAATTTGTCACTTTTAAGGTGTTAACTGTCACTTCTTGATGGAAAGGCATTATATTTTAAATAATAAAAACACATTTTTTTAGTACTTATTTCCACAATATATTTTTTGATCAGGACCGGTTTGCCTAATTCTAACCTTATAAATGAACAAACTACTTTTGCGTCGTCACCATTGTTATACTCATTAAATTAGATTAATAAATATATATTTCAAATAAATATTATTATTTTTATTTGTTTCCCTCTTTTTTTTTTTTTTTGAAAAATGATATTGCCTCTTTTTACTTAAATTTTTTTACAGAAAATATTGGAACGCCCCTGACTGACCATATCTTCCCATCTCATCGATTTATCTTTAATCGACTTCTCATGTATTAATTTATTTTGTTCCATTAAGTAGTGATTGTGGGTTATTTTTGTCATTAAAAATTTCCCACTCCTTACTTTCTCATTGATTGTTTAGAGCTCCTAATGGATTATTGATTTACCATAATTGTAATTTTAATTCTTAATAAGTGATTGTGAACATTTAATTTTTATACTAATTTACTTTATTTGTATCAATATTGTATGATTTTATGTAAATTGTTTCCTAGTTCTTGTACCCATGGTTTTGTACACCTGCTACCATTAACTCAAATTAATTTTTTGTTTTGTATAAATAGACTTGTTTGTAAATTGTATTCTATCAGTTGATAATGCTCGCGATGAGCGAAACCGGTCCTGATCAAAAAATATATTGTGGAAATAAGTACTAAAAAAATGTGTTTTTATTATTTAAAATATTGAATTTGTATTCAATAATGTTTATGCATTACTATATCTGCAATTAGCTAATGATTATTCACATTCAGAAACTTGTAAGGGCTCAAAACATTAAAAAAATGGTTTTATTTACAATATATTGGCGAAGTTTTTTAATATTATAACTAGTGCGGCCTTTTTCTTTTTCTTAATTGAACATTTAAAATAACTTTATTCCAAATATTAAATTACTTATTGTGACACGTGTTGCGCCTCTTTCAGAGGCATCTTCAGACTTACCATCGCTAAGGTTGCTTAATTAATAAAAGAAGAATGTTTCAAATATTCTAAAATGATTAATTACAAAACGGAGATTGGGATTTTTCCTTTTTACGGGAAGCAGGAGGGGAGAATAGAAACAAAATAAACAACAACTATACTAATAATGACGTTAACTTCACTAAAATGTTAACTTATGAACTGTATCAATTGAGAAGCAACCTGTACCTCTTAGGATATTATATAATTTATAATTCCTCTTTGCGATTGATGCTTACTTATTTCTAAAATTTTTTGGTTTGCTATAGAAGTATTTTTTTTAAAGGTCCCTTGCAAATCTGGTAAATGTACTATACAGTTTCGCTGAGTTTTTAGAGCAAATCGCGTCGATGTTTCCTCATACAGCGTGGCCTTCTGCGGCTTGAATTTTAAACGAATCTTTTCCAAGTGGAACTTATAAAACTGCAAGCTCTTCTTGCAATAACATTTCACGATTCTGAATTTTAAAAAGTCGTATTTTTTAAAAGTTCCAGAATGCTATTGTGCCGGCTTGTTAGACTATTGGAAAAGTTTTTGGTTTTGTTAATTAATAAATTTTCTATTTCAGCTTTGTTTTCCGTTTTGTTTGTGCGGCTTTCCAAATTGCGCGAAGTTAAAATTCAATTCTGAATTATCAGATACACTCACACTGCTGGGGTCGCGCACACTTTCGTAATTTTGGTAAATATCCAACAAATTGTCAATTTATTTTGGCAGAATGAATTCGCAATGTAATGTGACAATGTACTTTTATTATATTTAATTACAAATTATTGCCCTCTATTAATAAATCGCCATCTATAATCATCGAGTTTAATTGAATATTTTCGACTGCAATCATTATATTAAAGAATTATATACGTTAATTGAAATTGCACCTATCTGTTGAATACTTTTAAGCTTCAACTCGTATGATGAAGTTAATCCGAGGAAAATATATCAGTCATCATTATTTTTATAATCCCAATTGAAGATAGTTATCACCTCGATATAAAAATTATTGCTATAACTGCCTCGTTACTTAGGATTTTGTACAGAAGAAAAAATACGGCTTATGCATTCCACATGCTCAGTTAAAAATATATCATTTAAAAAATTCGTTGGACATTCCCGGTAATATTATTAAATTGAAAAAATACTTACCTTTTTTTATAAATTTCAAAAACTGACTATGCTTTTTAAAGCCAATATCGAATAAAGAAAAAATAAACGTTTTTCTACGCAAAATTGTACATTCGAAAAGTCAAAACACACCTTTGTTCTTTTGTGTAACATTCTCTGTCATTTACTTTTATCTTTGCCTTTAGAGATCTAAAATATTCGATTGTCCCTTTCGGTACTTCGCCATTTATTTTATCTCTTTTGAAACAGATCACGTCGACGCTTTATGCCGACTCTAATATTTGTATGAGAATATGGGAAAATTATTTCAATAGCTTGTTGTATAGGCAAGCAAAGTCTAAATCGACCCCGCTCACGTTCATTTTGGATAACTACCGCACTTGAACAGAAATATGAATATATATTATTATATACAGGTCGATTCCAGGTAATAGGACTTTCGTATAGCGTTGCCATTTGCCGTAAAGTCAAATTAGTCTAGATAAAGGCTGAATAATTTTATCAATTCTTATGTCAAAAAGGTGTTTTTATGGGAGACATGTCTTTTGCCACATTTTAATTTAATCAGGGACTCCGACGGTTGGATCATAGAAACAGCTACAACTAATAGGTTAACATTTCAGTTTTTTTAGATACAATTTTATTTCGTTCCTTGCGCATACACCGTCACACACTCATATATACATATTATATTATGCATTAGATATTATTCACTCTTAATGTGTTAACTGTAACTTATTGTTTGAAAGAAATCAAATAAAAAAAAAACGATTCTTTATATAATAATATTTCCACAATTTAATTCTTTAATGATATCAACTGAAGGTGCTTGATAGAACATACCTGAAGATACCGAAAGGCAAAACCCGAGTCGTTAGTGACAAAACATGTGGAATCGTACAAATTTGATATAATTCTTACTCAAAAATGTTTTTTAAATATGTATGTTCGTTTTTTATTCATTAAAAATGTCATATTTTATTCTCAAAGATTCTGAAAGTAATTTTAAGAGGTTTGCGATATCATGGCGTAGGCAAAATAATGACCGTTAAGAATTTTATTCCTATATAATATATAACGCAATTTATTTGTGCATTTAATATTTCAACGTGCTCGCTCTTACATAGTAGTAATTAAATGAAAATTTGTGTTTTTGAACTATAAATAATTAATATATACGTCTGTGTAACGTGTTGTAATTAGATTTTCGACAGTTTATTCCCAGACGGCTTAATAAAAGATGATTTATTTATCAGGTTATTCCAGGGAACGGCGTCTTGTTGAGGATTCATCTCAATCAATGAATATTTTTGTGATGTTGCTTTACTTACTAATCAAAACGTATTCGGAGAATATGTCTTTCGTTGACTTAATCAGTGCGAGTTGTTTAATTTAGTTATTCAACGGTATTTATATGTGTAATAATGCTGGATCTGTTATGTCTTTTTTAAAATATTTTTATTTAAATAAGCACTGTCAAACATTCTCACACACTAGTGGATAAGTTTTTGATTTCCTTTCAAAAGTACGGATGCTTGCATATAAGTCTTAAAGGACGCCTCTCTTTTGTATCAAAATATATGCAACCAATGCGGTAAATATTTTAAATTCTCTGAAATAATTTCATGAAAAAAATGTGACAAGTAGAACAGATCTTATGGAAATTATGTCAGCAAGGATTCGATTTGAGTATAACATTTAGAATTGCGATCTATTTATAAAATACACAATTCTTTATAAATCAGCGTATGAATCAAAAACGGGATACATAGGTAGTATTTGTATTCCGTAAGAGCTGTAAGCTTATAAATATGAACATATTTAAATAATATTAAAATATGAACATATTTAAATAAAATAACCCAATGTTTTTTAATCCTATTTTCGTTATATCACTTTCGGTTTCGCCCATAATTTATCAACGATATTTCAGAAATGACAGTTGACTATTTAAAAATGATATAATGAACATCATTGGTCCATGGAGAGATTTAAAAATTGATTTTACTATTTATTTGTGTTTTATTCATTTCTCGATGTTTTAAAATTAATAATAGCAACTATATCTATCACGAAATTCAACATCATTCATTCATCGGCCACAGCTTATTTGAAAAAAATATGCGTTAAGCAAAAGGTGTGCGTTTAAAATAGCACAAATGAATCTATCATACTACAATGACCGGTTTTTTAACCTTTTACTATACAAATGATTGAGAAACATTTATATCAAGTGTGCAACTTGTTAACTTTATTTTGAAATGTATCTTTTTTTGGAAGATTTTTTTATTTAAACATTCCAATATGCCGCATTATACTTGGCGTAATGGTTAAAATACCTGTTAATAATAAATATGAACTTTGCGCTCTTTGAATTCATATATTCATATAAGCCACTAAATCATTTTATTGGACGCATACGCCTATAGTTTATCAAATTACACTGTAGTTTTCTAAAAGGAATAAAACTGGCCCCTAACCATTTCCACATAACTGGACGATACGTCAGTTTTGTATACGGGCTTTGAACCTTTTCGGATATGTTCCCCATTGGATTGTTGGAACGACTTTTAAATTTAGTTTGGACTATTTTTCGTTTCTCTTCTCTGAAATCTGTCGCACGTTTCTAAGATGATTTTTTTACATCACCTTAAGGCAAAAAACAAACCTTACGTGAGAAGATTTAAAAAATGCTTTTTTCTAGTCACAATCGACGAAACTTAATCACAGCTTAAAATTACTTAAACTACCGTCGTGTATTATGTGATTCGGTTTACTTTTAATATTCCAGTGATTTTACGTTTTGGATATGTATTGCTTAATACTTTTAATTGTATGATAGAACTTATATCAAACTGTGTCTTTAATACATCGTGTGAAAAATGTTCCATACTTTTCTTTATTATGTAAAAATCAAATCTGATTTCTAAATAAAGTGGGAAGTAAAATTATTTCCAAATTATTATTATATTCACTTTCCAGTCTTAATATCTTCACACCCCTTGAATGGGGTGTATTCATTCGTTGACACCACATTTTACCTGTTTCACGCACTAGCAAATGTCATTAATAATTAACAATTGTAAGAGTCTTTAATCTACCCTCTCTCCACATAATATTGTTATCTTATCATCGAATGAAATATATTATATTTAGATTCAGTTTATTCCGGTTATATTGTGAACGGTGAATTTCCATTCTAACAATAAAGTTCTATAAATTTAATGCCAAATCTATCGATGTAATGTTATTTCTCGTATATATTGTATATATTCTCTTTTGTGTGGTCAGAATCATATTGCCACGTTTACTCTTTGGCATGTATATTTACATATTTGCTATAAACAGAATTGTTAATTGCAAATACGATATATATTGGCGTTAAATGATTATCACACAGCGGTTTATAATAGCCTCACCATTCTGTCCGCAGATCATTGGGATTGTTTCAACCGAATATTTCCTACTGGAATGTTAGTACTAAAATTCAAATTTTTATACGAAATTGGTTTATGGAATCACATTTTTTTGCAGATGAAATTTGTTTTTGCGTCGATGTAATCTTGTGTATAAAGTGAACATGTATACGAATCAGATTTATTGGGAATGTTACCTTCATAAAACATGAAATGGTCGTAAACTTCCTCTACACAAACATTCTTTGTAAACAGTGGCCTTCTCAAATTTTCCATACAATTCAAGTAATGGTTAAACTTTATTACCCAGATAAGGAATATTTTCTCTCCGTTTAGGAATATCGTAAACAATAAAATAAAAGTAAATACACATTTATGTAAAAAAAATTTTTTTTTCGAATACGTCGATTTTCTTTTTAAATAGGCATATCTTATCCCAAAATTGTATATTTTCAGATACTCGCGCTTGATTGTGCTTTATTATATATTGAAGATTTATAAAAGATATCGTTTAAGATCGTTTGTATTGTACTATAATAGAATAGTGTTTAGTGTGTGTATAAGGTCAAGTGGAAATTAGCTATTTGTGGTCTCGCCAAAACCGACGGCCGCCCACATTCAATATAAAATGAAAATCAATTATTTATTTGAACACACTGTTACACTTCAAAATCACAAACAATAAAATGCAAGTTAAAACATACAAACTTATAAGTAATTCATGCATATTATTTAAAAATGAATTTCAACACTGTGTGTTCATCTTCTTATTCATACCGTATACTACCACCACTAGTATATTCTAAACTAGAAATACCATCAGACAACGGCATTGACTCATGCAGTTTTCATTTAATTTTATGTATTATATTTTTGTTTCGGAATTGACGCGTTTTATTTAGTGATTTAACGATGTTGATTTTATGTTGTTACTCTACCAACAGCTACAAATGAAAATCCTTTATAATCACTAATTGTTGTGGATTTATAAATTTATATCTATACGGATTTCAACACCCGAAAATCTATATACTAAACTTACTCAAGTTTAGTATATAGATTTTCGGGCTTTTAATCTGGAAGGTACAAGGTGGCAAGCACAGTTCCGAATGGATTTTCTCTTTTATTATTTATGTTTTATTAACAATTTATTTAAAAAAAATAGCGCTCGACAGAGATGCCTGGAGAGAGGTTGTGCAGTCGGCCATGGACCTGAACGGCCCCTAGCGCCATTTTATAATAAATAACTATTTATTTAAGCGATAATTATTATGCATTTCAACAATTAAGTCGAGCAGTTCCTAAAAACGCATTATCGTTAAAATGTAATAGAAAAGCTTTTAGGGACGTAATTTTGATTATAATTCTTGAGATTGTAATTTATTTTAAATCTTGTTGTCTTATTCATTCGTGCAGTAATTTATAAACAAACTCTTATATTGCTATCAAGCTTAACATATTTTTCAACTATCGCCTTCCTGTTTATCCGCTTTCGGGTAAACAACTCTTCGTTTTTACTCAGATTTACAACTAAAGCAAAAAGTTCATTTCAGATAGAGAATGTAAAAGAAAAGCAATCACAGATCTCCGGAAAATACCGCCACAAAGGTGTCAAATCTCTCCACCTCTTATTCGCTCGCGCCGTCTGTGCAATTTCTGTTTGTGTTACATTGCCTGTTTATTTTCGTCTCATCAATGGAAAATGATGGAAGAAAAGTATTTTATTTACATGGATTGAAAGAATGTCTACAGTTGAATGGATGTGTAATGTAATCCTATTGTGCTGTACCCGTGGAATGTTGGATTGAAATTATTTTTATATTGGCATTTAAACTATATCATTGTTGAATCCAATGAATATATTGCTCACATTTTTTATTAAACGGGAAACTTATCATAAAAAATTAGCAATTATTTAAAAAAAATATCATTAATATACGATTAACAATAAAATTGATAAAAGTACTCAACTATTATTAAATAGGGGTGCTTGATGAATATTCAACATACAAATTTGAATTAATAAATATTGTATTTTATCAATTTTCAATAATGTGAACATAAAAAAATATTTTGCATCATAAATTCTATGAATACCTATTTTATGAATGGTAAATTTCTTCCATCAATAGTTAAATAACCTTATTCCGAATTATTCTTGCATTTCCCCCCATTTTCTAAAATTATTATTTGAAATGTTGCCAGCTATTTAAAAGAATAGTACCGATGGACCATGCGTGTTTATAATTTTTTATTACGTATTATTTAGTTTGCTCGAGAAAGGTTAGAAATGATGAACAAACAGAAAACGTCTGCGAAAACCGGCACCCTAGGCACGTTCAAGTCTTGAGCTAGACTCGTAGATGCGGTGTACACCACTACGTGGTCGGATCTGCTACGGCGTAGACGGCTCTCAGTCCACATGGCACGTAGTCAGTTGCAGTGAATAAAAGAAGTAAATTATTTCTGCTGGCAATTTTATCCTTAACTGTATATCATAGCAACACTTCAGCAAGATGTTTCGTTGTTTCTTATTGAAAATAAACAATACCTTTCTATACAGCTTCAACAGTGAAACAGATTTTTATATTTATGGAATTTTACCCTTTCGTTTATGTATGTATTCTTGTGATCAACAGTGAAATTTATTTAGCGCTATCACTAATGAATGGTAAACGTTTTCAGACGCTTTCCCAGTTTCGTACGACGTCTAGTATTAATTATTCCTGAATATACCCTTTTTTACATTATTCTTCAATCGATTTAACAAATTTGATTTGTTGAATCATTGTATATTTTGTAAGTGCTTTATCGTGAGTTTCCTCTATCGAAATCTTCAGACATTCTATCGAACCGACTCAATAGAACTGATACATATGTAATGAATGGTTTGCATCGGTTACATGCAAGCGGAATAGCACAGGAAAAAATATAGAACCTACGGCTAGGAACCGGAGAAGAAATATATTTCTCAAATAGTTATAATAGCTATTGATAGTTTTCAATTTTGTATATGATAGTTTTATAAATATAAATTAAAAACGATTCAATTCTACGCAATACTAAATAGGAACGTAGATATCAATTAACTCCGAGTTTTATTTAATTTCTTCTGTACAATAAGAGATGTTAGATTATAGAAATATTTTAATCATACGCTATTTCTTAAGGAATCTTAATATGTATATATTTTTGTATATTATCAAATAGCTATGTAAAATTATATATATATACCGCTTGACGTCGATCCATGTATCTCATTGAATGAAACAGATAACATTTATTATGTAATACGTTTGTCATAATATTGTTTGGTTCTATGATATCCTTTGTGTTTGTTAGTGTTAAACTAATTCCAAGTGTTTCCAAGGTTATCAAAGGCACGCGCCGCCCACTTCTTTATACAAATACGAAACTATGGAATCAATTTATCATGATCTATCTATTCAGTAAATGAATTCACTGTATTTTGATCTATAGAAACTACGGCTATTTCATTTCCTCCCCAAGTAAGCAAATAGGAAAAAATATCGCTTTTTGAGCATCAAACCATCTTTCCCACAATATACATGTATAGTTATCGCCAATATTCATATTATTTTGTATAAAAATATTTTTTGCCTACCGCTAAACATTAATGTAATAAATTAATTTAAAAAATTGTGTTGACTGTTCGTATGTAATTTCGTCATCCATAAGTTTTCTCCCATATCCGTGATTTCAGCAACGTGTAAAAAGGTGCCCGCATACTAATAAAATGCATTTATTGATTTGATTTTACTAGTATATAATATATTTGCTTTGAAAACAAATTAATTTTTCATCATTGCGAAATGAAGACAAAGAATGTTAGATAGTTGTGTCGTTTAATAATATTGTTATATGTGTATGCTTTATGAAATTCGTTATCACACTCAAAATGACATGTTAATATTGTTATATATATACATATTAAGTTTGTATGTTAAATAAATTTAATTTCTAATTTAGTAATTTATGAAAGCTTAAAAATAGTTTTTCATCGATGAGTATTTTGTCATCAAATCTTTTAATTTTTCTCCTGTGTATTGAAATATTGTGTTTATTCAAAATATTTACATATTATCAATATATTTCGTTCGATTCGAATATAACGCCCTTTCAGTTGGTCTTTGAAAATCACTTTAGCATTTAAAATATATTACACCTAACAGTCTGGCATACTTAACCAAAAATTCAAAGTAGTTTCAGAAGAGACTCACCAATATTTAATTACACTTTTAGTAATTTTCGAATATAATGTAGAACTCAGAATTTCTTGTTGTCATATCCAATTGATTCCCTTATAATTTAGCACTCGATTGAATGTAAAAAATAAACACGAAATAAAAATCTATATCTACGATGCGACTACGTTAAAAATTTCTCATAGAAGAAAAAAGTTTCACATTTATTTACACTGCAAGTGGAACTAATAAGCCAATCTTTTGATCGCATATTTTTATGCCGAATGGACATTATAATGAATTACGTAATATATGCGAAGTATTAATTATAGTCTAATATGTATATCTGATGATACCGGATATCAAAAACTATGTTGTCAGTGACAACAAATTTGTGATTGCGTACCAGCATCGCTACATTATTTTTCTTCATGAATATCTGTGATCTAAGAAAAACAATATACTTATATAAACTTTAAGGGGGTCGTCGCGCAGCACTCGCAATATTGCAACGAATACTGCATCATGTCGAAAAATGTGTGATACAGAAAGCTCTGCTCTCTTGAACCCAGCTCTGGAAAGGTGCGCCCTGTCACCTGTGTCATGTCCGTCTTGCTTTTACACGAAAATCCCCACTCACCCCACCCTATGGAACGTTGTCACGCATCAAGTGTTTTGTTTGCACATGTAAAAGTGCTCAATTCACTCAGGTGGGCGAGGAATGTCCGGAACCTTAAATTGGACGCGATCACGCGGCTTTATATAGTATCCGCATTTCATCTTTTTATATTAATCATTTTTCACGTGACTACATATCCTGATTACAGTGCGTGTTACCTTTATGGTCTTTATTGAATATTTTACATTTAGTTACTGTCTTACTTCTTTCTTGAATAACTTTGAGTTGAGTTATATTTTTCTTTTAATTTTGAACTAGAACTTGATAGATACTAATGAGTCATTTGTAACTAAATAATATTACACAACGTAAAATAAATTTGTACGAATTAAATGTCACTAATAAACTTTTTATAACAATTCATTGTGATGATAATTAACCCTTTAAAATCGGCTTGGTTATACCCCTCTGCAATTTAAACTAAATAAGCATGGCGAAGGGCGCTCGTCAAACGTCAAATAAGGTTTTTTTTAACAATATTTCAGGTTTTTGGTGGATTTTGGTGGAACAAAAATTTCATAAACCAGTAAATCTTCTTTTAAGCCGGTATAGAAATTGCATATTTTTCAAAGGCAATACTATATCTCCGTAACTTTTTTATTTCAACGAGAGAAGAAAATCAATATTAGCATAATTTTGAAAATTTTAAAAATTAATATATTAAACATGGTGATGAGACGTGTCGAGCAAAAGTCAGGCCAGGTTAGTTCCTAAGGATTAATCATCTCAATTTTTGAATTAACTTTTAATCGTTGTGTTTTAGATAAAGTAGCTATGGTTTAGTCTAAAATATTTATGAACATACTTCATAGTTCCTATAAAATTTGAACGCGCTTTGTGAAGGTAATTAATTTTTGAACTGACTATCTCTACCAATTTCACTTTTTTTTCCCTGTGGGGCTTGATAAGATGGGAAAGCACCGCTGCCTTCCCATTTACGGATATTTACGAATTCCCAGAACTCGAATATATTCACCCGTCCTATGTTTTCTCTTCGTACTAAAATGGTCGAATTGGGATTCATGTATTCATCTATATACGTTACGTGTCCGGGAATTGTGTTGCAATGACTATCATTTACTTTGTAGATTCTACTTTGCGTAATTCTCTTTACAAATTCCGGCCTTAAATGCATAGCAACCAATTACTTTTAATTTTTATATCATTTATTTTTCAGTCAATCTTTAAAACGTTAATTCTTTCACAGCTTTGATTTATATAATACTTCAACACATGTCCGAATTTATACTATTCAGTTGAATTGGCATTTACTCAATTGAACTCTACTGTAAAAAGATAAAACCAACAATGCGTCTAATTATTTATCAAGGAAATTCTTGTCTCACTTATTCTTGGCTATTTTTACCACATCATATTAATTCAACCTCCTTTTTAAATATGGCATGGTAAGTGCTTGACGTCTTTGTGGTCAAGGTAAAAGTGCGTAAACAAGGCCAACGGATGTTCGTCAGCTCAGCGGAGGGAGGGTGACAACTATCGTGTTTCTGGAAGTAGAGCTAAATCAGGTGACATTGCGTCGTCTCGTTGTCAGACGGTTATTACGGAGAACTTCATATTTTTTTTATATGTGTTCGTATTTTATACTACTTACAAAATATTGAAATTATTTAAAGTCGCCTTATTTCAATCGTCAACGAGAGTAACGATTGGTCTAACCAATACAATGGGCATACCATTATCGATGTCGATAATTAATGTAATCTGTCATTATAACAAAGTAATACTTTTGCATGAGGTGTATTGCTAAATTAGCATCTGATAAATTCATTATATGGTCAATATTACGTATAAAAATAATGTACCAACCAGCGTCATGAGGCAAACGACGTGCTTATTTCGACCATCTTATCAAAGAAATTGTTTAATTGTATCACATAGAACTATTCACAGTCACTTATCTATGTAGCAAAAAAATATAGATGCATTTCCTAACCGAATCGTAGTTATATATCACTTCTGTAAATTAAAGGCTAAAGTACCTTCAATGCATATATGTGGTAAGAAAACAAATATAAGAGAAAATTTCACGTTCAAGTATTAATGCATTATATTTCTTAATAACTTCCGAAATAAGACGGTAAAATGACGTTACGCCGTGGTAATTAGGTAACGCCTTAAAAATGGAACTGGGTGTCTCAAAAAACTGTTCACAACGTGCGAAACTGCGTTATGCTTTCAAGGAGACAAATTTTAATGATAGAAGAGCGATTCCATTTTTTTGCTAAAATTACTTACATTGATTTGAGATTTATAGAATTATCTTATTGTTCAGTTATTATTCAGGGTAAATTTTCAACTATTTTTTTATTTTCGCAATAATTATCATTTTTAGCGCTGTCAATAATAAAAATATTTATAATACTTTACCATTCACATGATTCGGCTTAAAATTATATTTTGATTAATTTTATCAAGTGCCTTGAATCGTTTTATCGCTGTTGTTAAGTAGAACTAGCTCTTAAATGTTAATTTATTCCTTTGGGGCATTTATCTCTAATTGTAACACCAGAATTCACAAAATCCATTACTCAAACCGTCATTTGCAAACGTCGTCCATTCCTGAACAATTATCTCCCTCGCCTACATGGGATCTATAGTGGATCAATCAATCAAACCGTGGCTAGTAACGCCATTGTAAGGTCAGCGACACGGACCTTGGTACCTTTCCCATTCTCATCGACTAGCTACTCTAACATTCTTTTCCATAATTGAAAATATGACAACTACCGAAAAATATTGTCGTATGGTTTTAATTAACATTTTCATATTCACATTGTCTTTGACCCCCTTCTACAATGCGTATATATTATATAGACTACTGTATAATGCTATCCCTTCATAGGGTAGGGCTCGACCGAGTACTTGTACTCATTGTGTAAAGAATCGTCACTTAGGTCCCGAACTGGGCGGTGTCGAGTCGCAAAGGACGCTTAAGGGTTGTCGATAATCACTGTTTATTCACATTGCACTGACGAAAAGTGTTGAAAGTAACTTTATCCCTTTTTTTAAATTAATTTATCCCTCGTCGTATTTTTCTAAGATAACTTTTTACGCAAAAATTATGTTATATTCTAACTACGAACTTGCCAACAGATCGTTCGGTTTGCTCGTCATATCTTATAACAATTAATATGATGCATTTTCAACTTAGTCGAACCGAAAACATAATATTAATAAAAATTGGTTGCCGTATGCATTACTATCATGAAATAATCATCGCAGCTGTTTTGTGTACATGTACAAATTGATATTCAAGATAATATTTTATTATTTATTACAGGATATTTTTCCCCTAGTATACAAATAATTGACTCTGAGATATATATATATATATATATTACTTTTGAAGATTGTTCAATTATTGACATATCTTATAACGTTGGTCCAATAGTAACCATAAAAAAACAATGTACGAGTTTTCTTTCACAATTGGCTTTACCTTTCAAACACATTTGAATAGTTTATGTTTTCTTCTAAGGTTCTTTGGATACGGTAGAATTTCCACAGGGCACTCATTTTTATTTTCTTAAGTTTTCCTGTAAGTTTTGGTTCATTAGTCGAACCCCATCTAAGTTTCCGCCAGCAGCCCTGTCTTATATTGTGGGGTAGGTATTGATCCCGATGCCCCCTCTCACGTTGACGGCAGCAGTTTCCACCCCTGCTTCCAGGCGACGTCTTGTGGAGTGGCCGCCAAGGTCGCCTCTCAAGCTCGCTTAGTGTTCGCGATTTTTATTTAACACTGCGTTGCACTTTTTTAACACCTTGCACATTTTGAAGGGCCTGTCACTCTTCTCCGCTTCATTGCGCCCTTCAAAAGCTTTTATGGTTTACGAGAAAGTGCCTTGAAATTTATTCACTGGGTCACTGGATTATATGTCACGAAATTTTTCATCAGTCGTCTGTACTAAATTTTGATTTTCTTTTAAACCCCTTCCGCGAATAATGTATTTGGGTTTTACATAATCAATATAGAAAAAAATGGTTTCATTTTATTATTCATTGTATTTATAAAATTAAACATGATATATATATATATATCTTTTACATGATTGACGTCTGCTTTGTAGAACTTCAAGTCTTCAATAATGGGTTTAACTGGATTTGGAATTTAATTATAAAAATTTTCAATTTTAATTATTTATAATCCCCCTAGTTAAAAATGTCATTATATAATAAAATATCGAGCGAAAATGCTTCCAAGCATTCATTGAAAAATGAAATATAAAAGCTTTCGATAGTATTTTCTATTTCCTATTTCTGCACTTATAATTTATCTATATCGTGATATAATTCTTTACACTATGATTGTTGAAAATGAATTCTGATAGGCATAACTTGTATTTTTACCCATATTTAAAGTCATATTTGAATTGTTACAACTTTGTACGATTCCACATGTTTTGTCACTATTTAAAGATCCAAATTTAATTACAGTTCTATTGTTAAATTTTTCAAGACATTTGTGTTTTTAAAAGGGTGTGTGTAATGAAAATTAAGTTGAGAAATTTCCAACTGTGCAACCATTTTATTCTACATTATTGCAGTGTTGCCAGCTGGCTGTTTTCCTAATTTATCCAAAGCTTAGCGTTTCATCATATTTGTAAATAAGTTTTGGTGTTAGAAAAGCGTCATGTTGGCAACGAAGCTCTACAATATTTTGGCAACACTTGATTCTGGCAGTCGATTTTATACACCATTTTTGGAAAACCTCCACATCTGACGGTCGCCTCTACAGTAACCTTGACTCGCGAAGATTTCTGAAGACTTTTTCTTGACACAGCACTTCGGAATACTTTATCATTGTGTTCGGGCGTATTTTGAATTTATTTTTTGAACATAACTGATGTTATTTTAATTACAACGACTAACAGTGCTCAATGTGACTTTGATATTGCATGCAGTTTGTTCATTGATAAATATTAATATCTGATTTTTTTTAAATAATAAAAACACATTTTTTTAGTACTTATTTCCACAATATATTTTTTGATCAGGACCGGTTTCGCTCATCGCGAGTTTTAATTTTTTGTTTTGTATAAATAGACTTGTTTGTAAATTGTATTCTATCAGTTGATAATGCTCGCGATGAGCGAAACCGGTCCTGATCAAAAAATATATTGTGGAAATAAGTACTAAAAAAATGTGTTTTTATTATTTAAAATATAATGCCTTTCCATCAAGAAGTGACAGTTAACACCTTAAAAGTGATTAATATCTGACGTTTAACATCCTCGTCTTTAACAGTGTGGTCTACGTATTTGTCTTCAGTTTCAAATGCCGGAATAAACAGTTTAATTATTTTTCAATCAAATTGTAGCAGTTATATTCAAATGCATATAATATCTGTATAACCTTATTCTCTGAAAGCTAGATATTAAATTAATTACAAGCAGCTTAAAAAAAATTATGTTTCCAATCACAAAACGATCGACATTCATAGCGAACATGATAATGGAAAAAAAAAACTTATATAAGACCTATCATTGATGATTTCATTAATACTCATTTACTTTCAATGAGATTTCTCGCTTTCCATAAAAGTATTAAGATAATATTATATAACAGTTATATAACAAAAATGTTCGATCCTTTCACCGGATCATACTAAAATTTATAAACTGACGAATAAAATATAATGAATTACTAACGTCAAAACCAACAATTCATGAATGAATTGTTTATCAAGTGATTCCAGGTCGTTGGTGGCACAAACTTGATCAGAATGGTTCTTAGTTTGAAAACCGATGACGCTTTAAAATTGACTGTATTGTGAAGTGTGTAAACACTTTGGAAAATGTGTTTATTTACATTCTCTCAAATTCGTGGGTCAATATTTTTTGTCATCATTTTAAACGAAGTATTCACCCACCGTTATGACACTGAAAAACATGCTTACTCACTCACGTCAGGCGTTATTAAAAAAAAATACAATGGTATTCATAGCTGTATGTTATTTGCATAATTATCAGTTAACTCTATACGTACAGCATGTCTAATTTGTTACTGATTATATGGTAACATTGACATTGCGATAAAAGCTTTCAAATAATTTGCAACGATACCGTTTATAAATTAAAATATGTATGTTATATATTTTCGCCTATTGCACCGAAATCACCAATGATTTCAATTAAATTTTGTTATTTATTTTCTTTTCCACTTTGATAGATAATTTAATAATGTTTATCAACCTGATAGCTAATAATATTTTCATTAGTTTACCGTTTTCTTCAAATTTATATATTGTCACTTTTGAATTCGCTCGGTTAAAGTTTGAAGTGGACTAAGTCCCCGTGCAGCTATGAAATATATCAAGCCGAATTGCCCTGAAACCTTATTAAAGTCCCGTACTTTAAATCACACTTGGGATTCATTCTCGGTGTTATTTGATGAATAAAAAATGTTATTTTACGTTATGTCCTTCCCCGCTTGAGTGATATTGTGCTGCGAACTTCATTCATAAATATTACGTCCATTATGGCATAACAAAGGGAATTTTTGTTGTGGATAATAATACTTCACAAGTTATTTGTCACCAAATTTTTCGATTCAGTAAATACTATCACGGCTGAATTATAATCTCATCAATGGTCTGATATTTTGTTCTTACAGTGTATGTGTATAGTACTTTAATCGTTAGTTGTTTTATTGATCATTATTTTTTGAATAAAACACTATTTCGTATTCATTTCAGACTCGTTAATGACGTGTATACGACTTCACACTGTAATTATGAATGTGAAACATGATATAGACATAACTTTTACAAACAATATTATGTTGGATATAATAGTTATGAGTGTTTTAGTGTATTCGATATTGATTTGGTCATGTATTGTTTCTATCGTAATATAGACATTAATTTTAGTTTTGTAGTAAGTATTTCTATTCCCACGAATTTTTCAGAATATGATTTATAATAATAAAGGTTTCACACATGTCTGTCACTGACGACCCGGGTTTCGCCTTTCGGCATCTTCGGGCATTCTATCACACGGATGCAACACAACTGACATCGACTTAGTTCCGACTGACAAAGTTCTGTTACATCCGTGTGATAGAATGCCTGAAGATTTCGAAAGGTGAAACGCGGGCTCGTTAGTGACAATACACGTGGAATCGTACAAAGTTGTAACAATTCAAATTTGATATGACAATACACGTGGAATCGTACAAAGTTGTAACAATTCAAATTTGATATGATTTGTCGTTTAAATGATGTGAACTTTTAAGCGATTCTTGGTTTAAAATTCAAGTTCAGTTATATTTTTTTTTATGATAACAATAGTCAGTTCTGTTGCATCCGTGTGATAGAATGCCTGAAGATGCCGAAAGGCGTAACCCGGGTCGTTAGTGACAAAACATGTGGAATCGTACAAAGTTGTGACAAATCAAATTTTATACTTTTTTTATTGAATGTATATTTTTTGCATGCTATTAGTAACAACTCTTGAAGACAATTTTAATTTCATAAAGTTTATATTTTTTTTTACACGATGAAGCATTTAGAGTTTTTGAACGATTTCGGAAATAACCGGGTCGATATGAAAGATAATATTTATAGTGTATCGTAACATGAATTATTGGCTAGGTTTGTTAAATAAAAGTATCGCAATTTTTCATTCCTTATTTGTTTGGAAATATCTTTTTTGTATAGTAGATAATAGAATAACATATAATAATCCGCATGCCCTTAAGGTGGCCATCCATCCACTCTAGTGAGAGAGATTTATTCAAAGGTATACATCATCTCTCAAAACCCAAACAAAACCTTCGCCGCTTTTCCTCACGCTGAACGAACCGCCATAACGGTTCACTGCGATGCAATGTGTGTTCCCACTGCTCCGCAATCTGTAACATATCTACCCCCGTATTTGCTTTCGTGTTCAGGAAAATAATATATATGCCTTTGGGGAAAAAAGCTCATTCATTATATTATTATTTTCAAATACAAATTTTACAAGACGCATTGTGATACTATTGCAAGTAAAGCTTTTTTGTATTATGACGTATGCAATATTGGACAATGTGATAGCACTGTTTTCACCAAATACACATGTTTACTAACTGTCGGTTCTATTGTACTCGTGAATGCCTGAAAAATGCCGTTGGACGAAACCAGGATCGTCTGTCACAAAACTTATGGATTTATACACAGTTTCAACATTTCAAATTTGATATTGAAAAGTAACCTAACCCTCGATCGATATCGTCAATTATATACTCAAAAAATAAATGTTTTTTTTCTAAATAACTTTCTGATTGTTGCGGGTATTGACTGTTTTATTTACTAGTAAAAATTATATAATAAATTATTTATTTTTACTGTATTTCTAGGAAAAATAAAGGGGCGACATATCTCAGGAGAATGCAATTTTTGTTTGCATATAATTGGATTTTTTTGTACCAGGGTCTCCGTTGACTTACGGCAAACAAAAATTTATTTTACGTTATATATTAAGAAACAAGGGTGCCTCAGAGGTACGTATTTCATTTTATTCGCAAACTTGAACACCGCATTAAAAATTTCGACTTTAAAGGTTGTATATTAATTTAAATTCTTGAATATATTTTTTTTAAATAACAATGTTTAAGTTTTCCAAAAATTGTCGAATATCAAGTGTTTTACATAAAGTTTATATTAAAAGTTGATTAATTACTTCTTTTACTCTATAAAATAGCAATGATGATATGTCTTGTTAATTATAAAATTTTTTACTTTTAAGGTGTTAACTGTCACTTCTTGATGGAAAGGCATTATATTTTAAATAATAAAAACACATTTTTTTAGTACTTACTTTTTTAGAAATTAATCGATATAAATTTTTGCCTAATTCTAACCTTATAAATGAACAAACTACTTTTGCGTCGTCACCATTGTTATACTCATTAAATTAGATTAATAAATATATATTTCAAATAATTTTTTTTTTTTTTGAAAAATGATATTGCCTCCTTTTACTTAATTTTTTTACAGAAAATATTGGAACGCCCCTGACTGACCATATCTTCCCATCTCATCGATTCATCTTTAATCGACTTCTCATGTATTAATTTATTTTGTTCCATTAAGTAGTGATTGTGGGTTATTTTCGTCATTAAAAATTTCCCACTCCTTACTTCCTTATTGATTGTTTAGAGCTCCTAATGGATTATTGATTTACCATAATTGTAATTGTAATTCTTAATAAGTGATTGTGAACATTTAATTTTTATACTAATTTACTTTATTTGTATCAATATTGTATGATTTTATGTAAATTGTTTCCTAGTTCTTGAACCCATGGTTTTGTACACCTGCTACCTTTAACTCAAATTAATTTTTTGTTTTGTATAAATAGACTTGTTTGTAAATTGTATTCTATCAGTTGATAATGCTCGCGATGAGCGAAACCGGTCCTGATCAAAAAATATATTGTGGAAATAAGTACTAAAAAAATGTGTTTTTATTATTTAAAATTATAAAATTATAAAAATTAGTATTATTTATAAAATCTTCGTATGTGTAGCAAGTGAAGACATTGAAACCTTTTCATCCAAAACGCTAATAAAGTTGTCGGAGGATTCGTAAAGGATACCAGTGGTATCTGCCACCTGTCTAATAGAAGTGCCAGTCTTACGAATTTTTGGGTGCCCGTAAAGTATCGGTGTCGTTGGATTCATAATACTGACGTATCTCTTCGTAGTTACAATATTTTACAGTATTTTTTATGTTAGCCTTTAATTTTATCGTTGGGTCCTTTTTTAATTTTGTAAAATCGGATGGTTTTGAAAAATTGTCTACCTTATATATATAGTCATTTTTATTCAATATAACTATAGAGTTACATTAAAACGGATAAATGTATCACATTTGAAGTGAACAACTATTTGAGTTGGTTTTTAAGCATGTCGAAATGTAAGAATACTTATTGGTAATAAATAATATGCCTTTTTTATCCTAATTGAATTCGTTTTTGAGTCCACAATTCTGTTATTTACAGACATTGACGTTATAAAGCGTATGTGTTATATTATTGATAAAATACAACACAATAGTGACCTACTATAATTGATATTCTGGACAAATCACAGCGATCGACCTACGGCTTGTGCCCAAATGGAAATAAATGTTTTTTGTGTAAATTTTTCTTTTTAGGATCGTCGTTTTGGGGCTTATTCAAAGTATATTTATTAAATGTATCTCGGTTAATATGAAGTAATGTTTTTCTTCCCGGTTGAGATATTTCTAACGACAAATCGTTTTTGGCCTCTTGTGCAGAAATATTTTTGGTGTTGCTTCTTCCATATTTATAGGCATTAAGTTCATAGTAAGTAAAGTATTGAATAACCGGATACTCGTTTATAATGCAGAGAACAACGTTTGGGCTGCCTCCCGCAGCATCATAAATTTCCCAAATTGGTCAATAAATTTGGTAAGGGCGATACTTTACGATAAATAAAACTCGTAACATCGGGATTGCCTGTTTTTAATATTAATTCTATATTTACGTACTATATAGTTTTTTTTTCTATGACTAATTTTAATGGTTCATAATCACACATGTGCAAAATAAAATTTTGTATACAAATGTTTTTTTCTATGTGCAAATTGTTGTTATAAAATTATAAAAAACAAATTAAATAAGATCATACGTGAATTGGCCATTGACACATGAAACAAATTAAACTGGACAATTGACCACAAATCTATGAGAATATAAAAATAAATGTATTTTCAAATGCTCTTCAAGCTTTCTTTTTAAACATATGTTATACAAATTTGAATTGTTACAACTTTGTACGATTCCACATAAATAAAGTTATTAAACGATGCTCACTGTTTATTATTCGTCAGTTTTGTTGCATCCTTGTGATGGAATGCCTGAATATGCCAAAAGGCGAAACCTGGGTTAGTGACAAAGCATGTGAAATCGTACAAAATTGAAACAATTCAAATTTAATATTGAAATTCCATCAAGCACCTTCAGTTGATATCATAAATTATATGTTATACAATTTAAGGTTGCTGATGTGCTATCTGAATATTTTTTTTATACTTAATATATATTTTTTGAATACATAAAGAGCTATATTGTTTTGGTATTGTTGGTGAAATAATATCAACAGATTAAACAACAAATAAAAAAATACCTTCTTTTCTTTTTATCATTTTCAAATACGCAAAATATCATTACAATCGTAAGCGCGATTAAAAAATGATCAATGGTCCCCGAAAGAAACATATTTTCCGCTATATACTTCACCATTACTTTTAGCAAATTAAGTGTTTTTTGTTTCATTATTTAAAAAATAAAATATTGATTTAATCGTTGGTGTGTTTCAATCAAAATAAATGAAGCATGTGTGATTTGGTTTTATATAAGGCAATAAATTTAACAAAAAAAAAAAAAAGTTGACTTATGTATCATAAATGTCGTGAATTAGAATAATGACCGCTCTAAAATTAGCACTGTAATCTGCTCAAACGTGTCTTTTACGGCTCTCAGTTTTATTGTCGACTTCACGGAGACATTTTCCGAAATGTGTTTGCAGATGTGCATGCGGAATTCTAGAGTTGGCGTGACCCAAAACTCTACCGTACATAAATTCGTTTATCTTGGGCAGAAGTTGGATCGTAAATCTTTTCCATTGACCATTCTCTATCTCTATTTCTGCTCTCACACTCCTTGTTATTACAATCGGCGCTAGCGTATTTATCTATTCTGCGAATAGTGCATGAAAGTCATGTTACTCCTTTGTACTCAGATAAACGATATAATTTAAAGAAAATGTTCATTCAAATATGTTGGTTTTTATTTAACACAAAGTATCCATATAAAAGGTATAGATCTAGGAATATTTAAGAATTGATAATAATTATCATTCCTTAATTATTGGACATAATAGGTTGTGATGAAGATTGTAGAATTGAGACTGGTCTGAAATTATTGCAAAAATGTACAACACGTTCACAACTAGTTACTACTGGTGATATGAAAATGTTCAGATGTTGAATTACATTTTTAAACCAAGCAGACGCGAGGTTGCAGTTTCAATTTCCGGCTGTATCTCACTGATGCATTTTTTTTAATAATCCAATATTTATTTTTTGCCTTGAAAATAGTTTACAGTATGTATTTTTCTGTATACATTGAAAGCTGAATCAAAATCTATTCTATATAAAACGAATTCTTTGTAATATCATTTCTGCCGAAATTTTTGTTTTTAAAAATGATCTAGTGGTTGCCGTCAGTCGTTTTATGGATGATTCAATTCTTATTTCAATTTTTCATTTCAATTTCCCGTGTTTTCTTTTCAAGATAAGTGCTCTTGGCGCCCTCTCATTGTGAAAGCGACTAGCGAGCACCTACCAACTCATACTTATCCACAGAATTGTGGAATTAAGTGATAGACATGTGTGTTTAGTAATATATACAGCTCTTGAGTCTGCCGGCAAAGTTGATTTACTCGAAAGTTGGAAATTTTGAACTTCTCGCAGACCGGGTTTTACCGAAGAAGTTTTTATTTCTTAACTTAGGACTTAGGGATAAATGCATCACCGTCCAGTGAATTATTTCATCAACGTTGGATTCATGGGTCTGTTAAAAGCTTACTATAGTCATGTTGGCTTTCATTCCAGTTGAATACTTTAATTCTTTTATATAAACCTGTATATTTTTATAAGCTCATAAATATGGTATACGACACAATCAAATTTATTCAAAATGTTGATATTTAAAACACTTGGTCACTTTTTGAAGAAGTATTTCGATTGTTAGTGATTTATTAATATGCTACATATAGTATCGTGATATAGTATGAATCATGATATGCAACAATATAGTTTTTCTAATTTATACAAACAAAGTGATTTATTAGTTAACAAATTATATTTCTAAAAACAATTTTCAGCACAACTTAGAATGGAAAAGCATATAGACAAACTTAGGAAATTGTTTTAAAAACTTTAACTGTAATTTGAAAGGAATTTTATAGAAGCATTCGGCCCTTACCTTACTTAGTAGTTAATTTTAGCAAAAATTGCAGAGCTTTTCTACTCTTGCCTACTTTACAGTACACTACTACAGACTTGATGTATGTAAGAACTTAAGAACTGCTGATGTAAGTTTGTTAATATTTTATAGATCACCACCATGCAAGCGTATAAGTAATTGCTTTTAAAGTCTAGTTAAAGTTTTGCCGGCAAAGTGGAGTGATGCCACACATGCGAGCTTTGATGGAAGTTTTATAGGAAGCTTGAAAGCTTTCACGGGCTTTTGAAGCATTTCTTTCCATCAGACGCTCTCGTCCCAATGACAGAATACCCTCTGTATCGAGAAATCACTTAGTGGCACTAAAGATATACTTAACTTTTTTCTCTCTGATTTATTTGAGAAGTGAGAGAAAGTATTTTATCTATATCTCACGACTTATTTTATTCCATTAATCATAATCTCACATAGGCATATAGCTATAGATAACTTGTGTTTTACTTAAGCGAATCATATAAAAAAAAACTTTATTGAAATAAGTATTCGATATGTAAGTAACTACAGAAACTTTTTTTTTTAATGATTATCTTAATGGTATATGTTGAAGTGGAACTTTACATTTATATGCAAACTTTTAAATGATGGTAATGTGACATGTTATATTTGCATTATATTTTATGAAATTGTTGTTTTCGTAATAAGAGACGTTCATAAATTTACAACAAATGTATTTCTGTTATCTCAATTTAACTCATTTTAAATTATACAAACACTATGTAATTAATAGGACGCATTCTATTATAGACTTTGCTTAGAAACCCTAATTTATTGAAAGGCTTTTACAGTTTAGTTTCCCTTCGAATAAAATATTCCGAATTCTATGAATTGTTAGAAACTTGTTTTAACGAACCATTTTTTGTTTGCATAAAGCGTGTGTTAGCTAACAATTAAAAATTTATCTTAATAAATAGGATTTAAAGGCACAAATTTAATTTATAATACGTTTTACAAGCAATATAGCATTATCAAATTACTGAAACGCCTAAACTTTGACATGGCTTGAAACGTCAAATGCCACCGCAGACGGCTTATATAACGACGTAAGTCATATTGCTAAGCAGTGTCACACTTTAGGATTATTGAACCTTATGATATAAATTGGATATGGTTATACAACCTTCACGCTAGCAACTATTGTAAGTTCAATCCCGTGAAATCTTTTCTATTAGATTTACCTTTGTCATCCAAATTCCCATTCCTGTTGTTGATTGCAAGATACATAGATAGATACATTGTTGCAGAATTTTATTACTCAAGCATACACGTATAAACACGATAAAAAATAGCAATGTATTTTAGTTCCACAAAATTCTCACAATGATTAAATTTTTATCGATTTGTCGTTAATAATTGATACCAATAACGGTTTTTAAAATATAATAGTATATTTTTAATCCTTCATAAAATTTTGGTTACAGCATCGATCAAATAAGGATACAATATTAAGACTTGAAAATATAATTTTTATAGGACACAATTATGCTTGACCTCTCTCACGAGCTTGAATGAATAAAGGTAGATGTGTGTAGATTGATTGGGTAACTTTCATTAAAAAAATACATGTATACATCCAGGTTCGACACATGTCGGGCATAGTTAAAACTACCAATTACTTGGTGCTCAAACTATCCGAATCATTTCCCGTTGAAGGTGATTGACGTGGAATGCCTTTGTTCGCGAAGTTGCGCACTCTTCTAGGGGTAATTAATGTACCAGGGTCGTGAATCGTCCCGGATTTTAACTGGGTTTCTTGTATCCCATCGTAGGCTTCCAATCCCTGGATCATTAATAGTCTATTCGTCACCCTGAAAAAAATATCGTAACATATCTAACTTTGTCATTTACGATTCGAAGCAGAATCTGCCGTTTTTTAATTGGTGGATTAATTTTTTAATTTTTTTGTTTTTGAATCAATCTAACTCTTTAGTGAAATCATTTTTAGATTTAATCTAGACAAATTATTACTCTGTTAAATTTTCCATATACATTATTCCTTCATAAATTACAAACTTATCACGTTTTAATACAAACAGAATCATTTGAATCTAATTTTAGAGTCTTGGATGAATACGTTTTCAACTCAAATTTTTCTTCACTTTATAACAACGGCTTCCAATTCCTGGGAACGCGCCAAAAGTTTTAAAAAATTTGTAACATTTCATTATATTAAAAAAATATTACGATTAATAACATCGAAGCAACTATTTAAAGCAATCAATATAACATATAAATTATCACACATGCATAGCATATCCCCGGAATTATATTAAGCTATTGTGCGGTTTCACTTTGAGGAATAATCTCAGATATTCGTATTGTGAAATTATATTAAGTTTCTGATGTTACCATCGACTTGTAAGTACATTTTATATAGACAATACATTATGATGCCATAATTTTAATGCTACATTTTTATTCAAAGGTTAAAGTTTATTTTATTTTCGTTATTATATTATTAATATCTCGCTCATTAATTAAATATGCTCCATAAACGTACCGGTGTCAGTGGTGGGGTTGCCATTTTATCCCGCGTCTATTTGACATTCTCAAGCGCGTTATAAATCACTTCTCCAGAGGTCGTCCTAATGTCACCAGTCGACTTTCCTGCGCGTTCTCTCATCTCGCACTGCCGCCATTTTTTTCCGTCCCAAATAATTCGTAATGGTCCTTTTTCTGTTTTTTGAGATTTTTTATTGTTAATGTATTCCACGGGTTCTTTTTCTAACTCCGCTCATTGCGAAATAAAATTTGTATCTCCTTTATTTCCCTACTTTAAAGTAAAAATAAAATAAATGGAAATTATCAAACACGTTGTGTACAATATGAGACTCGTGTTGTTTAAATAATAATCTTTTTAAGCAAGCAAACAGTGGGTAGCAGATTTATAAGTATATTCTTTGAATATAAAAGAAACCGACTTGGCCCATTGTATGCGTATTTTATTCCTAGCAACATATAAATTTTCTATCAAATTCTATTTATTTTTTTCAAATATTGGTCTATGAACAAAAACTTATGTGAATAAACGTCTCATGAAAGCATGCTGTGCAAGGATATCAAAGTCATTAATTGTATTTTAACACTTTACGGTCCGCGGACGCCACATTGGCGTCATTTTTGAGACAAACGTTACGATCCGGGTACGCACAATGTGGCGTCTTCGGATATGCGCAGCTATACTGCTAAAAATTAATATAAATTTTAATTCATACTTTCAAAATTTATCGATAGATGGACTAAGAATATACACGAGGTCTAAAATTATAATAGAAAAAAACTATTTCGGTGTAGTTATTTAGCGAAAATGTGCGGCCGTAAAATTTTAATACTAAAGTTTTACATCACCCAAGTGATAATTAACGATACTATTATTTTTAATGCGAAATATTGATGAATTATTTTATACCGCTTGTAAATTCTTGATATTAATGAAAAAAATGTGTTCAAATATTCAACATTGTATAAATTGAATTCTAATTTCGTTGATAATATTTATTTATACACGTGACATGCTTCTCTTTCATTAATCGAATATGACACGGCATATCTACTCGAGCAGGAATAGAACGAGCTGTTACCCGATGCTCGTTAGTCGATAATATGAATTCATATTGTGCAAATGACCTACATTACCAATATTCAATTCAAAAGAATCTGAAGAGTTCAGTTATTTCTATCGCTAGTCTATCAATCCACCGCCGTCTTCCCAAAACAGTTGCAATATACAATCAATAACTAGTGCCAGGTGCATATACTGTTCTGAACTAATTACTGTCATACTATAATTACTGTGTTATCACTTTTCTTCAACTCCGTAATTCGCGTTCAAAAAGTCATAATCCAGTAGGAATGGTTATAAGTACACTTATGTATATATACATATTCTTTTATTAATTAAATACACATGAAGCATATATAGAGAACAAAAAAATTAAATCCAAAAGATTCATAAAAAAATTATTGCAAATCACTGTCAATCTCTTTTTCGTGACTACTTCAAAGTCACTTTCATAACTCGCAATTTTTTGTGCCAATTCGATGTTTTAAGCAGAAACATTTACACCTCGAGGAGATTTGGTACTAATATCCGTTATTAACATTTGATCCGAATGGCGGAAGGAGACATACGTGCAGTGGAATGCATACAGTTGGATTCGCCTAGAAATGGACTCGCCCAAATGAATACCCCGGCACACGGGTGCACAAACAAATACAATTGGCGAGAACATTGTTACTATTGATCATAGCCAGTTATTTTCAATTTATTTTTAATCCGTGTAAAACAAGTACCGTGTAAATTGAAATTAAAAATATTTACGTTTTCAGCTTTCGTAACAAACAATTAAGAAGATATCACTCGCCTCGACTTCATCTTTTTTCCAACCATCTTGTCAGAAAACTGATTGACATTCCTGGTGCAAACAGTCTCTTCAAACATATCATCCACTCCGCAGTACATGTAGCGTATGATGAACTACAACAGATATTATCATCGACGTAAGAATCGAATAGCTAATGATCGAATTATGGTGATAATTATTTATTTATGTTTTATTGATTATGAAAAGCCTGTGAAAAATGGCATTAAAAAGTGATTTTGCTAACGCGCGACTGTTTCTGTGCTGTTTACCAAAATGTCATATTGTTGCAAATTTGACAGCTTATTTTCTCTTATATTGCTGTAGTGCTCGAGGTTACGGAAGCAAATTTCCTGTGGCGCGATGACTTCACTAGCCTTTTTCTTTATCATCGATTCCTTTGTTGTCTCTAATTACAGGAAAATTGTCTGGCTGTGACGTAAAATATTACCCCACCAACTGATCTCGTAGAGTCAATTGAAGGAAACAGTATTTTTGTGTTTCATCCTACGCGAGGCACTTTAAAGGGCACTGTTGCGATGAAATTTCAATAACCGTCCCCCTGAAAAATAAACTCATTTTCAAAGTCATTATAAACTCTATCTGTGAAGTCATATCCATAATTAGGGTTTCTTTTATTTTGCGACTGTGATTACATACGTTATTTAAGGTAAATCCTGATAAATGAGATTGAATTAATGGTACATAAATCGCTTTCGTATCTTTTGGATACAATAAAAATGATTATTTATTACAACACGGTGAACAAATAGCAATGTATTTTAGTAGTTCATAAAATAAATAGTTGAGCGCTATTTCGGCTTACTTTTTCATCAGAACTATAGTTTTAAAATACAACACATTGCTATCTTTTCACCGTGTTATAATGGAGTTATATCAAGTAAATGCCAATTCAATGAATTTATTTGTAACATTGTTTAATTATTATTTATGTGTTTTTATATCTATATTACTGTATGATAAGAAGGAAACTCTTGACTAATGAGAAATTGAAATGTAAACAAAATACTAAGTAGACCTTGTCATGAAATGTTTACTTGTGTTAAATAACAAAATAATAATATAATTCATAAATGTTGATGATGTCTCGGCATCATCCGTTGATTTTTCCATGATAGTTTTTCTGGCTGATACACATATTACCCAATTGCCGAGTCCGTGGCGCAGAAAATTTTAGGGTTAAGACCTCGTAGCGCAGATATTGTATTGCGTTAATTCGCTTACAGGTCTTAATTTTATACGTACATACACATGTGTCATTCAGCTATGCCACTTGGGTGACCGGTTCGTCCCACATATCTAGCTACCAGCTCTGTGCTATATATTCGGTATTGTATGTAAAAGCATTGATGTTAATAATATCTTCTAATTTCCACATTTGCATGTAATTTTACAAATGAAGCGTAAGTAGAGCGATAAGCTTGCTAGCAATCTCTACTCTCGTCGTAAAATAAAGGTACAGCCACTGAAAGATAGCAGTTATATAAAATAAAGAAAACAGTTTGTTGAGAGACATCTAATCAGTGGCACTAAAATTATGACACTAGTTCTTACTGGCTTTTATATTTTTAAAATCTCAAAACTTTAACAGCTGATACAGATTTAATATCTTTACCTAAATATTAATTTACCAGTAAACTTCAAATGGCTGTTTCATGTCGGAAATCGCTCGCGAGCTTTATTGCATTGTTCTCTGTCTCGTTGTGCAAAAGCATTACAACTAAAACTAATATTATTACCTCGGTTATTGTATGCAGGTATATATAATATGATTCACGAACTGTAAGTGCAGGCATAATGCAAGTGTCCTCCATTGAACGCGAAGCAGTCACATCGCATTATCTTTCTACGTATCCGCATCTGCCTTATATGCAGGCAAACACACAGCACCGTCGTTCTACTGCACTTGTGTTGATGCATTCTGCTGCAGGCGGAGTGACGGGCCGTACCATAACAAAACAGTTACGCAAAACCATAAGCTCGTTTGTATAAATTCATTGTTATATTTAGGTTTCTTTCTAACATAACTAAACTTGTAGTATTTTTGTATACTGAATATTGAAGTTGCCTTTCATATGAATTGTGACGTGAACACAAATTCAATGGTAAGTTTTTCTCGGTCACACATTTCACTGTTATCACAACAGGGATATTTATTGCTTTTCATTTTTGTGCTCAAAATTTTGCTGCCGATATAATATGCAATAACGTAATTTCCTCTTGAATAACATCTAAGAGCTGTTTCCAAAAAACTATCATTGGTTTTATTTCAGTTATATTGATTGATATATATATATATATATATATATATAATAATCAGGGTTGAAAATATTTTCAAATATTATATGTAAAGTAATTTGACGATGCCAATTATCGATAGAATGAATAATTCGGTAACAGACATGAATTTTACTTCTGAAATTTAATGCAAAATAATAACGTAAATCAAAAATATAGCCAAATTTCAATTAACTCCTTATATTCTTTTGAGCTATCTTTTATCGCAGTACTAGATAATATATTATTAAATATAATCGGTGATTTATATTAGTCTTTTGTATTTTAACCGTGAAATGTCTTGTAAGCGAGTTAATCGTAATCCGAATTGCGTCAGGTTTTTTTCAGTTTTCCAAAATGAAAGCTTTGTTAATAATTTGAAAAGATTTCCCATGACTGCTGTGCGAGAATGATAAACAGCGGTCGGTGTATGTAAACTTGTCACGGGAAATTGTCTTGTTCCGGATTAGCTTTTGTTTCCTTTGTTGGCAGGGATATGAAAAAATGCTTTAACTAAAAAATAAAATTAGAATAAGTGTTCTTTTTGAACGCTTCGTTGCCACATTATTCTCGTCTGCCCAGAAAACTTTTAGATTTCTCTGTAAGCGGTCTGAGTTTTATTTTATTATCTTTCAAATTGGAGATAATATTGCGCTTTTGTGATTTGTAAAGTAAAAACGTATCCCTTTTACGTGATATCTTCTCCTTAGGCGTATTATCTTTTTTGTGTGATTCTTACATGGTGAAAATGTGCTATAGGCACTGCATTATCTCTCTCAAGTATCTCAACCTTTTTATTCACATCTATTTATTGTTCACATCTTGTTTACAAATTTCGAGCCTATTTACATTTTTTAGTGTTTAGTATAAAGTTGCAATGTGCTGATAAATGCCCTGAGTAGTTTTCCTTTAATTAAGTGGATATGTCTCCTTTTGAGATTAAGTCTACTTTATCGTTTCAAATTAAGTCCTAACAATTTCTGTTGTACGTTTATTGTTCGCAATTAAGTGTTCTAGAAGAGTTAGCATATTAATCATCAAAAATGCTATTTTAAAATCAGTTCTTATCGAATAATATAATTGTCGCATTATAATGTGTATTGGTAGAATAAATATTATATTTTTAGATCTGTATGTTAATATCATATAAGCAAATGTAAATATTAGGAACGGTTTAAAACTACAATTACAAGATTAAAAGGGGATAATTAATATTCACTTCTTACGGGTTATACGTTGTAATTATTGATCTTTCAGTTCATTCGTAGTAACTTTTAATGTTTTGAAGATAACGCACAAACATTTTATTAATGTATCCACTCTATCATTGCACAATAAATCTCCTTAGTGTTTTGTAAATACATTCAGATTTTGAAATTTTAAGGTATTCCCATATTAACATCTACCGCTGATCTTTTAAATAACCTTATCTTGATGTAAAAAAATGTGGAATATTTACTGTTCGATACGATACATTAAGCATCTAGTTTATTTAAATATTACAACGGATAATCTTGCTACATATTTTATATGTAAAATGAAAAGTTTTCCACCTAATGTTCCCGACTAGCGTTCATCTTGATTCGCGAAAATTTTCTTTTATACTCCTATTCTGTCTACTTTATTTGAGAGCGCAACTCGACGAATATTTTGCATTGCAAAGTCAGCAAAGGAAAACTTTTTGATAGTTTTTATTTGGTGCGGCCTTCGGGTGTTTGCCCAAGGAAAAGTTTCAGCGGGACGAGACCTTTGACCCGGCAACATCTGCATTAGATTTAACCCTCTTGGGAATAGAGCGTGCAATCACTAAGTGGCGAGACCGACATTTACATACAAACACAATTTGGAAGACATTAACCCGGGTGTTTATCGACTCCTACATAATAATGTATAGGAAAAGTGTTTACTGTGTACTAAAACGTAATGTGTGAAAATATTTCCATCTTAAAAAAAATGGTAATATAAGGAAATGAGAAAAAATATCATTCGTTGAATTTACAATTGATATAATACTTTATTTGAAATTGAAAAAGGTTAGTAACCACAAGCAGATTGAAAAAAAAAAACACTTTTCCTGATAGTTTATATAATATTTTCTGATTGATTTCAATTATCAGAATGATGAAAAAAAAACATTTGAAAGCAGCATAGTTTTTAATAAAATGGTCGAATATTTTGACCCTTTCTTTGACATCTGTAGACTTTTGGTTTGATAAAAATTTCTCCTCAAATTAATTTTGCACCGCTGAAATGGAAAAAAAATCCCATCGTATTTGTATCGCTTTTCTCATTCAAATTAAAATAACAACACTATTATCGAAACAAATGATTCTACGGTAATTTAATACGATAGTATGCAAAAATTTGAACGCTCTCGTGTATTTTTTACTTATAATGTTACATTTAAAAAATATTTTTCGCCTTGAGTGGTTCATGTCTGGACTATGCAAAATCTCGCTGAGACATAAATGTGCATTATGATAATGATGGCTTTGTCATTACTTGAAAAGTAATTCTCAGGAAAATTTATGTTTTCGACCAGTTTTTTATAAGAAAATCAAGATATTATACTCTCTCAACTTTATTCCTTGAAAAATATGTCAGTTGACAATGTTACATTATTATCGTACTTTCAATTTATAAATATTGTGACTCCAAATATATATTCAATTTTCTATAAACAAAATAGCATTATCATATCTTTTGCAAATTTTTTTTTTGTTCTGAAAAGTTTCTTTATTGATCATTTAATATGTATTAAATTAATTCAAATGACTGTCGAACACTGTATTGTTTCACTGCCAGTTAATATTATTTTTTGAACGTAAACAAATGAAGAGGTGGTGAGCATTACGTCTTAATAAATTTTCTAAAAATCATTTAAAAAATCATTCAGTCATTATTAGTTTTCTATGCCATACGTTTTTATTGAACCATTTTCATTGTGTCGTATTATTTTACTAAGGCTCGTTGTGCGTATCATATGCAGTAACAGCAGGTTGACGACATCATTTAATACTACAATTACATTATAAAGAAAAGAATGAACATCGTTGATTTATTAAATATAAATGTTCTCTTCCATCACAAACTGCACAGTTAGTAGCGTATTTAAATGTAGCCAATTTCGTATATTCTTAATTGTCCTCTTGTAACGTTATGTTTTTATTTGTTTCAGGTACGTCCCACCATATTCACGTCTTGTTATGTAACCCGAATAACGCCATCGAGGTAATTTTAATATTATTTCACAATGAAGTAGTGAAGAAATCTGTCAAAAAGTGTTATATCTTTAATCTATTATTATGTGTAATGCTTTTTCTTGTGGTAAAAATATTACCTACAATCATACCATCAAGCACGCCACTTGTTACAACTCGTTACACTACTAGAGTGAGAAATTTAAGAAACACGCAAACGTTAGTCGCTGAAAATATGGCTGCACAACCTTAAAGCTAACCGCAGAGATTCTGTCATCACATTTATCATTCTCCAAGATCGGAATAAACCAACTGAGATCATGGGAGTTCTCACTAATATGCTTAAGACGTATTTTATTGGCAAACTTTCAGCTGCCGTCACCACCATATTCAAAAAAATATTTTAATCATTTCTTCCTCGGCTTAGCATATAAATTTCTGATTTTCCTACACGTACCGTTTAAAACATTAATAAATTAAAGAAGTATTAAGGAACATAAACTGCTCAAGATGTATTTAAAAAATAGGTATTTTTTATCGACGAACTTGAACAGTCCACGGTGAAAAATGATAACAAATTGTATTTATATTTTTATGTTAAAACCGTGGCTTTACTTGGATCCTGAATGTTCCGATAACCAGAGAATTCACTTTTAGAATGTTAACTGTCACTTCTTCTTGGATAGGCATGATATCTTAAATATTACAAAGCAGAAATAATGTTATTTTCAGATTCATTAGAAATTTAAAAAATGTGATTCAAAAGAGCGTGATTTAACGTCATTAAATTGTCTCTTTAAAAGTATAAACTTGAGCGACTCTTCGTTTTCTTTGAACCTCTTTTTGAAATACTCATTTTTATGACATATCCATAAATTTTCTGAAAAATAAATGAATAGCATTGTTGTTCCGGACATTCGAAACCTTGACGTCTTATGACCGCTCGACTATGGGAACGAAAAACATACTTTTCTCTGATTCATAATTTTAATGGCTGTATCAGCTTTATGAACCCATTATATTGTCGAACACGTTTACTTTGACATACCTACTCGAATAAAATTTGGTTCATGTGTACCGATATCATACATTCTCAAAGAAAAAGGAAATTGGTTTTCGATTATTGTTTTTTTGGACTAGGCAATTATGCATGATACAAAATAATTTTATTGTACGAAGCTCAAAAGCTTTAAATGACATTAAATCCACTCCTTTCATCAATCAACGAATACTCGATTTCATATAGTACAATTATATTTTTCAACGTTTCATCAACACTTTACAATGTACTACTTTAGTTTTAAGTATATTTTTAATCTTAAACGGAATGATAATGTACTTACAATCTAATAAATGAATATAATGGACGGGATGATACCAAAAAATGATGAATTTAATATTTGAGTTTCCCCTTTTTTATCATTTGTTTAATCCTCGTAAGATGTAGCTTCTTTACTGGGATGATTATGAAATTTCGTATCTTTATTTTATTACTTTACTTTCTTTTAATTCGTGAACTGCCACTTCTTGGTGGAAAGACATTTTATTGAAATTTAAAGAATTTAATAACCTTTATTAGTACTACTATCTCCATAGTTAAATATTTTTAATATCAGATGACCAGATTGATTATTAACTAAAAATGTTATTAACAAAAAAATACCCATGCTTTTATTTGTATTGTATCAATTGATGATACTTATGACAAATGAAACCGGTCCTGGTCTTAAAAAATTAAATTGTGGAAAACTTAAGTTATTGTTATTTTAATTAAATTATTTTTTATTAGTTGGCTAGAAACAATTTTATAATTTTAATCATACAAAAAAAAAATCACTTTGCATATGAGTCATTGTATCCATGTGTCATTTAAAAATATTTACACATACATACATATGTACAGCCAAATCAATAATTCAATACTTTTTATATTTGTGCATTTGTTTGTGATCAAATGTTATTTATGGAGATAAGATAACTCTATGCACTCAAGGTGTGTCGTGTAATGTGTCATCTTTTTTATTTTATATTTTAATCGTACTCTTCTTATCTTCGTTGTTTTGGAACAATGCGTATTTTTATCGCATAACGATTTGCCAAACGTAGTTATACACACGTTATGCTTTTATACAACCGAACAGCTCTGCACGACATCATAATTTTTAACAGTTTATGTTTCATTGTTGCAATAAGATGTTGTACATAAACTTTATGATCGTCTACGAATGAAAAGAGGTTTTCCATTATATTTTTTTCCTTGAGTTTTATTTTATACTCTTTTGAAAAATACTGCTCTCCGACATCGCGCGAAAGCTTTTGAAATTCTTGTATACTTAATGAAATAAATAACATCGTCTATCCAGTTATTCAATATCAAGACAGTTCAAATACACTGGCTAGACAAGACCCTGGTATTCGACAGACAGGATTCGATGAGTAAAATCATTTATGTTGGTTTTGAAATATTTTTTAAATGTGTAGAAAAATATTCACGAGTGAAGTAACTGTTTTTTAATTAGATATTTGATGATCCTTTCGAAGTATATGTTGTGCAGGAGGATTTTCAAAACCAAATCTAAATTGACAATTTTGACACTTATTTTTTTGACGACCTAGAACAGTGGTTCTTATATAAGGCCACCAAAAGATTTCGCTGTGGCTACCAAAAGCTTCATAGTTTTTTTTTTCAAATTAATTTATACCAGTACGGCCACGAGACATCTTTATATGACACTGATAAATAAAATGCGGGCACAGTAAAATTTCACGTCCAAACTACTGGCTTAGAATGATGAAGAATCAAATATTATTCAATTATCTTATTCACGTTATTATATCACGTACCTATTTGCGATAAAATCTGATTAGTAGACGCCTAATGAAGATTTTCGGCCCATAATACGGCGTGACGAGGACGACGGCGTGGGGTGGATTGTTTGTAGTTGGCGTTCCCTGGAGAACCGCAGCTGACTGCCCACATTTCCGGTCCACTTTATCATTTCCGGAACTCCCCCTTCGTTTTCACTCCTACCGCATCCGCGTCTCAGCCTCTCGGAAGCTAGCAGGGCGCCAGGAAACGCGATGTTTTCGAAATAGTAAATAACTACAGTCTGTTGGTGACATTGCAAGGGATCTCGTCGCACATACTCAATTGAATGGATTTTAGTATTTAATTGGTTGTTTGAACCGCTTGTCTTGATGATTCTCCCTACCAGGTTCAGTTCTTATAACAAAATATTTTCCACCATTAGCAAACAGCTTTTGTTTTTTTATTAGAGCCGATCATATACACGGTATTTGAATTTGCTCTGATAGAAAGAACTAGGCTCTTGTAAAACTTTCTTCGCATACAACATATTTTTGAAAATTAAGCGACACATTTCATTCTATCAAATAAAATCGTTCACATTAATACATTCTTTAGTCTCGCAGTCGAAAAGTAAATGCTTCTGGATTTTGGTCGCGCTAAGATGAAATACCAAACGGAACTTTCAACTATGGATATGAAGTTATATTAGAGCATGGGCGTCTGAAATGTTTTCATTCTCACTGTTCCATTGCTTACTCGATTGTTATAATGGATATATTATACATATTTCTTTCTACCGACTGATTGAAGTGAACTTAGTTCCTTTGATAATCTATAATATTTGTCAAAATTCATTTATCATTTGAAACCCATCATTGAAAATACCATCAATATTATTATAATTTAAACAATTCTGATTGATTTCTTCAAACCATATCAAAACTTTAAACATTAAAAATACTCATTAATAAATACTCTTAATTAATATATTAAAATAAGTTTATAAGCTCTTCTTAATTAGGTAGTGATTTCAGCATAACATAACATTACCACAATGATCATGATATTATCTTATGGAATGAATTCGCATTGGGATTGTAATGTTGACAGTATTTTAAAAAGTAAATATATAATAAAAAAAAATCATTGCTTGTAACGCCGTTTAGACGCTCATTAATTATTTATCAATTTATTGTAATTTATTGGTGTCTTTCCTACTAATCTTATTACAAAAATTTTGTTAATAAATGAATTATTTTGTGTTTTTTTAAACCAAAGAAATTTAAATAATTTTATCATAAGACTAATGCGATTTTCTCTCAATTTTTTTTTCTGCGAGAATAAGACAGTAAAAAAGAGTTTTCACGTCAAATATCAAATGATTATTTTAATATTTTGATTTATACTCGCGTTTCCATAAGGCGTTCCATCAATCACGCCTCGTCCAATGAACGTCGCGGATGAAATTTCTTATTCCAGAGAGGTTTTATTTGTTTTACTGAAGGTTCGAGGTCATTTATCATGAATGCGATTGTTGCCACGTGTCAAATATTCACCGAACCAATAATACGTCTTCACTATTCTTTGTATAGTTTTTGGTATAATTATATCACGTGTGACTTGAAATGATTAACATACTTGGTTATAGATTTGTGTAACCCTGAATATTATAATCGATGGTTTCAAGTAATTCTATACAATAAAATACCACTGTGAAACTATTATTTTTCATATAAGGTTCATTTAATTTCTAAGATGCCCATTTCGTTTATTTCGCACGTAACCGACAGAAAGTAAAACCATCATTTCACTGGTACTCGCTAGCGACCGGTGTTGTAGATGTGCGCGACCTGATTTTACATATTAAATGTGAAGCTGATTTTTTTTCTTCTAAATTAACATATTACTTTTAATTTTCTGAATGCTTTCATTTAACTAGTATTTGATACTTTTTTAAGATGTGAAACATTTTTGGAGTTGTCTCCTTTTCTATCCGAAAAAATTTAACGCTGTAATATTAAATATAAAAAAATATATATATAGTTATAGGTACAGTCGCTGATGGACATAATTAATCAATAAGAAACAATTTAATTTGTATTATTTTGAGTTTTGAATGTGCATAACAGTGTTGCATAACATTACAGTGCATAAAGTAAACGAAACAAAATTAATGCCTCTCGCCGTATTACGTAAAGATGTTTCATTTTATATGAACCTCGTGATTTCATCGTTATGTTTCACATTAATTTTAAAACAAGATTCGCGTATCCCCTTGTAAATCACATATAAAACGCACGCACAGTTTTCATATAATTTCCTAATAAAATGTTTAAGGTTCATCAACGAAGAACTCGCCTGTATCTATCCCCTTTACCTCGTAATCTTGCAGTGATCTGTAAGATTACTGTTTTTGAGAGACGAACGAAACGTCGATGGTTTCAGGGATTTGAAAATATCCGTTGTTCATATACAAATAAATTTCAAGAATATTGTGTTGAAACTTTATATTCATAACACGGTGAAAAAATAGTAATGTATTTTAGTTCTACAATTTTTTTTATAAGATATATTTGATAGCTATTTCGGCTCACGCCATCGTCTATGTTTAAACCTACATTTACTTATCTATATAAAGCTGTTTAGAAAAGGTACACAATGCATCTTTTCTTCTGTTTTAACGACCTAGCTTATTTCCTGCTAGCAATAAAACTAAAAATTATGAAAATGTAAATAAAACTAAACTGGTAATAAGCCTAAATATTGGACGGGATAGTTGTTATGGTTTATTACGGGTAGCCAATAGCCCCTCGCAATGGTCTGAGGAGCGGCGACCGACTTATATTTGTTTGTTCCTTTAAAATTTGTGTGGAAATATAGAAAGTTTCAAAAATTACATTTGATATTGATATACCATTAAGCACATTCAGTTGTTATCTTTAATTACTTCTTTTAGTACCTACTGTTAGTTGCTTTTTTATTTTACTGTATTTAATGTTTTTTTTTAAGAATGTTAATTCTTTTTATTACGCTTTCTTCAAAGACTCTTTCTGGGAAATTCTCTTGTATAATTTTAATTTTGCATTATTAATTTGTTGTAAAATTATTTTATTGCCGCCGATTGTCGTAATTCTTTTGAACAGATCTTGCAATGACTCTCATGAATGTGTACACAATTTGATCGTTGCAAATTCAGATGTATGTTCGACATGCAAACTGATAGGCGAAAAAATAAAGTGAGCAATCACAGCACGTATCACGAATATCACTCGAAAACCCCTGGAGGAAACTTTCTGAGTAGAGCAACACGTAACTTTTGCATTAGGGGTTTGAAAAATTTAAGGGAAGCGAACGAGTTCAGTGCGAGTAATAAATTTGCCTTCACGTTTTTCCTGCCATAGATAAACTGCCGAAGTCTTTGCGCCTCAATCAGATAATGAAAATAGAAGGCTGTTTTTAAGGATGTGTCCTAGGTCGGAGATATATAGGGGTCCTTAATCGTCTTCATAAATACAAATAAAACGAAGTAAAGCTTGTTGTTATGGGACACATCTGTACGGAGGGTTGTTTTCCGATTTGTTGGCTGGCCTTTTAATCGCTTATGCCATCATTTTACCGCAACAATGATTATTTTTTAGTTCTATAAAATATTTCCCGTTTTTCTTAACAAATTTTATTCATCAATTGTTTAATAACGTATTTTTACTGTCACTTATACATACAGAGAGGCCGATAGATTGAGGCATTTAGCAGTTTTGAAAAGAAAAAGTATTTAATTTTTCAATTGATTTATAAAATTTCTATAATAATTACTATAAATTAAAATCTGTATTTTTTTTGAAATTTGAAATATTAATCATCAAATTTATATAGCACATGGTTTGAAATCATACCTCATAATACCAGCTGCATGATTTTTTTTATTAAAAAACCAACCCTATACTACATTTTTACTAGTCACAGTGTGCATCGAAACATTTATGTGAAGCAGTAGTATTGATATATGATTATGTAAAACTTGAATTATCTAATGGTTATAGAAGCACGACACAGTTATCTTTCTATCTAATTTAATTGATGTTTTCCGCTGTCGAACGGTTCGCGATTAGTAATTTTATGCTCATTATTCTTAGTACATACCCTAAAAAACGTTGTACATTACCAAGACTTAAAAGCTTCGAGTATTTCAGCGTCCCGAGTGCACCTAAAGTCATTAATGTAAGTGCATCTCCAACATGGGTAATCTACATGAATTTATTTTTGGGACCTTTTTCACTCTCGATAAGATTCTCCTCGTGCGAAATTTATTTAGATTTTTTACGGCACGTTATTAAACTGACAGTATTTTTAAATAGAAGTCATTTATCAAGGGAATTCTAACTTATTTATTTTTTAATGAAACTTCACTCAGCCTGCGCTACTCAAAATATGTTTTTTTTCTCTTTGTGGAAAGTTGAAAAACCGTCGTCAAATAGTTATATTTAAAACAACCATTATTCTGTTGCATTTGGTTGATTTTTTTTATCTCTGAAATTGTAAATCATTTTTGTGCATACTTAAACTTTCGTAAAATTTAAATCGTGATTCTAGGTATCTCTAAGTTAAATTTTAAAAATGATACATCGTCCACCGCATTTCATTGTTTCACATTTCAAACACAAATTAATATTTTTTTTATTCATGGTGTTATTGTAATTGTTTATATTCCGCTTCTCCTATCCACGACCAAAATAATTAAAACGAATCCCCCGTCATTAAAATAAAAACAAATCTAACGATTCAAAAACATTATAAGATTGAGCTAGTATGAAAATACTTCTCAAAAAAACAAAACGTATCACAATTTTCAACCCAACCAGTGGAATAAAATTAATAACTTTTTATTTAAATAACATATATTTTAAAGCGTATTAGCATCATTTTTTCTTATCGATCGATGCCAAAAATAAATAATTCAAAATTTGAAACTATCTTATTTTCATTAGAATTGGCTAATAACGATAAGCTTACAAACTAGTCTCCTTGTTTATATATATATATATATATATGCGCGTGTGTATGTAACGTTAATCTTCACTATATATTGAATAGCCTTGTAAATACGGTGCCAGTCTGATAATTTTTCTAAATATGATTTTCAAGATTCTAAGCTATAAAAATAAAATAAAATCTCTTTTCATATATGCGATGCGATTATGGAAAATTGAGCTATATTTTTTCGTCGAATCCGATCAAAATCTTTACTACCAACGTGAGCTGAACAGGGCTGTTAGCTTTACTATAATATTTAATACCATAAAGAGCCATGTTTCGTTTCTTGTAACGTCATAATAGAATTCTTCCATTTTGCGCTAAATCAAATTATATTTCCAGAGAATGAGATATATTTTTATTTTAGTCCATGAATTCGCCAAAATGGCTACGCTTGTTTTAATAACGCGGCCAAACCAACCGTTTTTTGTTATCGTGTACCTACGGAAGTACTCGAGCGAGGTCTCCGGAGAATACATGAAACGGTATATGAGCCAGAGAAAGGCAATCACTGTTAGTGGGTAGATATATGAGGAAGCCTGGATTAAGATGATAGTGGGCCCCCGAGTAATCAAAATCTGGGACTTTTACGAGGACACGCGAGTGTTAAGTCACTTATCTATACCGTAGCACTTGATTATCCGTTTCTTGGTGGTTTCCCACTTTATAAAATTGAGCCAATAACAATAAAAGCCTGTTAGTTTTTGATAACACCGGAATCACATGAAGAAATATATATGACCATGTTTATATCTACTTAAACCTTTCGGAAATCGTCATTCTTTATACTGAATCGTTCCATGGTTTATATCTTAAATATCAGTGTTACGTTTTCTACTTGTAATAAAGTGATAGCTGTTATTAAAAATTGCATTCAAATTTAATTTCTGAAAATTAAATATAATTTTTTTCAAAATGACTTCACTTTTGCAAACAGTGACGCTAACTTTACATCATTACGGTTCAATATTAAAATTTTAAAATAATTTGTAATATCTAGCGAGGCATACAGACAACATGTTATTTTTCACTTCTTTAGTTAATAATATATATTTTTAACTTACCATTATTTTCATATTTTGCTAAAATAAACTCCTAACTGGCCAGTATTTAAAAATACTATTTTTAAGGCCAGCAGTTATCAATGGGTAGTCCTTGAAAATTTTTTGATGACCTACAGTAACGCATATTACAATTCCATAAACTTGTTTCTAACATGAAATAACACACAATCGTTTAATATTGTAATCAGACAACCCTAAACAGTGCGTACTATTCCATATAAAAAATGATTAAAAGTTTTATGACGTAGCGAGAAAAAATCATCTAGGTGGTCTATAATGTTCATAATTGTCAGTTAAGGGGTCCGGGAGATCTGAAAGATTAGCGACTCCTGATCAAGCCTTTGTGGAACACCAAATATTATTTTAAGCTCATGTCCATGAGCCACAGGTCGTGGATCACTGCCATAAATAGACCTTGTTTATCACTGTAAAACAAAAATGTTTTAGTGTGTAATTAAAAAAATCTGTTATTTAATTTAAATTTTTAATAATAAAAACACATTTTTTTAGTACTTATTTCCACAATATATTTTTTGATCAGGACCGGTTTCGCTCATCGCGAGCATTATCAACTGATGATGATCAAATGATGATATCAGTTGATAATGCTCGCGATGAGCGAAACCGGTCCTGATCAAAAAATATATTGTGGAAATAAGTACTAAAAAAATGTGTTTTTATTATTTAAAATATCATGCCTTTCCATCAAGAAGTGACAGTTAACACCTTAAAAGTGATTTAATTTAAACTTCTTTGCGAGGTCTACCACGTTAATTTTTAAATCACAAAAAAATATTTTAATTGTTCATCCAACTCATGCGTATAATATATTCAACCAATGGGAATATTAATATATTTTATTTCAATTCATCAAAAATTTTAATTATTCAATATTGTTTCAAGCTTATTTTTCTTCTGAGCAAAACTTTTTCATCCGAAATTCTTACTTGCATTCGTAATTTACGCTTTTTCAAATGAACCAATCACTTATCGTTCCGATGTGATATAAAATAATTTATTTTGTAGGCTAAAACGAATATCGGCTGTCGAAGCGCATGCTTGCTCATACATCTATCAAGTTTTATCTTTTTAAATCAGATTATTTGAATATAAAATTTGATTTATAATATCTAGAATCTTTTTCGCCTCGCACAAGAAGTTGTTTGATGAAAGACTTCCATAGTTCCATCAACTATCATTGTAAAGTGGCAGTAGTAACCATGGATACTGTCTCGATTCACTGTTCATCTCCTCGACACGTATCTCGTGTCAATATTATGATTCAATATTACAGCGGGAGAGGGACGATATACGATATATTCGTATACAGAATGTTGCGATTTTCAAGAAGAACTTTCATGTTCAAAATTTTAAATCATTTTTGCTCTCTAGAGTTTATTCAAATAAATCGAAGAATTTATTCAAACTCTTGTTATTATTCTTTTACAAATGATTTCTTTCAAATTAATATATCAATTTTCTGCGCGGAACTGCTCATTTGTTTACCATCAATAAGACATTTTCTTTACTGCACGAATACATATGAAATCATAAATTACAATCAGTGATATTTCACGAAATTTGCTGCTATGTAAGCTATAAATATTATTTATAATATAAAACTAATATTTGTATCGTGGTTTATTTACTTCCATAAGTTTTGTCACATTACTATAAGTCCTGATTTCGTCTTTCGGTAGTTGCAGACATTCCAGTACATTGATGAACTTTAGTCAACCACTGAAAAATCACATAATAGTTTCTAAATTTGAAGTGTTCCATTTTTACATTTTCGTTCCACCAAACCACACTGATCTCTCAATATCTTTGACTGTATTATTTTGAATAACATAATAATATTTTGTAAATATAGCAAGAATTGAATATATACTAAATGACTTATTGAACTTGAATTTTTGCGTTAAGAAGAAATTAATTTAAGAACATTCTGTGCCTTCGATATATGATCGAGATGCTTGATAAACAGAATGCTGCGGAAATGAAGTTGGTATAGTGGATAACCTTAATCAAATAAAACTTGATATGCACATGGACGTAAAATGTTCCTTTATAGAAATATTGATATAATTTCTCAATTTGATATTTTATTTTCGTCATATCCGGACAACTATGCTGACAAGGTTAGAGATTTGATGCTGACATAAGAAAGCAATGAGTCTTTTAAAATATTGTAAATTTCAGCGCCAGAAATTTATTTTCATTCAAATAACTTGAACCAATTTCCACAAACACTCATTAAGTAAAAGATCACGTACGAAATCGCAAAAAAATAATAACGAGGAAACACTACGACTGTTGTAATTTGTTCCTGCATAAAGAAAAATGTAGTCGTTAGAATCTGATTTATTTGTAGGTAATGATGCACGCTTAATTGACTGGCCACCATATTATGATTCCTAATAATGGCTCCGTGGCTGACTAGTACATATTGTTATTGGGCTTTCATTCTGACAGAGTGAGTATACAGCCGAGTAAATAAAAAAGGATTAAAGATGAATAGTCTAGAATTTTTATAAATAAATAAAACTCTTAATAAAAAAGAAATATTAATAAATAATATTCTTAATAGGACAGGTTGCTCACCTTTACTAACGTTGTTTACAATTAACCAGAGACGAGCGTGACCATACGGCAACAGTAAACACTATGGTCTATTTGTCCCTATTGCGGTCCTTTTTCTACCTGAACATCGCATCTCAGCTCAGGTTCGGTCAACAAGGATCTTCATCACAGTTCACAAAAAAATCCTCGTCTCTGGAGGGTTAATAGAGTAATCACTTACCTATCTGATTGAATGCAGCTCATTAGTTTAATAGTTTGCAATGTTTAACGTCATTAGAAATATGTTTATTCGTTTGCTTTGTTTCGATTCTATAACCCCCTCTCTTGCGTCCGTTATAAAGGAAAAATCCCAATTTGATTGATTGCAGCTCAATAATATCAGTATCATTATCTGATAGCATTGTTTTGATTCTATCACTCCTTCCTTGGTTCCTTTAGAAGGAAAAAAAACCCGAGATCCAATTTGTAATTTTATAATTTAAAATGTTAGAATCAATCTTAATTCATTACTTAAGCAAACTTTGCGATAGTAAGTCTGAAGATGCCTTCGAAAGAGGCGAAACACGTGTCACAGTTAGTAGCAGAATACGTGGAATAATATAAGTTATTTTAAATTTTATATTATATTTGAGTATACAGTACTATAGTACGTCTTCGTCATCGATTTATATTATTTGGATATATTGTATAACACAATAAAAACGTTGCATTAAATGAAAGCAGTATTCGAGATTCGAGAAGAATTTGATAAAATAACAGAAATTATTGTACATATTTTCTACATTTAAGACCACGGATGCTACTTGTGTTTGACATAAATCTTATGTACATGTTTTTGGCTTCTGAACGCAATATAACAGTCGTATAAGACATTGGCTTAAGGATTCTCGGTGGAGTTTAAACAGAATTAGATCGAATCAAATTAGATGTAAGAGCCTATTACGCAATCCCCTATACTCAAATAGACTTTCATTATTTAAAAAAATACATTGGTACGTTTATTCCAGTCATTAAAATTCATTGCGTGAACATGACAAAATCGTAAACTATTTAAATGTATGCTAGAAATGTATTAGTAACTAAATATATAAAATGCAAGATATTCATCAAAAAAAAATTATTTGCCGAAAACAATGGTCAAGTGACTTTATTTTGTACAATTCAGTAATTTTCCTTGATTATAGTCGGAGGGTATTGTCAGTGTTAATTTAACCCTCGTAAGCTTTTCTTTATCTGGGCTTGAAAAATGATTTTTATTGTAGTATCCCGCTACCCTTTTCAATCAAGCACTTGTCCTCGGTAAAAATTTATGCTTTTTCCATATAGAGTGCTCGTTGAAACTCAAAATTTTCGGTCAGGCATAACAATATAACAATATTTATTTATTAGTTACTTGTACATACTGTATATATTTTTTTTTTTTTTAAAAGTCATTTATGTTAGATTGCTTCTTTGTTATTTGGCACTTTAATCGGAACAAAGACTTGTTAATAAACTTTTGACTAAAATTTGTATGTACAGGAATCATTATTACCATGAATTTAAACGACTCTACATTTGCATGATAAAAAATAATACACGTGTGGTGGATTTCAACCCAAAAAATAGCACATGCCTCCAATGCGTTACGTCTAACATTTACAGCGGATTCCAACTTGTCCAGACTTAACACCTGCACTCGGCTGTGTTAAATTTGCTTCCGAGATACGGAGAAATATGCAATAAAAACGGTCAATCGGGATAATATTTGTGACGGGACCAAAATGTTCAGACGGTTTATCGAGGAAACCGGGGAATCGGGAAACGGTCAATGCGGGATTATTTAACATTGTTCTTATGGGAGTTTGCCGGGACTATAAAAAATAAGCGTTCCATCCGGGAAAACGTATTATGCGAGAACGGTTGATCGAGGTTCCACTGTATATAATTAACATATATGTATACGTAATTAACATAATATTTATTTTTACAGACAGAAAAAATAGAGTTTTTAATAAGCTATTGTTAGTAAGTGCTAATGATTTTAAAAATGTTAGATGTTTTTCATCTATTATAAATATTGCCATTTTTAATGCAGTAATTCAATTCCGGTGGCCATATAATATGTATTGTACATTCTATATTATTTCAGAGCTTACTCGTTTTATCTGTAAACTTTGAATATTCCAAACGATAAGTTGTACATATATAATATTTACGTACATGTTGTAGAACTATGTTCAATGTTCAACAACAAATCCATAGCGACTTCCCGCGTCCATATTTAATATTCAAATTGTGAAGCCAGGATTTCTGTATGTTTGAGCTCACTAAATCCTTAATATATACTTAATCATTTATCCAAATATCCACAAATTACAGCAGCTTATATTTCACACAAAACTATTGCTCGCATTCTCATTGAGTCTAATAATGCTTCGGGTTTGTCTTAGAGAAAGAGATGTGAATACGTTTATATCTCGTTTTATTGGCATCAAATGGAAAAGCTAATGTCGGTTACTCGGTTTAAGCTACGTGGCAAGGCAGCCATGTTGGTTCAGATTGTACGTGAGATGCTTCTATGAATTAGTGCTTCCGTTTTCGTCCGAGCCGGTTCTATTATCTTCAGGAGAAGGAGCGGCTAATACAGTTTCCGATTTACTACTGTCCTGAAAGCCGGTAGTGTTTGCATACTAGTATATTTGCATATCTACTTGGTTATATATTATTTATCTCTCGCTATCTTGCACAATGTAACTTTTATGCTTCTGTATTGATTTGTTAGTATATATAAAAATATCGCAAATGTCTCTATAACTTCATAATAACACGGTGAAAAAAATAGCAATGTATTTTAGTTCTACAAGATTATTTTTTAAATATAATTGATAGTTATTTCGGCTCACGTCATTGTCAGCACTATGCTCAAACTAATATATGCTTATCTATGTATAGATAAGCAAATATTAGTTTGCTGTGTAGAAAAGGTACACAATACATCTTCTCTCCTGTTTTGACGACCTAGCTTATTTCTTGCTCGCAATAAAACTATAAATTGTAAATGAAACTAAAACGGCGGCTATATCAATAAGTTTACATATGGCACGGAAATGGTCTATTACAGAAACAAAGAAGCATCCTGCAGGGGTTTAAGCAATGGCGATAGACATATTTTATTTTATTCGTTAAGAATCCTTTGTGATAGTTGATGTCTATTGATTTCCAGCTAGCAAAGCCGTCATCCTGCGACCCAAACTACCTAGTGCTACCTAGGTATTTGATTGATTTAAAGAAGCGGTTATCCTGAATTGTTTTAATGAGTCGAGTAAATGTGTTATCTAGCCATATTTAATTGTTTTTTTTTTAATATAATAAATTATTTATCGTCGCTATTTCATAACCATTATTAATAGCTATGCATTTTTTTAGCATTAGTGAAAAAATTCATCGGGAGATTAAACACTCAATAAACGTAGCTTTAAAGGTCAATAATAATTTAGGCAGACATCTTTAAAATAGTAATGATAAAATTAATAAACTGGACAGAAGCGGTATTTTTAAAATATTCTGTGGCTCATGTTTATCCGTTTATATCAGACAGAAAGGTAGACGTATATCTACTCGAGCTAAGGAACATGTAAGATCATTTAACAGTAAAAAAACAGATTCACAATTCGCTAATCACGTTATTAAGGAATCACATCATATAAATTCAAACTCAGCGCCTAAATGTTTGCATCTTTGTAGTAAGGGTCGCAGAATGACGGCTTTGGAACAGCTGGAAATCAATAGACATCAATTATCACAAAGGGTTCTTAACGAACAAGATAATATAATAGTATCCCTATTAGTCCGACCCTTTTTCTATAGAGTGGTCTGATTTGCTTCCGTAATGACCACTTCCGTCCCACATGTAAACTTATTGTCATAGCCGCCTTTTGTTTAATTTAGAATTTAGTTTAGAATTTTTAAAAATTTAGTTTTATTGTGTGAAAGTAACAAGCTAGGCCGTTAAAACAGGAGAGAGGATGTATTGTGTGCCTTTTCTACACAGTTATTTATAGATAAGCGAATGTTAGTTTAAGCATAGTTCTGACGATGGCGTGAGCCGAAATAGCTATCAACTATATTTGTTAAAAATAATTTTGTAGAACTAAAATACATTGCTATTTTTTTCACCGTGTTATAATGGAGTTCTACCAAGTGAATGCCAATTCAATCATTAAAATAATTATTGGTTTCTTTTAAAGAATCTTAACACGGCCATTAACCAACCTCAAGACAGAAAAACCACCAAAATCATATGCGCCTATTGCAGATATAAATTCGAATTACCCTCTAAGGTTTTAATATATATGACTTAACCCTCTCCATTTCTTTCGTATGTTTCAATAAATGAGGTAAAGGTAACATATAACAATTTAATCTGAAGCCCAATATTCCCTAAGAATCCTTTGCCCGTTTCTTACTCAGTACAAAACAATCATGGTGTCCCATGAACGAAATTGAAAACATACACGGCGTTTGCATTTTTAGCGCAGAGATTTTATTTTTCTCAATTTCCCGGTAAAGTCTCTCGCGATGTTTATCTCGCGAATAGTCCTGAAAATTCAATTTCCTTGAGACCGCGCCATTCTTCCCGGCGGTTACTAGGGGAAAATGGGCACCATGAACCGTGCATTTTTATACACGTGATTAGATATTATATTAATTACGTTTTACATCTGAAATTGTTCAAATTGAATTTTCTACATAATATTTTATTCATATTTCATGAGAAACTCAACGAAGCTGCCCATAATTTTCAGAAAATAATTAAATTACAGTATTCTCGATAAACATGTTTTCATAGAATACGATAATATTAATTAATTAGTATTATTTCGTAGAATAATAATATAACATGATTATTTTTCTCATATACAATATAATATTTCAGAACTTTTTTTTTTTGGTTGAGTTGACTGATTTTCTATTTGAGACATCGGCCTGGGGCTTATGGATTTTCTAAATAAATTTTCAATCAAATTTAAAATGTTAATTGTGACTTCAATTAAATATTTTATTCCGAATATATTAGCGGCTCTTTCTTTCAATACATTGTAACAACTCTTTACCTTTAAAATTTTACCAATGCTGTATTGGTGTAATTAAAAACTTACAACACTAGTCTTAAAAATACCATGTTCATATAAAAATCAGAAATAAAAAAGCTCTACTAAAAAGTTTCCATTATGTTTTTCGGACCATATACAAAAAGTGACGAATGGGTTATGGTTATATCTGGAATAATCTAAATGACATTTTTTTGTTGTGAAAAATGGAAACAAGCTTCGAAAAATAAAAAAACATTGCTTATCCAGTAAATACATGTGTATTATTGCTTGAATTGGCATACAATTGATCAATGTTACCTATAAGCACCCATTAAATACTATAGTTACTGTTCGGTAACACTTTTATAATTTTTGTAAACAGATTCCAGAAGTTATTTCTCATGACGATTAAAATATATTTGATATTTTTTTTTATTTTATCAATTTTTACACCCCATTTTTTCATATATTCATCGCGTTGATCCCTCTCGCTTTTCAGCTTTTCCTTGACAATAGCGCTGCATTTGCCGCCTCGGGAAGTTCGCACACTTGACACTCGCGCCGCTGAAAGAGCGCCACCGTCTCCCGAAAATTACCAGTTACTTTTCCCGCGTCCGTCCCGTTATGGAATATTCTATATTCAAATCCTCGCGGAGAGTGGCTATTTTCTTTTCAAACTTCTCTCGCCGCCCGGAGTTTTTAACTTGATTCCACGCTCTCCTTATCTCTGTCCGCTAATGGCAGCGAAATTATGCGCCTTGAGCCAACGAAAATTCCCGTAATTCAATTTGCATAATTTCTGTAAATGCTTTTTTAACTGTATAAAAACACTGTCGCAAATCCACGGCTCTTTGGAAAGATATCATTGTGCTGACCTTTACTTCATTATATGGCACGAAGTATGCCGTCAGGTAATGTAAACGACTCTTGTAATGGTCGTTATATTTTATAAACCAACCATTAGTTGAAGACATACTAGCTATATCTCAATTTTGTTGTGTATATCTGGTCAATTTAAACCTAAGTTACTTCAGTATAATCTTTCCATGTATGCGTTCTAAATTCGAACTCTCCGAATGTACGTTCATAGGTTTTAAGTTAGTTTTCGCAAATGATTTCATTATCTATGATTATTACGTTCCATTGCAATACTGTCGTTCGAATGTTTAAAAATAAAAGAATTTATCAGTCTAAGCAATGGAATGAAATTACAACAATCGATAGAAATGTCTTACGTTATAAAAACTTTGATTAAAGTTCATGTAGAAATTAATGCACTCACATATATTGATTCAAATTTGTATTATACAATATATATACAGCATTGAATATACACACATTGCTCCTGATTTCATTAATATATATTGCATTCAAAGTTGAAATTTATATTTCTATGACAGCAACATACTTTACTGAATTTATTTCCAGCAGATTCTCACTTTACAGTTTCCTCAAGAATGTCGCAGCTTTTTGAAGTTCTCTACCACTAAGTGCATATTTTCCTTCTACGAAGAGCCAACTTTTAAAGTGGGTAAACATCGCCATCTCTTGTCGGTTGCAGTGTAACTTTTGGTGAAAAATCAAACGTTTCAAGCTTTTCTAGTGTTTTGTATTTTTATCCATACACGTGCTATTTATATAGAAGAGCATTCTTAAGTAAATCTATTCAAGTCCCTCTTTTGAAGTATTTCTTTCTTTACACGAAGCGTTCCCCTTTAACATTGATTTATAATCTCGATGTGAGGTTGTTGAGGCCATAAAAATATTTATAACAGAACGTTATATTTATATTCATTCAATTTGACTTGATCGAAAAATACTTGAATTATGCTAAAGTTAAAAGCTCGTAGAGACTTTAAATGTAAATCTTTCCTTGAAGGTAAAGGAATTCTTCTTTGGCTTTGTAAATTTATTGAGACTCTAGCTCGTCAATATACGCCTATATTTTGATACAGCAATTTGTTGCTGGGTTATTGCGAAAATAGAATAATAAGCTTGCTAGTTATTGTATACAGTTATGTGCATAAATATATTTTTTTATATGCGTCTAGACATAATATTGTAATTGATATTCTATAAGCTGTACAGTTTATTAATTGTCGAATAACTTCATATATATGGAAAATAAGAATTGTAACACGGCCTAAGCTTGTGCTTATTCACCTCATCTTTTGTACCGTTGATCTTTCACTTTAACATGTTTACTGAGTCCCAAGAGAAGCCCCAGGCGATTTCTGAGAAGTTGAAAGCTTCGGTCGAGTCAGCGTCTATGAAACGCTATGAAAGAACACATATCAGCGATCGTAGAGGTTTAAGTCTTCATTCTATACGCGTCAAACATAACATCTGCTCTCAAATTTACCGCAGTAAACAGTTATTTATTAACATATCGTTAACGTCTTATTACGTGTTTTCTAATATCATCCATGTAAGTTACGTGACTTGTTTTTATGAATTTACGGCATCTAATTATTTTTAATATAACTGATAACAAACTTGAATTGTTAAAACTTTGTTTTACTCCACGTGTTTACGTAAATTTGATTCAATTCAAATTTGATATTAAAATTCCTTCAAACACATTCAGTCGATATCATAAATTAAAAGTGATAACATAACCTAATAGTGGATGTCAGTGTGGTTGTCGATCAGCGAAACAAAATATAATATGTATTCTTTTCGATTAATTGTTCAATAATCAAAAGGCAATAATAGTATTGATATAATAGATACAGAAATGTCCCTCTGTATTTGATTTTATATCAGGAAATATTAATAAAACATTATGTCAATCTTTATTTAAATAACTAAAAGTTTTCCACTGGCTGTACTTTTTTTAAAATTTATTCACCGTTTAATTAAATAAAATGACTGGGCATAAAAAACTTATTTTTCACATTCTACTGACTGTTGAATAATTCCCATATTTGATTTAAAGAGTGACCAAATTTATTAAGCCTTGGGTAACGCGTAATGATCCTTGAATAATAAAATATTTCTTATCTCAAATGTTTCCGATGATCATCATTAAAATGTTTTTTTATGCATTTGTCATTTACGTATTACACCCGAAAACCATAACTCCTCATTAATACACGTATCACAATAATAATACAGGAACATAATCGATAACTGATATTAGTTTAATAATATAAAAGAAAAAAATGTTAATTTAGTAGGTGATCGGTTATTGAAGGTAATCTGTTCCAAGACTTCGTTATTTGAATTTTTCGTTAACCTTTCAATCGAGTTTTACAGATAGAATAAGTGGTTTAAAAAGATTGTTTTTATTCCCTGCGTATGTATTGTAGATGTATATGTGTCCTAACACAAAAATCTTTCGCGAGTGTTCGTTGTCCAATATGTTCGCAGTTTGAACTGTTCGATAATCGACCACCCCTTGTAGTATAAGAACGACAATTAATTTATATCAATAATTACTGACTTCTAGATAAACGGTAAGTGTATTTTGCATCCAAAAGAAGTTGCAATGTTAAACGTTATTTGGAAATGAAATTATATCTGGAAGTCTGATTGGAACATAGCAATTCATGACAAAAAAAGGATATATTTTTTAATCGACATCATTGAGCAATTCTAAAGGTTTTATTTATCTCAATCATGATTCCTATTACAACATATTCAACCGGATTTGGTAAAATTATATAAATAGGCATTAAACATGCGTGTTCGGTTATTACTTGGAAGACCGAATAATATAAAAAGAACTAGGTTGCATTCTTTCCTATTGATTAATATCTGGGAGAAAAAAATACATGATTCTACCTCGAGAAGAAAGATATTGACCGCCGTGCTTGTGAAACAGCATGTTTTTTTTAAATGTATAGCTGTCGTAAATTTTCTTCTTAAAATTAAAAAGGTAAAGTTAGAAACAGATTTTCTTTTAATTGCTTTCATTATGTGACCGACAATCCATATGAGTCCTTCCAATCGTAATTCGATTCTCTCACGTTCAAATTACACGTGCCGTAAGTGCCGATTGACATCAAATATAGCGTTGATAATTTGTTTCATAACATCAATTCGGTTCAATATTGATACATGTCATGCTAACTCACACTAATTACTATCTATAACGATTGGCACGCAGTACATGTAGTGTCAATCGATATAACTACTTTAAGAGTTTATACAATTCTATGAATTATTTTGAAATTATGCGTGTTTAAGGTTTGTGCGATTTGTTAGTCATTTTATATCGCGAAAACTATTTTGTAATAATATTATTATATCTAATTAACTTAATGTTATATACACGTTTAACTGTAAATTCGTAAAAGACAGGCATAATATTGCAATAAATTAAACACATATTCAAATATTAGGCTGAATTTCCTTCCCTATTTCATTATAATGCCAGGTGTCTCATATTTATACCTTAACATGATTAGCTTTCATTTTTGTTTACACCTAACCGTAATATTATTCCTTGTTCTTCTCCAGAGTTCGTCTCAAACAAACAAAGCTTTCAATAAGATCTACGCCTTAAATATGGCAAGGGAAACTCGTAATAAAACATAACGCTCAGCTTTATCAGAATTGGGTTGAGTAAATTTGTACAAGGACTCGGGGGTAGTCCTTAAAGTTCCGAATATTATTTCAGTTACAGGTTGATAATTACTGCCAAGTATGTACTCTCAGCGAGGGCGTAAGGAAAGTGTTTGTCCAAAGCGGGCTTAGCTTCCACTTGTCTTTGTTCTTCCGAGGTTCTACTAACATTTGAAATATAATTTTACCAGTTGAAAAAATATGTTTATTATAGCAGGGGACCTTTCGTCTTTTCTAAGTACTTTCAAAGTATAATTTGAGGTCATTACACCTTCCAAATTGAGTTGATATATTTTAATATCTCTTTAGATATTTTTATGTAACCGATTTATTTTTTTAGATTGTTTTCGAAGTTTGGTTGTCGATGTTTTCGCCCTATCTTATTATGCGTTTGTCGGTGGCTCATTTAATTCCAGTTATTACACGTATGTATTTGGAGTATCGGTAAAAAATGTTGTTGAAATTATCGATTTTCTTTTACGCTTAAAAATGAAAGTGATACTGAACGCTATCTTCAGGAAGCTTATGGTGAACATACTCTTACTGAAGATACAGATTAAAATCAAAATTTTAGTTATTAAAAAAAAATATTTAACAATATTTAAAAAAAATTAGTGTCATTGTGTTAAAGTAACAAGCTAGGCCGTTGGAACAGGAGAGAGGATGTGTTGTGTGCCTTTTCTGCACAGCTATATATAGATAATCAAATGTTAGTTTAAGCATAGTTCTGACGATGGCGTGAGCCGAAATAGCTATCAACTATATTTGTTAAAAATAATTTTGTAGAACTAAAATATATTGCTATTTTTTCACCGTGTTATAATGGAGTTCTACCAAGTGAATGCCAATACAAACAATACCACTTCTCATGTTTCAAAAATAATGACATTAATGTGAAAAACAAAGAACGTCTCGTGGTCAACGAAAATGTTTGAAACCCAAACGATTTTAACAATTCTTTGCTGAAGATTCGTGTAAACTGCAAAAATACTTTGCAACAAAATTAAACATTATTCTGTCTACGATTAAAAAATATGAGTAAAAATTCATTATTTATTAGCACATCAATATATTCAGACGTAGTTTTAAAAATTTGAAAACCACTGACTAGGAAAGTCCAAACGGAGATGTAAGAAAATCACGGAAACTATTAATTAAATTAATATTTATTGTGTTAATATGGACGGATGCACAGTAAAGAATTGTTTATGGAAACAACTATACCAATAATGCCAATAAAGTTGAATCCAATCTTCCGCTGCGAATTATTTTCTAACGGATATGCACCAAAGATTCGTATATTACTTTATAATGGACATATTGCGTTTTAACATCAAAATAATCACCTTTTTATAGACATTTTATGTAATTTTAATAATCACGTTCAAAGTTTAGCCAGATATTGTTAGATATTTGTTATTGTCAGATAGATGGAAAAGTATTATCCACAATAATATGGTAATTAAATTAGCGCATTAAAATTTATTGAAATCTCAATAAAAATGATTTAATTTAAAGTTCTCCTCCCAATGATCAAATTTTACTTTCATGTAATGTCCGTTTAGTTACAATAAATACCCATTCTAAATACTTCTGTCGTTTAGTAATTTAAATTATCATATTTAAATTCATTATACAGCGTTGCGTGACTAGTAAAACATTTTATTCCTTTTAAACTAACTGCAAAAGTTTATTTGTCGTTTCCACTTGAACTTTTTAATGATTCTAAAACTTTTTTTTTCTTTCTCTTAGACATCTAAAATAATTATTTTATAATGCTGAGTAAATTAATACTACTAAATAATTGCATCGTTCCAAACCAATTGCTCAAAATTTTGATAGTTTATTTATTATCCGATAAATTCTGGATTTATAGACTAATCTTACGACTGTGAATTTGTTAAAGTGACTAACAGAGAAATACTTTATCGATGAAATTGTAAATTATTTATAATGAATTTTTGATATTTTTAAAAATGAATTAACTGACTTAAATTAATTGACTTAAAATTATTTTTTTAATAACGATTGATTAATACAATTCAATATCTTCGTCCCTACCGAGTGAAGTAAAATATTACAAATCCACTGTCGATTTCTTATTCAAAAATAACTATATATAGTACCTAGTAACATAATCAGTAAGATTAAAATTTTATGAATCAAAATTGGTATGTTACTTTGGAATTTACTTTTTCATAACTCTAACAGTAAACTGGTGGCATTGTGCTACCTCGAGAGGGGACCAATTTGTGATGATATTTTTAACTAAATCTCTAAATATTTTATCTGGATTGTTGAAATAATATTAAATTATTATACGCTTCAACATAGAACTTTTAAATTTATATACTTAAAACATTGTTTGTCAGATGATGTTAAACTATTCATGGTTTCAATATTCATTCTTCTAACGTTATACTAATATACATATGAAAAATATTTCAGTCGATCCATATATGTATTATTTCGAATTCATTAAACCGCACGATTAAGCGAGAGTCATTAAAATTGTAACTATCATGTTTCACTTGATAATAAATTCGCGCTTGAAGGAATCAATTTTTAATCTCGTAAGTATTTTCTCATTTCCTCAAAAATTGTAGTGTTGGAATTGCTTTTCGTTTTTTATTCTCCATTTAATGTTTGTCGCGCGATTTTTCATTTTTATTTTTTGACTACCTATTAGTTTTGATTAATGGAGCAATATTTTACTTTAAAATATCATCGCAACAATGGGACATTTACAAATAGCCAATTTTACAGCCTTAAAGCCTAGATTTTCAGGTTAATCACAGAATATTACTCGGTCTTTTGCTTTATTTCTTTTGAGGCAGTGATTAATACTGATGCCATTATGACTGCTTATTTTATGAATCCCTTTTTCACTTTCATGTTTTAATTATTTTACCCACAAAATTATTTATTACTTTTTTTCATTAAATTGCTGAACAAATGAATCTAAGCATTATTTTATCGTTGAAATAATTGAGTTGACTTTTTTTATATAACATCTATATGACATAAGGATCAAGATGTCTCCATAGAAATATAAATTAATGAATCATTCTAGGAAAAAAAAGCATTGTTGGTTGGTTATTTGCATTCTTCTATATAAAATAGAATTTCAAGAAACATCTTTAAATACTGAAATTTTATCACGGTGAAAAAATAGCAATGTATTTTAGTTCTACAAAATTATTTTTAACAAATATAGTTGATAGCTATTTCGGCTCACGCCATCGTCAGAACTATGCTTAAACTAACATTTGCTTATCTATATATAGCTGTGCAGAAAAGGCACAATTGAAATTTTGAAATGAAATTGAAATGAAAACTGAAATTTTATGTTTTTTTTTTTCGAATTCTTACTAAATGTAACTCCCCCTCATAACTCTACGTATTTCTAGTTTCGTGATAAAACAGTTCAATTTTAATATTGAACTAACAAACGTTTTTTCGACATTTGACGATTTTCTTGAAAGCAGAAAAATGAATTTCTTCAAACGTATTTAAAGTTATGCTTCGAATAAAAAATCTTTCACTCTTTAAGATTAATTAAAATTTGCTATTGTAAAACTAACTTATGGTGATTTGAGTTATCTACCTTATTAAAGATATGCGATATGTTCTATCCCGAGGGTCTCCATGGCCTTCGCAGTTTAGATATTGTTTGACCAATTTAATTTTGTTAGAATGTTATTTGTTCACTAGTGATATGTGATGCAGTGTAAAGTTTGGTGTTTCTGAAGAGGTCTACCTGCCAATTAGCCATGCACTAATAACGCACGTGGTTTAACATAAATCCGGAAAACCATTATTCAGTTCTCCAATATGGAAACAAAACAATGTTATTTTGGTAAAACTCAACACGGTATTGTGTATCATATATAGTTGTAGCATTTTTAATTCTTATTGTTAAAATTAAAACAAATCATCCGCACCTTAAGTGATTTCGGCTTTCGATCTAGAAAATAAAATATGCGAAAAAATTCTACCGCATGCCTGTATTATAAGAATGTAAGGATACTGATCGAGAATCTGAGGCTCTGTCGTGTGAACTACGTAAAGCTAAATAGTTCGCTATTTTTTCTATATTACAAAGCATTTCGCACTGTTATTTATAATAACTTCGCAGAGGAAGACACCAATGCTCTCTGTATGCCTTATCATATAATTTATAACTTAATTTGACATCCATATTCATCCCCTATATATAAAACTTTTTGATAAACAGTATTATTATAAATTATAACAAATTTATTTGTGATCTGGCTACCTGCGACAAAATCCAAATGAGACATTTCCTTTATGCAGAATAATAAGATTTTAAATTCAATGACTAAACTACTTATATTGTTGTTTATGATAAAATCGAGAATCACGTACAACGACACGTCGTTGAGTTAAGATTTATTTATTTCGGTATCATTTACATGTGTTTTCTGTTATCATTTACATTGAAATTAAATTGTTAATCAAACATAATATATTATAATAATAAAAGAAAGGTTTTTCTGTTTTATCAATTATCAAATTTAAATCTTTGAAAAATACCAAAGTTTCTTTTTTATCGAGAATAATTGACACCATAGTAGCTTAAGGTCAACCAGAGGAGATATTCGCTCTATCCGTTACACCAGTTATGTTCCATGTTGAATTATTATCGAGTCTGTCCAATTTATTCAATCTCGTCAATCCCGCAAAATATAAAAATAACACATTCGTAACTACCAAATCCCAACAGTGTACAATACATCCAGCAGAAAACGGATGTATGTATATTTATATGCTATTTTATTGTCTTTCCATTTTCCATCTTATAAAAATATTTGATTTTCACCGTAGGCATAATATTCCGAAGCAAACATCGTCACGCCAGTCTACCTTAAATCTAAAAACTGTCTTTGAAGTTCGACCCCTGAGGGCAGCAAAATACCTGAAAAACCCCACCACTTGTTTGTATTTCCATAATGTTTGTGATTGCTCGGGTATGCTTGAATAAGTATTATGCTTTGATATTCTACGAATTTGAAATATTATGTATGTTTGTCTACGTTTAAAAGCAGACATCGCTCTTAGCCTCAGCATTTGATCATTACAAACTTTGTTTTCATGAGTATCTCATTAGCAAACCAAACATATATATATATATACATATCTTCTAAAAAATATATATTTTTTTTTGCTTATTATTTGATTTAAAATAACTTTCCTTAGAAACCATATTTACAGCTTAAGCCAATAGTTTAAGCATTTTTTTTTGGGATATCAAATTCATGAAGCGTTAAGATCTCTGACGCGTCAGCATCAGAGCTTTTCGGGTCTCCTCCATCTCTCATATATAGATTTAATTTTGTTATAATTGTTGTGTCGTTGTTGACAATATTAGGTCGCAGCTGAGCCGTGGAACCCACAATGAGTGCGGCTCACGCGAACACCACACGCATTATATTCACTCAGCATACCTGTGCATACAGGCACACACACAGCCACACGCATGCATATGCAATACGTAAGAAAATAAAGTAGGAATAGGTCATTTTCAGATGCCGAGGTTATCCATGTTGGGATTAAGATCTGTAATAACAAACCTATGGCGGGTCATCGAGCAGAACCGCTCTCGGCCTTAGACGATTACTCGGTACTGTCTCATCATAATTATGTAGATAAGAAATTGTAGGGTTATAATATTTGCCTATATCGCTGTGAAAGTTTCGAGACATTTCACGAACGAACTCTCGAATTGTAGGCAAACATAATATTTTAGTCTTCATTAATTTAATGTACTCAAAGACGAATGTACCTTGTTCTAACGTGCTAAGTATTTGGAAAAAAAAGATTCACACCGGGGCGGGGATATCTGACGTCAGAAAAACTACTTGTAACTTTCTCTTACAACCACAGTTTTCTTTACTGTGGAAAGTCCTCCACTCTGAACTGCCTACTTTCAGTATTGACTTCGATATAAAAAGTAAGCTCTGTAGCCATTGTAATACACAGTACGTAATCTTGTGTCTATACTCTGTATTGATGTTGTAAAGAGAGGGAGATGGGGGATGAAAGGAAGAGGTCTCTGCTGTGGGATTTGTGATCGTACAAAGAGAGAAAGATGACTCAGAGGTCAGAACATGGAAGACGAATGTTATTTGCAAAACACTAAGATCACCCTCGGGACTTGGATGCCTGGACACAATTGATGTGTATAGTTTCAGCTTTGCGTGATGAATTTTGTTAAATAAAGTGAAACACTACTTTGTTAACGCTCGGCTTTTAAGCAAGATTTATCCTCATGAAAACTCAAGGGACTCGTAGGCGTAATGTTTTACAAATATTAATACAAAAAACTGATATTAATTGTTTTAGTTCTTTTGATTTTCATATATTTTGCCTACCGTCATCTTCGTGCATTCTGGTTGACGGATTCATTCGATTTGACAATTCGTAAATATTGTATCTCTTATCTTTCGTTTCGGCCTAAACCATTAAACGCCCTGCGGTGTCGTTCGAGACCAATGAGTATGACACATTTTTCTGTCCAATAACTCTCTTATTTTTGATAATAATATTCGAAATATGCATATTTCCTAACGTTAACAATAAATTTAATATTCTGAATCATTGTTTACGTCTTTTATTAATATTCCTCCAAAAATGAGTGCAAATATTTATGTTCCAATATTGATTCTTGGACATTGACTGTAATAAATTGCCTTAAGTGGATAATTAGTTTTTGTATCGACAGATGCTTTAAAAGTAGCATACCAAATTATTTTTTTGAAATTTCTTTAGTTATTATATAACAAGCCTGCCGATGAGGATGAGGATGCTACTGAAATGAGCTAGATCACACGGTGGAAAATTAGCAATGTATATTAGTTCTACAATTTTTTTAAGATTATAGTTGATAACTATTTCGGCTTACACCTTCATCGAAACTATTATATAGCATAGAATTATTACTACTTTGTTGATTGAATTGGCATTCACTTGGTAGAACTACATTATAACAAGGTGAAAAAATAGCAATATTATATTAAACGTTTTGACGTATAATATAAAATTGATGGAAGAACACGATGAAAAAATAGCAATGTATTTTAGTTCTACAAAATTATTTTTAACAAATATAGTTGATAGCTATTTCGGCTCACGCCATCGTCAGAACTATGCTTAAACTAAAATTCGCTTATCTATATATAGCTGTGCAAAAAAGGCACACAACACATCCTCTCTCCTGTTCCAACGGCCTAGCTTGTTACTTTAACACAATGACACTAAATTTTCAAAATGCTAAATGAAACAATAGGTGTCTATGACAATAAGATTATATGTGGAACGCAAGTGGTCCTTATGGAAGCAAATCAGACCACCCTTTTGTACAACTGCTGGACAAGTGGCGATACTATTATGATTGTTTGTTCGTTAAGAATCCTTTGTGATAATTGGTGTCTATTGATTTCTAGCTGTTCCAAAGCCGTCATTCTCCGACCCTTACTACAAAGATGCAAACATTTAGGGGCTGAGTTTGAATTTATATTATGTGATTCATTAATAACGTGATTGCGAATTGTGAATCTGTTTTTTTACTGTTGAATGATCTTACATGTTCCTTAGCTCGAGTAGATATACTTCTACCTGTCTGTCCGATATAAACGGATAATAATGAGCCACAGGACATTTTATAAATACCGCTTCTGTCCAGTTTATTGATTTTATCTTTACTTTTTTTAAGATGTCTGCCTAAGTTATTGTTGACCTTGAAAGCTATGTTTATTGAGTTTTTAATCTCCCGATGAATTTTTTCGCTAATGCCTACCTTGGTAATTAATAGATTTATAGAAGCGGTTATCTTTTATTGGGTTCGGGTAAATGAGTTTTCTAGCTAGATTTAATTTTTTTTTATATAATGAATGAATGTTTTTTATATAACGAAATAGGTATCAACTATATTTGTTAAGAATAATTTTGTAGAACTAAAATACATTGCTATTTTTTCACCGTATTACTACTTTGCTATTTTTTCACCGTGTTATTGTATAATGGAGTTCTAACAATTAAAAAAACTTTAAGACATTGTATAGTTGATTTTGTCGGAACATATTCGGTTGACTTGAATTCCCACACTTTTTTAAAATATTATTCGTATTGTACGTCATTGTTTAAACGCATACATTTATCATAAATTAATAGAGTCTACTGTTAGCGTGGCATAATATATACAGATATATAATATAGAAGAAGATATCCATTAGCCATAAAATTGGTTTTTTTTTTCAATAATTATGGCTTTCATCGTAACTTTACGATTTTTTCAAGTTGTAATGATAGACTAAATTTAGTTTTTTTTTTTATCGACTAGCGGTAAATTTTATTCATAAAATGCCTTAACCGCGAAGGAAACGATTGTGGTATCGTGATTTAAATTAGTTTCCTCCGTTTGTGGTTTTTTCGTATAATATTCCTCTAAATAAATCCCTGACTTTAAACAATCTTATCGTTAATAACTGCTTTATTGCCAGACTGGATTAATATATAACTGTCTGCCTTTTACATTTATTCATTATAAAAACATAATTCAAAATTCCTACTGCGAATACAATCTGTATCCTTCCCAGGTAGGTCCCACCCGGCTTACAAATTCCATATTTTATTACCGTGAAATGAGCTAGCATCTTTATGATGAAATACAACTTCTTTCATGGGAAACTTTGTTAAATCTGTATTCGGATTTTACATATTCATTATGTATTTGAAGTAAAACTTCTAACGCGGAAAACTTTTGTTTCTTCTCATAATTATTTGCTAAGCCCACACTTACACGTTCTTTCAAACTGCGTGTTATTTTATTTTCGTACAATTATTTTTAATTTAAAATATTTTACAAAGATTACATCGCGCATTTCAAAAAACTCCTATTATATTATGTTTTAATTGTTTATTTCAAATGCATTTTATTATGCTGGAACATTTTTCTGCTTTATACAATTACTGATGCCTCACATATAATAGTTCTATTTCGAAATTTATTTTATATTTATATCCATGTTTTACGGCCGTATCGAAACGATTATCTTAATTTGCTGTAGAACTGAATCGTGTTTGATAGTTTCGGCGATAACTTTTGGAATAGTTGTGATATTTTTTGATTAATTCAAAAATGTTTTTCCATTTTTTTTTTCAATTTTGGATATATATCTATTACTTTATAATTGAAAAATTTGCAACGAATTTAATAAATGAAACAGTACAGACATCTCAAAAAAAATAACGTACCATAAGACAGACATCTTAAAATTTTATATTACACGTTTTGACGTGTAATATAAAATTGATGAAGAACACGGTGAAAAAATAGCAATGTATTTTAGTTCTACAAAATTATTTTTAACAAATATAGTTGATAGCTATTTCGGCTCACGCCATCGTCAGAACTATGCTTAAACTAACATTCGCTTATCTATATATAGCTGTGCAGAAAAACACAACACATCTCTCCTCCTGTTCCAACGGCCTAGCTTGTTACTTTAACACTAAATTTTCAAAATTCTAAATGAAACAATAGGTGTCTATGACAATAAGATTATATGTGGGACGGAAGTGGTCCTTATGGAAGCAAATCAGACCACCCCTTTGTACAACGGCTGGACAAGTGGCGATACTATTATGTTAGTTTGTTCGTTAAGAATCCTTTGTGATAATTGGTGTCTATTGATTTCCAGCTGTTCCAAAGCCGTCATTCTCCGACCCTTACTACAAAGATGCAAACATTTAGGCGCTGAGTTTGAATTTATATTATGTGATTCATTAATAACGTGATTAGCGAATTGTGAATCTGTTTTTTTACTGTTGAATGATCTTACATGTTCCTTAGCTCGAGTAGATATACTTCTACCTGTCTGTCCGATATAAACGGATAAACATGAGCCACAGGACATTTTATAAATACCGCTTCTGTCCAGTTTATTGATTTTATCTTTACTATTTTTAAGATGTCTGCCTAAGTTATTGTTGTTATTGCCTAAGCTACGTTTATTGAGTTTTTAATCTCCCGATGAATTTTTTCGCTAATGCTACCTTGGTAATTAATAGATTTATAGAAGCGGTTATCTTGTATTGGGTTCGGGTAAATGAGTTTTCTAGCTAGATTTAATTGTTTTTTTATATAATAAATTATTTATCGTCGTTATCTCATAACCATTATTACGGGCTATGCATTTTATAGTATGCAGTTCTTTGTCGTAATCTGCCTGACTCATAGGTACAGTTACTAGCCTATGGACCATGGAGTTATAAGCCGCAAGCTTATGATTCCATGAGTGGAGGGACTTTGCGTGAATTGTGGTATCACAAAAGGTAGGTTTTCTAAAAATTTTAAAAGTGTGTCTGTTTTTTACTCTGCTAATGGTTAAGTCCCGGAAAAGGAAAATATCTTCTCTTCTGTTTTAACTTCCTAGTTTATATCGTGCTACCAAAAAAACTAAAATTCAAATTAAACTAAGCTAAAATACTGGCCGGAGATGATTTATAACAGAAATGCATTAGTCTTTCGCAATGGTCTGAGGAGCGGCGAAAGACTCATCATCTCATTTATTTTGTTTCTTTCATAAATTATGACAAAAGAAAACCAATTGTCTGGAAATAATATTCAATATCTTTTTCCAGCACGTTATCGAGCTTTGTTTGTAATTTCTTTTCTTGTAATACACACAACATTTTCCATAACAATACGGTCGTATCGGTAAACTAAAGTAAAGGCATTATTATGTCTGTATGTTAAACTCCTAAGTTTGTGTTTCCGCCGATAGATATCGCCGTGCACAGCTTCGCCGCAAAAGTTTATTTATTGGAAAATGCGCTTTGTAGAAGAAACGATAAGCTGATGTACGATATAGAAGATATTTCGTCCGATATAATATTTCATCGTTGCCCGCTGGGATGTGTTGCAGAAACTTCGTTGGATTACAGCCAAACGCTTGGTGTTTGAAAACCATTTATCAATTATTTTCAAAATCGTTTTCGCAGTGCTGCAACGCAATTGCAAACTATTCTTATTTCAAGAATTTCTCTCGTTTTTTTAATTTATTCATATCATCTTTGCAGAAATCGTATGGAGATAATTGATCAACACTGTTATCAAACAAGTCAACTTAGATCACCATCAATACAATATATACTTTTTCCTAGACGGTAATTTTTATCTTTATTCTTCTAATACACAAACGATAAAACTCTATTTACTATTTGAGTTCATGCGCACTTGAATATCCGAAGATGCTGAAAAACGAAACCCAGATCGTTTGTAATGAAAGTAATAACATTGTTCATCATTTGAACGATTAAAATTTCACAATAAGTATTAAATTAAGCATAGTTATATATATGTTATGAATATAATAAGATTATTCAATTATTCATGTAACCAATTTTATTTCTTCCCCACGTAATTAAATTCAGCCTTTCTGTCGATTAAAAGTTTAAATTGTAATATATAATAAATTATATACCATATCAAAAAGCTTACGTCTTTTAATTTAATGGGCATTTCTTGCATAGATTTTTATATATAAGACTTTTAATATACACTTAATGTGCACAAAGGAAAAAAAGCCTGTAAAGGAAATTGAGTTGCGCAAAGCCGATCAGCTGCGTGATCTTGATTTGCATATATTGAGAAAAATTTGTTTAAATTTAAAGGACAAAAAATATCATGGCGCCTGTCTCATAAATGCTTTGCGTTGTTTCAAGTGGTTTTATTACATCAACCTCATCAAATCTGATTAATATTAACTAATATGAAGTGCTTAATTTTACATTTATATTAGAAGTTATGTATTTGTTTCAAAAAAAATTTTTTTTAATAATTTACTGAAAAATCTTTTCCTTTGTTCATTTTCAATAATGGACGACCTCGTAAAATAAAATAATTCAAAATATAGGTCTATCAAAACCTTTACTAATTGGTAATGTAGCTGAAAAAAATTCTCGCTTGCAAATTCGTTCTACCGTCATTACAATAATTATTATCCAAGACCCTGTAAATTTGCGTAAACGTACGCCTATATAAATTCTTGCTGGCTTTTTGAATGTGGAACATTCTTTTTTCAGCGACAAGTTTGTTCTAGCGGAAGGATGAAGGCGGATGTGACGTAACAAAAGGTCGGAAAACAAGCAAAAAAAAAAGTAAAAACTAGATCTTCTTAACCCCAGCTACTAGCATCTGACACCATTTAAATTAAGTTTACCATTGCATTTTTTCCCTATATTTGTTTACTCGTAACTTCATTTCTATTAACGAGTGGATGTGAATACATTTATAGAATAGGATAGACTTATGTGTAGCACGTCAATCACATGTATCCGGTTTAACGATAGAGCGTGATGCTTGTTTTGATGTATTCGTTTAGTGTAAATGTAAGTTAATAACGAGTATCAAAGCGATTATTCCGTGACAGAATTCCTTTCGCATTGAATTTATTTTATACAAAAAATCATATAATATTTTTATTTAACAATTTCATGCGTAGTTTTTATTTTAATGTTGTCCAAACAATATTGCAAACTAAGGAGATCGTGATTTATATCAGGTTATGTAACTTATTTTGTAACAGTTGATAATACTCGTGTCTATCGAAATAGTTCCGCCATTATATAGCGAAATTTGGGAAAAGTTTATGGAATAATTATTTTTTATTAAAAAAAATTACATTTATGTAAACTTCGGCTGCTCCATCAAAAATAGTCCCATTAGAAATACAATGTCGAGGAAAGTGTATAATTTTTCCAAATACTTTAAGTACTTATATAATATCTTGTTGAACACGATATAGTGTTGGCTAGTGTAAAGAATCATATTTGAATATGCTTCTACAAAAATTAAAAGTAAATAAACTAGGAATGTGTCCTTGATTATTTTTATGGAAATTTGGTCAAAAATTTGGAAAAAAAAATGGAAATCATCGACTATGAAATAGTTATTCCCTTTTGCTCCGTATTCACTCTATCCAAATATGGTAAAAACTCTTTGTTATTTTATTTTAGAATAGATGAAATTTTGCCATTGCTTCTTAACTGTAGCATTTGTACATTACATAATAAACTTACGAATATATGAGTGCGGACCACCCGTGGATAATTTCATAATATATGCGGCCAAAAGATTAGTTGGTTCAAATCAGTCAACTTATAAAATAATGAAATTATAAAATATCTTCAAAATAATGAGACATTATCAAAAAGGTTTTGACAATTTCACCAAAATTTACATCGAGAAGAAAATGTGATTGAGTGAATCGAGTATTCGAGATACATGTATGTCTTTCTTGGTGTTCGAAGAAACTATAGACAAACTAGAGAAGAAGATAATATTGTTGATAACATTACAGATAACGTCACTGGCATTTATTAGCAATATGTTAAAATAACTAACTAACATGTTCATTAAATGAAACGTTTTGGAATGTTTTTTTTTTTAAGGTGTTAACTGTCACTTCTTGATGGAAAGGCATGATATTTTAAATAATAAAAACACATTTTTTTAGTACTTATTTCCACAATATATTTTTTGATCAGGACCGGTTTCGCTCATCGCGAGCATTATCAACTGATAGAATACAATTTACAAACAAGTCTATTTATACAAAACAAAAAATTAAGTTGACTTAAAGGTAGCAGGTGTACAAAACCATGGGTACAAGAACTAGGAAACAATTTACATAAAATCATACAATATTGATACAAATAAAGTAAATTAGTATAAAAATTAAATGTTCACAATCACTTATTAAGAATTACAATTTAATTAAAAAAATGTGTTTTTATTATTTAAAAAAAAAAAAAAAAGTTTTGGAATGTGTTTATATTGATATTTTAAAAGCTAAAACTGTCTCAAAAATAAAATAAAAACGATTTTCTCCTTAATCACGTAATTACTTTTTATTTTACTTACTTATTGAATATTTTTCGCGATGTTATGGATTTTTCATGATTATCCGTGTTTTTCTTTGACTTACACCAATTAGCCCGGATAATGGAGATTTTACTGCGTATTTTATTTGGTGTTCTTCGCCCGTTTCTCGTGAGTCTGAAATAGCCATAAGTAATACGTAGCCAGCAGTCGATTGTACTTACGGTTACCAAATGGCTGGCTTTTTTCGTATCAGTAAGCTTTTTCCAAGACATTTATTTAACTCGGCTGACATTTTCCCTTTTCAACCCTACGGGAGATTTCCTGCTTATACGCCAAAGACACATTAATATTTCCATTAGTTTATTTAGAAATCCGACTTTATTCCAGTATTCCTACTATATTTTTTGTATATTTCAATTATTTCAAGATAAGTAAGAAGAAAAATATCGCTTTTTTCTCAAGAAGTCATAAAAAATCGACTGTACGCAAATTTTACAAAGAAACAATAAAAAAAAGTCTGACATAAATCTCAGGCACAAAGAGTTATTTCAAAATGAGTAAACATCTCAAAACTTTTCAAGTGAAGTTTACCCGCATCTTGTGAATACATTATATTTATCTTAATCTGTATATTCATTTAATTTCACAATAATGTTGTGTAATGTTGTAAGTGAATTAATCTAATACAAAATATATGGTATGTTTAATTTTTATTTTTGAGAATATATTTCCTGCTTCTATAATGTCATTGGTATTTTGATCACATAGAGTAATTCCGAAATGCAATCGAATGCATTTCATTTTCATTATTTTTTTAATCATATTCAAACGATTTAAAACTATACCACCAAAAATACCTGACAAAATTAAACTTGCTTTTTCTTGGTGGAACTGTGTTGTTGGTCAATGTCAGAGTCGTGTTTTTTTTAACGACTCCACATACGTTAAGCGCATAAATAATAATAAATAAAAAAAAATGATTAATTATGTCAAAAAAATTTAATTGTCTTGTTCTGTTTGATAATATTATCATACAAATACATTTTTCATCAATTAACATTAAATTATATACAATTGCGGCGTGCTTAGCAAAGTGCATTCAAATCAAATAATTGACTGCCAACAATATACAAAACGTCCAAAAAAAGATTTTTATTACATCCTTACTCTTCCTTTGTTAATCATATTCATTGAAGTATCCTGGAGTTTTTCTTGTCGGGTCGAATAAGCGGAAAGGAAAAACGCAAGAGTGGCATCATTGTAACACTGGAAACAAAGGGCAGATGAAAAAATTGAAATATATCTTCTTTTTTCGGAGAATACTTTACTCGCAAATATGTAGCTACGAGGAATGACATAATATAAAGTGCAAGGAGTGTTTATATTATGTTGGGAACAAAATATTTTTCGCTTTCTCGAACATAATTTGCTCCTTCGGGCGGGTACAACCACATGTTCCGTATCATTCTTCTCACTCCTGCTCGGCGGGTATTTCAAAAAAATAGAATACGTTTACCAGATCACACTGCATATTATAGTTTTTTATGCATATTAAATAATGTACTATTTCATCAAAATTAATTTGAAAAGTTTCTTTTATAAATGTAACATAATCAATCGTTAATCATTAAGGAAAAAAAACGGCAGCAATAAAACAAGCACGCATCCCAAAAATCTACAATTCTCACATAAGTAAGAAGTAAGCGAGAATTTTTCAAATAATTGATTTTATTATAATATTATGAATATTTATTACATATGTATGGCGTTGATATACTTAGTTGTCTCAATTTACGGAAAATTTTGCTTACTTTTACCCTATGGCCAACGTGAAGCCATTTAAGTTTCTTCACATATACGACATAAGTGTCAACGACTAAATATTTAACTTGTGATGACAATGACGGAGCGTCAAACGGAAAATATGGAGAGGGTACACAGATGTCGAAAGTTTGGGAAACACTGTCGTAATATATAAAAACATTTTACTTCACACATTTTAAAAACTTCCTATCATTTTGTAGTATGACATTGAATAATTAATTGCCAAAGTTTATCCAATCAATTTTACTCATGAATTTGTTTCTTTTTCACAGGTAAGTTCCGTCTCGCGCCACATTTTAAAATTCGAACACTTCATCAGTCAATAGTTTTGACGTTAAATAAGGTAATGTAAATCTTCATAAATACAATTATTACCTCAGACTCCCATAAACCTTCATAAACTATAGGACATAAAACGTAAATCTCACTTGCGAAAAAAACTATTTTTAATTTTTTGTGATTAATATTTATGTGACCGTTCTGAAATAATAATCAAAAATCTATCTATCTATCATACATTTATTACTGAATTGTGAATGTTTTACATTAAACCTGCTTTTTATTGGTGATCAATCTAGTTTGAAACTGATTTGTAATGCATTAAGTTCATAAGATTCGGCAGACTTTTTATTATATAATGTAACAATGAATCATTTCTAAGTGAAGACCGAATCCGTCAAGGTTGGTATATTTTTATTATTAGCTATTGAGTGAACGCTGTCTTTAATTTTGAAAGGTCCATCAGTTCTGTATTGAAAAATCAAAATTGCCGTATAAATGTACGCATGTGTTTTCAAAACTCTTTCTAAAAATTTATTGAAGGAAAACACGAAATATCTTACTACATATTAATTATCAAGGAATTAATTCCCATTTTGAATTCTTATTTTGAACTATTAAATAACAATTAATTTTCATTCGTGCATGCGTACAATCACATAATCTTGTTTTCATGTAAATCGGTCAGAGATTGCAATCTCGAAGTTTTATAGCGTATCCTGTTCTAAACAGCTAGCGACGTATTAAAATGTATAAAAAACACTTGGTACTTTTTCCACAATATATTTTATGATCAAGACCGGTTTCGCGAGCATTGCAACTGATGCGTGATAAATGCTCGCCATGAGCGAAACCGGTCCTGATCGTAAAACATATTGTAGAAGTAGTTCTAAAAAAAGGGATTTTTATTATTTTATATGTGCCTTTCCACCAAGAAGTGACCGTTAACATCTTAAAAATGTATTGAAATATCTGTGATTATTATTTTATAATGTACATATTATATAATCATTATTATCTTTTAACACAGTCAAATTACATTTACTTAAGAATTTGCAGCGTAAATTGAAATAATTTTTTTTTTTTGGAAGCCGCATGTTATATATTACAGTATAGATACGATTTTCTTCTTTGCGATTTCAAGAGTCATGAAGAATTTTTGATGCGTATATTTTCATGTATTTCTCTATAACTATTACAGTTTTTCTTGTGATATTTCAGATGACATTTCTCAACTCGGATCGACTTTTTGATCTTATTTATAATGGTGTACAAAAGAACAATTTTCCTAAAATTAATGTAAGATTTTTTTTCAGTTCATGAATTTGTTATAGAACCACTTCCGTGCCGCATGTAAACTTATTGTCATAGCCACCTTTTGTTTCATTTACAATTTTTGAAAATTTAGTTTTATTGTAAGAAAGTAACAAGCTAGGCCGATAAAACAGGAGAGAAGATGTATTGTGTAACTTTTCTACACAGCTATATATATTGATAAGCAAATGTTAGTTTAAGCATAGTTCTGATGATGGCGTGAGCCGAAATAGCTATCAACTATATTTTTTTCACCGTGTAATAATTTATGTCATATTTCAGTATAGTTTGAAATTGATCCGACGAGATCTCGAAATTGAAATGCATATTTTTTTTTAAAAATACAGCAGTCTTTTCGATGATACAATTTTTACCGATTTCCACTGCTCCAATTCAATTTCAAAATCAAGCCAACACCGGTAAAATAATAAATTTTGCAAGTGCATACGGCGTACAGCATGTCTTTATCCTCCAGCGAGTGACAGTTATGGACGGCAGCTCGTCGGAATAAATTCCGTTTTAAAATGCCTCTTGCATGATACAAGTGGAAAATCCTTCACATATGTATACGTTGAACATTCACTTGTGAAACGTGAGCCGTTTTAATATTCGGGTGTGTTCTTTTTCCTGCGATAAATAGCCTTTAATGTGAACCATTCATAAAGTGACAGACTAAATTTATGACACAATAAAATAGCAATTATTGATTTTGTGGTCTTCGTAGACAGTAAGAATAATGAAGTCTGGTTATTCGGCTATGCAAATTTATTTTTATCTGACACAAATTTTCTGGAAATATGATTACTTAGTTAGTCGCTCGTTTATGTTTCGTCTTCAAACAAAAATGTGAGATATCGCATTAATATTAAATGTTCATACTAACGTTTTGAAGATTTGAAGTCAATCTAAAAACATACAATATTATTTTCCTAATTTGGATTTTTGAAACTTTGTACGATACTACATGTTTTGTCACTAATGACTAAAGTTTCAACAATTCAAATTTAATATTGGAATCCATCAAGCAACTTCATCAAATTGTATTATTTTTAATTTATTTAACAGTTTCTTGTACATTTTCGTCAAAAATCTTGCTGTTACATTCATAAATAATTTTAAAAAAAGGTCTGAATAGCAGTGATTTATAATAAAAGAAAATTTTTGAATTACTGTATTAACTATCCGCTATTTCATTTATTCGTTGACAATTAGATAAGCTTTTTACCTCACATTCTCTTTCTTCTATAACTTAGAAGGTAGAGATATTTAATGACGTAGAATTATTTTACCATGTAGAAAACATAAATCATATTAAAATTGTTCATGAAAGATAGTTAGATATTTCCGACCTCATAAAATATTTTTATTTTCCCGCATACCCAATAAAATTAATAAACTTTATCTTGTATCAAGATAGTAAAATAAATATGGTATTATATTAATTTTTTATAATACAGCTAGTATTTTGGTCGGATTCGTATTTTTTGCAACCTGCTGCAAAAAACTACAGTGGCATACTAAACAGCAAAAATAATGTTTGTTCTCTTAAAATTGTTTTCCGCTCTCGTGTTAACATGTATTCATGTATGGATTTAACTGGCCCGAGTTTTTTACTGAACGAAATTTCGCCAAAAAATATCTCGTACTTAAGCAAAGTTATGATCACAATTATTGTCCATAAAAATCTGTCGCATTTTTTTAACAGTTTTATTAAAATTTCGCCCTTGTGATTGAAATTATATTCTGTTTTTCAATATGACAATTTAATTCGGAAAGCTTAAGGTGTCCACTACCCATTTTTCAATATTTATACACGGATTCAGACGTACAAATTGATACATATGTACATTATATGCAGATTGATTTGCTAATTGATATAATTGATAACCATCTGGAGTAACCTTACTCAAAGCTTTTTTACTCGGGCCGTGAACATCCATGTCTTTATTATTTTATGAGGCATCTCCTTAGCTTATATAAGTGACATTAAAAAAAAACTCTAAAAGTATCAATATTTATTTATTATTATACGATTGGATGAGATTTGATTTTGAGGAAAATTCGTAAAACTTTTAATATTTGTAATTTATATATGTGAAGAATATTTGAGGGCCTAAATGGCCACATTAGATGAAGGACATTTTTCTGTATGTTTTTGAACATACTCGTATTATCCAATACATCGGTTTTATTGTTTTAGGATTAAAAGCCGCGATAAAATTCTTTGTGCACTCACCTATCTGGTCAAACACACTATTGCGCGTGCATTCATGATACACCATTCGACATTTTCGTACTGAATACATTTTATCAAAACTGATAACGTTACTATATTATCTTTTTCAAATACATAGGTACATACAAATAAATGGCGGATGACTTAGTCTGTTTTTATCGTCACAACTTAACAGGTGGAATTTCTAAGGAAATATTGATAAATATCTTCCAGTTAACTTAAAGTGAATTTAAAAGTCAAGTGCGTGTGTTATTTTAAAATATCAGTTATCTGCAATAATCAGTACTCCAAATTATCACTTTCTCAATATCATTTAGAACATTCATAATCGTATTCAGTTAAATATCGCTAACACATTAGTGTATATATATCGATACAGTTAATACATTATCAATTTTAAAAAAATTGATTTCCTTTCTTGATTTATCAAAATTTCACTCGTATATTTATTTTTGAACTTATTATTTGATATGGTTCTGAGAAGTTTACAGTGCCTAGGTTTATCTTTGAGCCTCATTAATTGCAGCCATTTAGTAATAAAAAATATCGCTTTGCTTATTAAATTTCACATAAACTTGTATTAGTATATTTTGTATGTATTATTGCCATGTGAAGTCATCAAAATAAATGATTTGTTGATATTATCAAGTATCGATAAAAAATTCGCATGTGTGATAGTGATATACCTATAAAATGATAATTTCAAAATAAATCAAGATAGTTCTCTATTGCTTTATCTTTCATTTGTTTCTTATCAAAAATGAACGATTTTCATAGGTCTAGTAATTATTGCCGTGTTAAATATATGTTCTTCAAACGTCAGTGAACCGAATTAGACTGTAGTTTAAAGTAATGAATTTTCGATGTGAAATGTACAATATGTTCTTGTACGGGTGTTATTCTATCACGTCTCCTGTAGGTACTCATAATTTTATTGATATTATGAAATTATTATCTCCTTTATTTATAAACCATTCGGTTTAATTTTACAAATCGAATCTATTACGTAAGTGCTTTCACGCTCTGGCGTTCCTTTGTTATTTTTTTCAAATATTTCAAGTTTGCAAGCTTTTACAAAAATGTTTTCATGGTTTATATTCAATATTAATATATTTATTATTGTTTAAACATGCTGATAATTAATAGCAAACTTTGAAAGGCTATTGCACTCCGATGCATATTAAAAAAATAAGGTCTATTTTTCTCCTATGAATCTTGTGCAAAACACTTAATCAGTTACGATTTTTGTAAACATATGTTAATAATTGCATAATAAGCTGCTTTAATTTTGCAGTAGGGCAAAATGATTTCCATAGATATTTGACAACGGTTATAGATAAAAAAAATCATCAAATTTTCTTATCAGTATAGTTATCGGTATTGAGGATTGCACAAATCCTCATTATTTGAGTTGACCTTAATTTAAATATTTTACTAATGGCATTTAAAAAAAAATCATTATTATTTTTTTATGCATTCGTCTTATACTAATTGTTACTGAATATAATGAGTTTACAATGTGAATAAATATATAATAATGTATAAGCATGAATGCTATAATTAATAATGAAATATTGGGTTGATGCAAAAGTTATGACCGTTTTTTATCATCCTAGGTAAAAAAAAAATCTTCAGAAATGATGAATAGTATCTTATATTCAATGATTGTATAAAGGATATTTTCTTTCTACTTTCTATTCAGTCTTAGCCTGGCCAAAGTACAGTAAAGAGCCCTTGTATTTTTTCAAAATGGCGATCGATAAAGTGCATTTGCGTCATTGTTTACTTTATGAATTCCGCAAATACAATACCGCGAGTGTGGCAACCAAAAACATTTGCGAAGTGTATGGAGCAGATGTCATCAAAGTTCGATAGGTACGAAGATGGTTTACAAAGTTCTGATCTGGGGATTTTTCACTAATTGATAAACCACGTACCAGGCGGCCATTGAAGTCTGATAACGACAAGTTAAAAGTCATAATTGACACCAATCCACGTATAACCATCAGGAAGATCGCGTCGATGATGGGAGTCAACCAAACAACCGTATCAAGCCATTTGAAGCGTACGGGGATGGTTTCGCGGTACGACGTTTGGATACCTCATCAATTGTCGGCTGTCAATTTATTGGATCGTGTTCCAACGTGCGTTGCTTTAAGTGCGAGACAAAAACATGAACCTTTTTTGCATCGTTTGGTAACGGGAGATGAGAAATGGGTCGTGTACAACAACGTGACAAGAAAAAGATATTTGGCTATATCTGGACAAGCCCCATTAACAACTTCCTAGGCCGAAATCCATCAAAAATAAGTTATGCTTTGTGTTTGGTGGGATTGAAAGGGTATTGTGTATTTTGAACTCTTGGAATCAGACAATTACAGCAGAACGATATTGTCAGCAATTATCCAAATTGAATATTGCCCTTCAAAAGAATAGACCAGAATAGGTAAACAGAAAAGGGGTAGAGTTTCATTACGACAACGCGCGACCACATGTGGCTATGATGACCCAACACAAGCTAAATGAGTTGAATTGGGATGTTATCAAGCATCCACCGTATTCTCCAGATCTTGCTCCTTCCTAATTTCATTTATTCGGATCACTGCAAAAAAAATTAAATGATAAAAAAAAATATGATATCTACTGAAGATGCTTGATGGAACTTCAATATTAAATTTGAATTGTTGCAACTTTGTACGATTCCATATGTCTTATCACAAACGACCCGGGTTTCGCCCTTCGGCATCTTCAGGTATTCCATCGCACGGATGCAACAGAACTGACGTAAAACAATCAGTTAGCAATGTATATATAATATATTAAAATCATTATTAACAGGAATCTACTTACCAATAGGCAAGCAAAAGATTGCAGCTTAAAACAATGTAACAATATTAATCCAATAATAGTTAGCTATAACAACTTTCATTAACGATCTTGCTAATGAGTTGTCGTTATTGAAATGGGGTTTTCAACAAATTTAAATCACGTAATTAAACTATAAATATGTTTTCTTTTATTTAAAGAATGAGTCAGGAGACAGAAAAAAAACATGAGTAAAGAAGTCATGAGATTGTCGATTCATTGAACTGATCTCACGTAAAGGGTACAACAAGGGGGAGTTGGGAAGATTGAGTTGATCGTTAAGAATGAATTTTGAATTTAATAACTGGTCTCTATTAATCTAATTTATAAAATCTCCTGATAAAACAATTTATGGTCCCCCGTGTTATGATGCAACAATTGAACTCCCTCATCCGCGTTAAACGAATGTCCCTCCGACAACAAATTTACTATATAATTTAATATGGTTTGCAAACGTAAATTTGATAAATTAATAGAAACCAGTTATTAAATTCAAACTTCATTCTTAACGATCAACTCAATCTTCCCAACTCCCCCTTGTTGTACCCTTTACGTGAGATCAGTTCAATGAATCGACAATCTCATGACTACTTTACTCATGTTTTTTTTTTGTCTCATGACACATTCTTTAAATAAAAGAAGACACATTTATAGTTTAATTACGTGATTTAAATTTGTTGAAAACCCCATTTCAATAACGACAACCCATTAGCAAGATCGTTAATGAAAGTTATTATAGCTAATTATTATTGGATTAATATTGTTACATTGTTTTAAGCTGCAATCTTTTGCTTGCCTATTGGTAAGTAGATTCCTGTTAATAATGATTTTAATATATTATATATACAATGCTGACTGATTGTTTTACGTCAGTTCTGTTGCATCCGTGCGATGGAATATCTGAAGATGCCGAAGGGCGAAACCCGGGTCGTTTGTGATAAGGCATATCGAATCGTACAAAGTTGCAACAATTCAAATTTGATAAAAAATTGACACAATAGAGCAGGTAAAAAACATCCCTTACTACATTTTTCGCATCAAAATCCACGGAATTTTTTGCTAATGGTATTAGTTAGTTGATAGAAAGATGGGAGAAGGTTATAAGAACGGATGGAAATTATATAATTGATTAAATAAATAATACAAATCTAAAAAAAATGTTTAATTGTATATGTAAAAATACGGTCATAACTTTTGCATCAACCATAATAATGCAATATAAAGCACAAAGTAATTTGCTAAATGAAATATCAGTAAATGCAAAGTAATATGAAAAATGAAAAAGTGAATGCAACATAATTTGTTGTGTTAAGTAATTCTTTGAGGCATAATAATCGTTCAAAAAAATTTAATTTTTTTGATATCATTTTCAATTTTGTCAAGACATTCATTCATTCCCATGCCACAAAAGGCCTAGTTGCGAGCCATTTATTTTAATATGCATCATTTCACAAATGTGAACACACTTAATATAAATTTTACTGTTCGTGGCGGTAAAGTAATGGACTTTTGTGGCTGTGAGACTTGTAGTTTCTCGTTAATTGTTGAACGTTACTGTTTCATAATTTCATTTCAGATTATCCACACATTAGTTCCCTCTTGAGTATCTTTCATTATAAACCTACTTTCATCCATTTACCACTCATAATGATTATTCATGATGACTGATTTATTATATTGTTATCTAGTTAATGTGTTTCGCCACATATGACACTTTATGATTATTTACATTATTCGATTAAGTTCTCGAGAATATTATGAATATCTCTCCAGTGTCAGCTTAGTGCCCGTTATTTTGTGTGGAGTGTCGTCTTCAACACTTTCGATCAAGATGCCGTTATGGTGGCAGCTTTGCGATGCAAGCATCATGTTTGCGTACCCCGTTCTTTTCATGGAGACAATTGCTGCACCGATAGCTGTGAGAGAAAGGAGTTAGTCCTTGTTAAACTATCATAATAGTTCTAACGATAACGTTAAGTCAAAATAACTACCAATTTTATCTTGTAATTATTGTGAAATGAAATAACTGTGTTATGTTAACGCTTATTTTTTATTTCTCTCATTTCAAAATAGCATAAATGTAATTTTCATAATTCGTTTTTTTCTATTAAGTTTTAAATGCGTTTTATTATTAAAAATAATTTTTAGATTATTTTACACCTGATGATACATCAAATTGGCAAAAAATATACTTGACTTTTACACAAAAAGGTGACAGGTGAAAGGTCTTATTAAAAGAAACAATAAAAATATTTGCGATATATTATATATTGCAACATAAAGCCATCGTCAGAAATATGCCTAATCGGAATTTATATTCACTTGTGATTAAATCATCGATAATTTTTGCTATATTATACGTGTATTAAATTTATTAAAATTATCAAAGATCAAAAAACTATTTTTCATGCTTACCCCATGTAAATGCCAATCTGATCAATCAATATCTAAAGGTGCTAATTATCTTAAAATTCCAATGTTTTGTAAAGTTAACCAGATAATGAAGATTTTATAAAATATATATTTCGTTTACGTGCTATGAACGCGCTGTAAGTATTTTATTAGAAATACATGTTCGTGTCCACCTTTTTATGCCATATTTAGCTAGAAGTCTTTAATTTATACACATATAAATCCAATTCCATTAAAATAACTATCGAAATTTCTTCCACCGTTTAATTTTCCAAGACTATTTTAACTTAGCATCGTGTTCTTTCTCGCCTCCGTCGACTTAAAATACTGCCTAGTTTCAAAAAAACGACATAATAACTTTGCCGAGATTCTCCCCAGTGTCACAAATACACCCCTAACGAATTTCTGCAAAAGTTGGCTGCCAACGTATTTCAACTTTGTCTTACTTTGGCATTTCTTTTCTTCCATAGCTCTCTGCTTTTGCTCGGTTTACAGACGAGTGCTTTTTTTTATTCTACCAACTCTCGACCGCTTTGTATTATGCAGGTTATGCGCATAGTAAACATATGTCAACCAATTTCAAAAACTTGCATATATCTATTTTATGTAAACATCATATTTTGAACATTTCCATATGCGCTAACGACGCGGGATTCGCCTTTCGAAATTTTCGAACATTTAAAAACACGGATACATTCAAGTAACAGTTGTTATCGTTTATATAATATACAAGATTAATTAGTAAAAAATACTAGGCCCCGGAACTATAACGGTATCTGAATTAATTGGGAAAATAATTTCAAATAAATAATTACAAGCGCATAGGATTTTCAATTCTACAATGACCGTAAAATTTCTATTAGGAACATAGTAAGTAATTTAAAGCTTCTTTGATATCTTGATTCTATATGCCGATTTTAATGAGGTGAGAAATAATGTATGAACCTTTATGCTTTGATACATTATTTTATTATCTCCAAGATTTCTCTTTTTAATCTGAAAGCAGTTAATATACTGATATGTTTATATTCTTGTCTACGCGTGGTTTTTACCATGTAAAAGTACTGGCAATCACTAAATTTTTATATATTCTATCTTTTATTTTAATTCGTTATCGGCTCAACGAATATTTCCAATATGAAGATTTTCTAAAACTATCAGCGTTTATTTTTTTAATTTTAGAGGTGTATCCCAAATAGTTGATTATATGCCAGTACCTAGCGAATTCTGAATCCTCAGACATGTTCTTATGTTAAAACGTTTGTTTGATATTTGATTAGTGTTTTTTTATAATGATTATCTATTACACATCGTATCCATTGTCAATGGAAATTTATTTCATTTTTTAGTTCGATTTCCAAATTTTCTTTACCCTGGAACATACTTAACTGTCTGTGAATTTATCAAAAAAAATCTACTTACTTGAAGGAAAGGGGTAATTTGAATTTTTATGAATATCGGCTCATGAAAATGTAGTTTTGCGGTTGCTTGTAAACTTATGAAAATAGTTTTTAGTATCAATATTATATCACAAATATAGATTTCAGTAATACCGACTGTTAGCAAACTTATTTTGATCATTGAAATTTGTGTATATAAATAAGATGCAATTTATGTAACTTTTATTACAATACTTTTAAGGTGTTAACTGTCACTCGTTGATGGGAAAACGTGATATTTTAAATAATATAAACACATTTTTAGTACTTATTTCCACAATATATTTGTTGATCAGAACCGATTTCGGTTTATTATAACAATTCAACATTCGATAAATACAAAAAATATTTAAATTATGGTGTTTGAATAGGCAATACGATATGTTTTATATCTCTTTGTAATAAATTATGAGTAATTAGCAAAACTGAGTGAAATTAAATCATGACGTAGTTTTGGCGATGCTGTAAAGCCAAATTAACCACCAAAAATTTTAAATATTCTTTTAATAAATCATGGTTGAACTACACTCTCAAAGATTTATTGCCTTTAACGATTCGCTGTAAAAAACCTACCGTTTACTCATTTATAATCTTAAGTCATTTAAAATAAATAGATTATGTATAGATATAATCAATAGCTGTAATATTTCTACTATTTCAGTCGACGCTTAATTTTATGTCTAAAACTGGGACAGGGGTAGTGTTAAGCATCGTAAAATATCTACGAATTCCGTCAAAAATTTAACATTTTTTTACGCTTTACTCTTTTGATAAAAAAAAAGTTTTATCAAGGGACGCTCAGAATTAATTTTCGTGGAAATTATTCGGTGAAAAATTGTCTCTCTTGCAGATGATATCTTTCAACCTGTGTTATTCCGCTCGGCGGTCTGGAAAAATTAAAAGAAAATGTTGTTTTACAATCTATATAAGATAAATACTAAACGATATCGCAGACGAACCGCACGATTCGACGCCCTTTGCCCGTGTCCAAAAATAATCTTCGTAATGGAACTCGCGTATGTAAATGTGTATGCATAGTATCTTCCTGGACGAATGAATTCATAAACATTCCCCAAAGAGCGTTTCGTTTCTTTAATCTACGACCTCTGTTAATTATTCGCTCCCCTCTTCGCGGTACATCATCCCACTTTGCGCATTTTTTTTCATTATAAAAAGAGGAAAAATACGATGAAAAGCGAAAACACTTTTGCAGCGGAATGAGTTGTTTTTTGGCTGTCATCCTTGACGTTTTTCGAACGAAAGACGTAACCGTTGACCGGGGAGTCGGTGGGCTGGAGGTGTAATGTCCGCTCGTTTTTTGTGGGTCGTGATTTAACATTATTTTTTAATTATTCATTTATTCTTTATTGATCGTAATTTTGATTGAAATAAACCGCTCTTTTATTTTACGTTTGTTAATTTGAAACATTATTTTTTTACGGAGTTCTTCGCAATTCGTTTATTAACACCGTATCAATTATATTGATTCTAGCTAACAATTTGCTACTGTCTATTTATTATGTTTACTATTATAGTATATGCGATGGTACCTCTTACTATTTTAACTCTTTGCTCTCCAAAGATTTTTTAAAAAAGTTTCTAACAGCTCCAAGCATTTTTTAGCTAATTTTCTCAAAAAAATGATATTGTTGTTAAAAGTCATAAAACAATCGTTTTAAAAAAAATTAAAAAAGGATTTATTGCCAAGATATTTATTTATTGATCAATATTATTATTATTATCAATTTTTAAAATTCGTTCCGGTATGATAGATAGTATTGCAATCAGAACATACCAAACAATCTTTGTATTTTGTGCCATCAAATATAAAATGCGGAGCATAATCTAATCTTTGTTTCTGATCAGTTGTTGATGCATCACTATGAATCCGCCTGACACGCCCTCTTGTAACTCTTGGGCTAACATCTTCCTCTGAATTAGATTCAGTTGCAATAGGTATAGTAGATATCGATATGGTGACCGTTGAATCTGATCCGATGAAATGTTCTTTGTCAGATAAATCCAGTCGTTTTAATATCTCATCCAAATTATCCATGTATTCATTACTGCTTTCAAATTCATTGACAGACGAGATCTTCCTAGCTCGAGACATTATAGGGCTATAAATTATTAAAAAAAACTATTCACAACGATATATAATTATCTACACAATATGTAAAAACTCAGTTGCAATCCAAAAAAATTACAACTCTTCACAAACATAATGTTGACAGTGACAGTTCTGCGGCGCTCGAATAGCCGAACCTCAACATATTTTTTCCCACATTCCAGGTAACACTGAAATGGCTCAATTCGAAAGGAAATATTTATTATCCCTTCTAGAACATGTACCTTAACTCACCAGGTTAAAAAAATATCAGAGAAACTAAAAACAATTTGTAAAATAAATTAAGAAAAAATTGTCCACACGTTGTGGACATTGGAGCTTCCAGTGAAAAATAAATGTCCACTACGTGTGGACATTGGAGTACAAAGAGTTAATATTACTCGAAAACTGACCACTTCTGAAAGGCTTTTCGGACAATCCATGAGGCAAATCTTGCCTTTATAATGTTATATTTTTTTCTTCGACAATAAATTCTATAAATTGATTTAGAAAAAAATGTTTTCACACTGAAACTTGAACCCATCAGATCCATGATGGAAGCCAACCACGTTGACTACTGCAACACAGACCCGAAAATTTTTTGTCACAATATTTATAATGCACGAAAACCTATGATAGATGTCTCGATATATATCCGCTCGTAGTCTAAGGTTGCATTCGGGACAGTTGAAAATGCTAGCGATGAGCGAAACCGGTTCTGATCAACTATATATATATATTGTGGAAATAGTAATAAAAATGTGTTTTTTTTATTTTAAATATTATGCTTTTTCATCAATAAATTACAGTTAACACCTTAAAAGTGATCAATCACACACATACATTTATATATATATTATGTTACAAATGTTTCCATTTAATTTGTCTGTGAATGAAAACAGTGAAATGGAAAAAATAAATTGCAGTGCAAATTTTATCGCAAAAGTTCGCTTAGTGCGTTGCGAGAACTTTTAAAATCGTAAAACTTGTCGCATTTGAAATTATTAAGTCGACCGAAAATAATGCAGTATGTTTTCATTATTGCTCATTTATTTGATAAGAAAATTTGCATATCACAAAGCTCACAGTGGACTGCAACCGTAATTCTGCCACGTTCACGTATGCCTCGGGTGCCATGCGTGAGAATATGCAAGCTAAGATATGTCTTTTCTTGGAAATAAGTTGGTTTTTATCAGTCGATTCACTAACTTTTCTATATGAATGCTTCATCAGTAATAAGTATATTGTCTTACGTTGAATACCAAATTTATTATTCTTATTTAATAAAAATATCTAAATTATTATTTTAATATTTTTTGTAGAGAATACGTACTTTTGACTGACATGATAATCCTCTAGTATCGCAGTCTCTAATCTAATTTTAAACTCTACCGATAGGCTTCTGACTTCTGAAATTATAAGAGCCAAACCGGTGCTGATTATTGTAGTAAGAAATTTGAAAGTTATAGTAAGCAAATTTTATTTTATATATTCTAATAAACATGAATTTGTTGTCAGTATACTATGACACTCGACAATAATCCGTGAATTTTTAAGATCGCCTCGAACATAATTTCGTTCAGAAAACTATTCAAAATACCGTATTCGTTTGTGTGCATATTAAGTCATTGTTCATTAAATGTATATAATTGAACAATGCTTTAAATGTATTTAAGTTTGTCTTGGAATTGGCTATTTGAAAGTATCAATTATTTTATATTGAACGACTTGTGTACTTTCATTCATACATCTGGTTAATGTGTACTTAACACGCCACACGTCTACATGCTAACCGAAAATAAATCCAACTTCATAATGGATTTCAGAGTCGATCAATTCTTACATAGTTTCATTAGATTTATTTTGAGTAAATATTTTCTTATTAAATGCAATATTTAACTCGTATAATAAACTTAAGAAGAATTTAACTAAATTTCTTTCAGTCATTTGTGAAGCTAGTGGGCTTTCTTACTATATTTCCTCTCGAGTAACCGTTATATCCATTTCAATCAAGGAATAGAAAAAATACGTTTATAGAATTTATTATTTTTTTGCGAGATTTTCTAAAAAAGCGTGTTTCTCTTTATTTTTTAATAAAATACGGTTTTAAGCATCGAGAACACATTTGCAATTTTATTACGCACCTTCCATATAAAAAAAGAGTTCGGTTATCATTGATACCTCGTATAGACGCGAAACATGTTAACACACCTTTGAACCCAATATTTTACTTTCATTATGAAAATAACTTGCACAGAGAAACCTTTGTGCTTTGTTATTTGAGAAACTTTTCAATAATAGTTTAGTAAATACATTTTTTCTATTTAAATCGTTTATCATTATTACACGTCTAATACAGTGACTTTATAGTCACGTTGTAGAATTACAGTCCCACCGTTTAAGGCGCTGTCGTTTCTCGTTCATAAAATAAGTTCGCCTTTACTTGGTGGTTGTTTCGAAAGCTGTCGATTTTCATCGGTGATTACGAAACTTTTTCTTTTGGCTTTTTTGTACTCGCATCTGGATGATATTGCCTCACGCTACGGAAATGGTTTTTCTTGATACATTCATGTGTGCTGCGCTCTGCCTATCACTGAAACGTCTCCCGGGTGAAATATTAAAAGTGTTCCCATTCCTAACTGATGATTTTGTTATTTTTTATTTTTTTTCATTTATTAAAAATTACTTGTTTTTTTCGTCAACGTCTTTTTTAAACATTAATTCATTCAGTGATGAGGTATTTAAATTTATTTAGTTTGTATAATACTATCGATCCTCGGCATTTATAATGGCAATAATAATGCATTTATTGACCATATTAAATCTATTTGAAGATAATATCTGTAAATAGTATTCGAATATAACAACTCAATAAATGTTACTATTTTTTCATCTATACTGGAAATTCCAATTGCTATCGCAGTCAATGACACCATTGGATTCAGTTAATTACTATAAAGCCTCAACATACATTGTTTTTATTGTCAAATTACTTGACTCTGTATTCAAATTCATTATTAGCTACCGGTTGAGATGGAGGACTTGCTATCTTATAAGTCTGTCTTTTGGGTTAAGCGATATTATTTCTTTAATGTTTTTCATTCATTTAATTAAAAATAATTAGTTGTATTCCCGCGCTGATTGAATTGTTTACGTTATATTTTTTTCGTGAATGCTTTCTTCGTGAAATTTTTGTCTAATATAATACTTACACAACAGTCTTATTTTATTAGTAAGCTACTGTCTTTTATAATTGTAACATGCATTACGTTATTACTTGTAATCTTCGTAATACATTAAGCGGATATTGATCAACGAAAACATCGGCAATGTCGGTCTCATTTACATTTTATTATTTGTTCAATTCAATTTTATTTTCCTACAATCACTCGTGTGTTTATGCAACTGCTAATTCACGGTCACCTTCCATAACCCCATTATGATCAATAAATTAAATAAGTTTACCCCTTGCCGTCATGGTTTATGCAGAGCTTTACGTGACAGAACTTTTAATGATGTGATTTTATTCTTAAAAATAAATGTACACTATTTTGTTAATTAATAGAGCCATTATTTTTTCATTCAGCCAAAGTTTGCTACCAGTGCCGATACCACCTTAAGCCAGCTTGCTACAAGAGCTGAATATTATAAATATGTAAATATCCGATCATGAAGTTATATAGTTCGGGCTTAGAAAGATCTTGTACTTATAAAGTTTCACAATAAACTAAAATTTGTATGCGTGGCGTGGTTTTTACCATGGGCCCATGAAAAGTTTCCATTAGCCGAATTGTGTGAAGTAAACATAGCGTAATCCGTGATATCATAAAGATGCCAATAGTAGAGTTGCCCGGACGCTCGGCCGACTCTTCCAGCAGTATAATTTAATTACTTTGATGCAATGCGACCCTCTGCTGTTGTGTGGCGCCGCACGCCCTCACCCCTCGGCATACATGTACGATTTTAGTACATCCATAAATACACATTCGCGTAAAATTTAGTAAACATGTAGTTTACGCAAAAAAATCATTTACCAAGTTAGCAGTTCTATAAAATATGTTTATTTAACTCAATTAATGATTATTATTTAAAAAAAAATAACACTGAGTTTCCATTCAACTACGTTTTTTTGATATGTTAAAGTCATCTGACTCTTCCAAACCGTCGTCGATTTGATTTTTACTAAAAATTTTCAAATTAAAACAGAATTTTAAATTAATAATTGACAAATTCTTTAAATCATCAAATACAACATGTCTAAATATTTATTGATATAACGGATTGTACTGAAATGTTTTTCTTTTACAAATGAATTGATGGCCGCAATATTTGTTTTCGCGGAATAGTAAAAACGTTTACTACAAAATATAAGAACCCTCTGTGTTTGATTATTTTATGTGAATATATTCCACGTTATTTGTTCATTTTGAATGCAATTTTTGACGAGAATATGTTAAGTGTTTTTAATTGCTCCAATAAATTTTAAATAGTATTTCATCGCAAAAAATAAATGGAATTGAATTTTATGATTATTTGATGACGGCGCTATTCAACACACGTATTTGTTTTTTGTTTCGCATACTTTCCTCTTGTGTCATTTCCATCTGTTTTTTTTTATGTGCCGTATTAACGTATTTTTTTTATTGTTTGATATTACACTTTGACAATTAATTAAATATGTTTAACGTCTCTCTTTTACTATTATTGTTGTCGATCCTTTGTCTTGCGAACGCCGAATTAGTATTCTTGTTTTGGAATTGTTTGAAGATTCTTATTACATAGTTTGTTATCTGGTCCATTAAAACTTTTATTGTGTTCTATAATTATTAGAATCCTCCCGCCCTTTAGAAGCGTAGATTCGCATTGTTTTATCGTTCGGGTCAAGGAAAGTATGAGCAATAATTTCTATAACATCGGTACTTCAGAGCATTATTACCTCTATTAAACTGAATTATTTAATATATTCGAGACACAGCATTGGTACTTAAACTGTATGTTGATGTATAAAATCTGATTTAGGACTAAATTGTGTTCACAATGTTCAAAATTGTTAGGACAACATTGTGGTTGTTTTGCTATTGATACAATATTGAAAACCGTATATATATATATATATATTTCAACGCATATATTATATATATATATCACTTGTAATGTGTTAACTGTCACTTCTTGATGGAAAAGTATGATATTTAAAAAAAACACATTTTTTATTTTATTTATTTCCATAATATATTTTTTGACCAAGACCTGTTTTGCTCATCGCGAGAATTATCAACTGATCCTTATCAAAAAATATATTGTGAAAATAAGTACTAAAAATTAGTTTTTATTAAAAAAAAAAAAAAACGCATTTATATATTATGTTTTCAAAACACTTCCAATGTAGTCACTTGCAGATATACTCAATAATTTAAATATATTTTTTAGTTTTGGTTGATCGCTCACTAATAATGCAGATGTGTTTCAACTCGAGGATAGAAAACGTCGCAAAGTGAAATTCAAAACATTTCTATTGATTATTTAATTGAAAATGTGAATATTACTTGGAGTAAGTGAATAATGTATATTATATTGGTTAGTGTGGGTGACTTCCATTATATATTAGTATGTATTCTTGCGTACTTTCGTTACTAAACATTATAATACATTGATTAACTTAAATTAAATTAATGTACCAATATATGTATACATGAAATTAGCTAACATGTTGTTTATATTTAAGATGCAAATATTTTTCGTACAAGGTGTTCAAAACATGTAAATCTATACGACAAATAATACTGCTACCCTTAAAAGTACTCCTGTAAAATATTCCCGCAAAGCCTGCGACATATGCGGCTTACCCGAATCCGATAAAATTGACCGTTAAAATTGACCTACTTCGTTTCAAGCAAAGGCTTTTCTTCATACTGAACACTCACGGAAAAATTGCTTCGCCGATAAAAAAATCCTTCACATTCTCGCAAAAATAGAATCGACAAATTCTAGTAAAAATATTGTTTATCATCGATGAAATAAAATCATCTTAATTAGATTATATTATGAATGGTAATTAAAACATATTTAAATTTTATATAAATTTCTGTTAGGGCACGAAATCAGTTGATAATGCTCACAATAAGCGATACCAGTCCTGATCATAAAATATATTTTTTCGTAATATTTTTTTCTACACACATCACTGAAAAAAATCACAAATGATTAAATAAAATAAGTTTACGTGTGCCAGACATGTTAAAATATATTTTTCATATCTTTATACCCATTTAAACATATTTTATTTGAAATTTGAATTGTTAAAACCATGTACGATTCCACATGTTTTGTCACTAAAGTGCCGGGATTCGTCTTCCGACATCTTCAGACATTCTATCACACGGATGCAACAGCTTTTATTCGATTTGGAAATAGCATTTAGCTATAGATAGTGAATTATGATAGGATTTTGTTATAAATTTGACTCGAACTTGAGAGATTATTTGAAGATACGCTAAAGAAACTATTATCATTTAATGGTGATGAATTGCCACGTTATTATAATTACGTTATTACTTCAACGATATTCACATTAGCATCCAAAATATCTCAAATTAACCTTTTTCTTTTAGTCGCCATCTATTGATAACATGAAAGGCTTTAACAAATTACTTGTAACAACTTAAATATGAATTATATTCGTATTTATGGTGTTTCTGAGCATCTATTGATATATGAACTGTTTTTAGAATTCAGGTTTGAAAAAACGTAATGTGGCAATCGACCACGCATCAAAGAAATATATTTTGTGGTATCACCTTTGCATTTCTCAGTTTGCATGGATTCACTTGCTTCTAAAAATCATCTGAATAAATATATTTTTTCTGCTTCTCTTAATGTATGCCAAAAATAAGCCAACTTTAGAGTGAACTTTTATGTATATATTTAGGACGCAAAATATTCTAAACGAAAAAGTGTCTACTTTGGATGTTTAAAATCTCAATGAACTTTTCGCTGTCTTCTTTTGCGAACACGATTTTTATTTTTCTGTTGATGTTAATCTTTTTCAAAATTTTCTGTATATCTGTATTTATTTTATGAAAGTATAAACTCAAATTCAAAGTTATTTATTTACGAATTTGACCAGTTATCAGGACTGGTCAAGTTCGTTTATTAAATAAAATTTATAATTTTCTTTACGAGTGTTCAACATGATTTTGTAATAATATACGTTATTGGACTTTATAATGCATGTTTATCTTATAAACGATGACAATATCGCTGAAACCTTGCTTTGGCGTCGCGACATATTTCCGCCAGGAGCCCTTATCAGAGCGACGTCGGCACGATGTCAGGCGTCGCCGACCGTCGTGATCGACCGTCACGAAAGTTTAAAGTTATTAGTTGAGCGGCTGTTTGCAGATTTCTGTCACTAAACAATGTCATGTTTTTTATTCCTGAATTCACCTACTAATAAAAGAATAAAGATTCGAAAACTCTTTTTACGTATTATACAACGTTTAAAAAATTCAATTCAATTTCCTCCCATCCTTTTATCCTTACATCAATATGGCAACTTAATGATTTTACAATCTTGAATTCTCTACGTAAATAACTTTTAATGCTATCTACAAAAAAACAATGCTTTTCAAAAAAAAAAAAAAAATATTACACGGATGGATTGAAATCTTAAAAGTATAATAAAAACAAATAGTATAAGCCTTTAGTCATTAGATTCATTAATCACATTCACGATTTTATAAATTTATACAATCGTAGTATAATATAACAAAACAAATAATGTGCTAATATATGAATAATCTAGAATGTATTTTGCCTAAATTCTCTACGTACTCTTTACTGCATACTTCCATAACAGTTTACATATCTGGGTATGCAATTACACGAACGCAGATTCACAGAATTACATTTTTTAACTCTCGTTGACCTCGTTATATAAATACCCTCTCTCAATTCTATTGCAGTAAAGAACATACTTCATTGTAATAAACATATATTTTAAGCACACATTGTATACTTAAGTACCCCATCAATATGCAAAGATTTCCAACAAAGTGCTGGTATTGTCTGAAGCTTCTACGAACTGTAAATCGCAGCTTATAACGTGTACATACATGACCAAGGGCCATAACATATAAAACGAAATGATGTAAAAGCTCTGTGTGATTGAAAATGTGCTTTTGGTAGGGTTGGAGCTATATTTTTTTAAGTTATTAGATTTATTATTTTTAAATATTTCTTCTACGACGTCTATTAGTTTATTTCAGATTCGGTCATCGGCTTATTGTAATTTATGATATCGACTGAAGGTACTTGATGGAATTTCAATATCAAATTTGAATTTTTACAATTTTGTACGATTCCACATGTTTTGTCACTAATGACTCGGGTTTCGCCTTTCGGCATCTTCAATCATTCTATCACACGGATGCAACAGAACTAACATAACGTGTCGTCAGTTCTGTTGCATCCGTGTGATGGAATGTCTGAAGATGCCGAAAGGTGAACCCCGGGTCGTCGTTAGTGATGAAACATGTGGAATCGTACAAAATTGTAACAATTCAAATTTGGCTTATTGTAAATTGTATTAAATGTGCTTCTATTTAGATATGTATAATAAAAAAAAACTTTTTAAGATATTTGAATCGCTTCACTGATATATCCTCTGTCGTAAAATGTTTCCGTTAATATTGATCATCCAAAATTTTTACTTTTTTATATATACATTCAGGTAATACTTGTATCAAATATTTTTATAGCTCTTTTTTCTACTCCGCCCTATTGCGGGCAGCCATGTCTTCATCCAAGCCAGCCAACGTTAAAAATACGTCGGAATTGTGTCATAAAAACTGTTGTATTTCATCAGCTGTAAGAAAGAAAATTATGTCGCGATAAGGATCCGCAGACTTCCCAATTTTCTCATCCCTCCGTTTTCTTACATAAAAAGCCCAAGATAACCCAATCAGCAACGTTCTCTGCTATATCTTGAGCTCCTACTCATCTCGTCAGGATTTTTGCGAGTCGAATAATCTCCTGAAGAATTCATACGACTCGCGTGTTGTGCCCCGATCTACTCATTCGCACTGTTATCTCAAATTCTAAGAAGTCAAAGTATTAAGTTTTTTTTATTACATTCTCATCCGTGATTTTCTTACCAACTCGCCCCCTACCCAAAAAAAAAGCGTAGAATTTATATTACAAACATGCAGAATACAAATGTGCGAATATTTCCTTCTCTCGTTTTGCCCTCTGCAGTGGCCAAGCCGTAGCGCAGTTTTTTTTTATTTATTTATTTTCATGTGTATATTTCATTTAAAATCGTTTTTTATATATGTTATAAGGTATATGCTTTTTTTTGTATTAATTAATTTTTAAATTTCATTAAATTCTAAATACATATTTTAATCACAGTATCTATGACACGGATGCAACAGAACTGATAAGCGTAATGCCTGAAGATGCCGAAAGGTGAAACGCGGTCAAAACGGGTTAGTGACAAAACATGTGGAATCATACGAAGTTTGAACAATTCATATTTCATATCGAAATTCCATCAACCACCTTTAGTCCCTATCTTAAATATTTGTTTTAATATTATTCAATCGTATAAAGATACACTAACAAACATGGATTACCCGTAATTAGAGTGTAAAATTATGATAGCATTTATATTTTTTTTTTAATTTGTATTCAAAAAAATGTAAACTTTTCCAACTTGTCTTGTGAAAATACTCATTTTTCCTTGTAAATTTTTTACTAAAATAGAATGTAATCAATATTTTTTGAAAATTTTTATTTAAGGTTACGTTTTTTAATCAGTATACTATTTTTAGAAATACATACTTTGAATTTAGCATTCAGTTATATAGACTTCTGTGGGTATTTTTTTTTTAAATTTTTCCTTGAAAGAAATAATTTAACAAACAATTTTTATCCAGGACGACTAATCAAGAAAAATCGCTCGCAATATTTCATTGAATATTGAGAAAGCAATTGAATATTGTAAAATCACTTAATTGTGTATTTTTCCTATAGACTTTAATATCTTTGTATTTTTTTATATTTTTTTACAAACCATTTTTTTCGTAATTGCCTCAGGTAAATATATATATTTTTGTGTGGTTGGTAAACTTTTCTATGTTTACAAGCTTTGATGAAATTAAGTTTTAAAATTAGATGAATGAGTCCGTTCTAGTTGTTTATTGCTCACGGCCGATTTGCTTTCAGGGGCGGCTTCATTCGAACCGAATGAATTTTTGGGATACAATTAACAGATATGAAAGTAAGCCTTGACTTGATTATACCCTACAATCTACAATGATTTTAATGTTCTCAACTCTGTGATACAAAAGTGTCTGAACAATTATAATTTTTATTGTTTTTTTCTACCATGCTACAAGCTATCACCTTACTTACTAATAAAAATCTAGACGAATATTCAGGAATCATTCGCTCATATATAATATGGCCACGTATGATGCAAAAACATCAAAAGATTTGATACACGTAGCAGGTGTTGCTTAAAACGTATATTTAGTTACACATTTGATTGAAACAATCACACGAACATGCTCTCTATATAAATATTGAGCACTAAAATGTATCATTGGCAAACATGATATAAATATTAAATACAAGAATTCCACTGTTTTGGTTAGGGAAAAGTAGGTCTTTGTTATTAATGATAAAATCTTTGTTAATAAGTAAGTGAGATAATTTCTGCTATAAATTGCATAATTTTATGATTTTATTAGTATTTTAGTATGTATTTTTAATAGTTTTTTATTTTGAAAATTCACCTTCGGCATATACTTCGCGTATTGTTATTTTTCCGGAAAGAAGACTCGTAGTCAATTGGAATAATGGTTTTGGTTATGGTGGCATTTTGCGGCTAGTCGCTTAAATACACAATAATGTTTGTCGTTCAATAAAATTAATAGTCGCCTGGAAAACACTTGAATAAATCCTTTTTAATATATTGGACTTCATAGCAGTTTCGTCGAGGTCCCTGTACCTTTTGCAAAATCCCCGTCGGATACCTGCAAATATCCCACTGTCCGTTGCCACCAAGAAATAATTCACGCCACTGAAGGTGTTCCAGGTTTAATGACATCCAATAGCCCAAGTTTCGGGTCGAAATGACCCATTTTAGTGAGCACTAGACTTGCCGTAGAGAAACCTACAAGCCTCGGGACTTTCCCGTGAAAAACATTACTTTGTATCGTTATTAAATTTTGATGGGACTACCGTCTAGGAGCGTGCTAGTTTCTCATCAATCTTGATAATTTAGAACTTGCATAAAATATACAAATCTATTTAAAACTATGCATTTATGTGCAGGTAATATTCACTTTTCGTAACCTGAACTGTTATTTTTTTGTTTCAAAAATATGTTTAAAATTTCTGCTATACTGATTTTGTTAAAGAATTATTGATGCTAATTGACAGTTGCTTTATAAAAATATTAATCATTCGATAGATAGTTAAGTTATAAATTAATCTTATACAAAATTGAAATCTTCTTCCGACAGCGACATAAAGAATTTTAATATAATAAAATGGTTATTTTTATCACTACTAAATACAGCCAAATTTTTATCTTACAATTATTATATAGCAATATCGTTAAACTTCAGATATCAAGTTGTAAATGTTGTATTCATTAAAATTAGACGAATTAAATTAGGCCAGTTACCTCTATCAAAGTTGTCGTAATCTTGTAATAATGATTTCTGATAAAAAAAAAACTTATCAATATATTTCTGCTAAATAAATTTTCTCTGAAAATTCTAATTCTCAGAAACATGATACATTAATGTGTATTCAATTTATACAACGGAAACATCAATTTGTCCCCATTGTTTTTTGTGATAACTTGAAGAAGGAAATCATGGGCATATGCAACGTTTTAAACCTACACGCTCTCTTATAGAGACCGACTAGCAATTTTCGTTTAAATTTTGTACTGTTATTTCACGTGTAAATATTCGTCCTTTTGACATTCACGTATATTTTTACTCTGCCCTTGTGAGATTTCGATGCAAGTGGCACTTGGCATAAAAAAAAGTTCATTGTAGTTGGGGTAATCGTTTATCCAGCAAATAGGCTGAGACAGGAATACGAAGAATGATGACTAATTTTTTTTTACCATATTATCAAATTTTATTTTCATTTTCTAGCAAGCAAACAACACGCGATGTTTTCACACGCTTTCTTTCTGACCCTTTTTACGTCAAACTTTTTTCCAGCCTTTTTTTGTGCAGAATAAAGTCTTTTAAGGCACTATGTATGTTTATATATATTACTCTACTATATCATTAGCGAGTCTTTAGTTTAGAGTTTCGCTATAAAAACGTTACGAAAGTTGAACAAGTGCTGGCCGCAGCGAAAAGTGCTCGCAGAAGTTTGAAATACCTCATTTCTACTTTTAATTGCGCACATTTGCTCTGTGAAGGGTTAACCTTCTCACTTATTTTATTTTATTTTTTGATAGCAGGCCGAGGGTTTTTAACCATTTCCCTTCTATCCACTCTAGTGTGGCATCCAAGAGAAAACTGTGAGAGATTCATTACATTATTTGAAAGGCCTAAGTTCATTTTATCTCTCGTTAGGTTTTTTGCTTCGCTAATAACTTACAAGTATAATAATTCTATAAGCGCGCAATTTTTTTATTTTCATACATACGTCCAGAAACGAATCTAGCAGACTTCAGTCACCAAAGAGCGCCTCTACAACTTCCCCTTCATAATATATACCAAAGCCCGATAAAAAAAAAATTATCGTCACATAATATTAAATTACGATGTTCTTTATATTTTAAATTAAGTCAGATTTCGTTTATGAACCTTTTAAAAATATACATTAAAATATTATCATTTTTGAATATTATTTTGTTGGACTACCAAAACCGTAGTGAATAGCGTAGTATTAAAAAATAATTACTTAAAAATTAATAGCGTAGTATTAAAAAATAATTACTTAAAAAATTTTGTGCATAATGCTAATCAATAAAAATATAATCACAATATTCCAAAATATATATTATTGAATATCAATACAATATTTTTTCTATCAATTTATAAGCGATCCTGCCATGTTATTGCTAGCTTAATTAAATTATTTGATCCGATTGTCCTGATTAAACGGTAGTCATTTGGTAAAATGGATACTCAACAATCTCCTAACACCATTCTACCACAATGAAAACGAGAAAGCAAGTGGTGATCAATATGGAACATTCTTCATTCTTCTGTCAAAATGCACATCAACGAATACCGAAATAGATAAATGTTATTATTATATTAAATTAATAAATTTTTTGCTTCTCTTGCTGTTTGCAATTAAATTATTAATCAGTGTTTATGAGATCTATTTATGGAAATAAATAATATCCCCCTAAAAGACGTCCTCGATTGTGTGGTACATACAATACATATTATTAAGATCAAGACCGGTTACAAATTAAAGTAATGCCGTTTCACTTGAAATGTGACAGTTTACTCCTTAAAAGTGTATAACTTTCATATTTAGTTTAAATATTGGAGACAAGATTTATTTATAATGAGATAAATTCTTCGGTCCTTACAGAGTCATACCAATAATCGATAGGAAAAATACTTGATAGCATTCGTCAAAATTGACATGTTGTATGCATTTGGATAACCTTGCTTTTTATTTTATATTAAGCAACATAGAGTATACTCTGTAGGGATCCGATATTCAATTTACTTTTAGATAACTTTTAATTACATTAACACAACAAAAAACCCAATATAGATAAATCGAAAGAACAATAGCAACCGCAATTTGTTCCAAATTCATTCCCTCCATTGACCTTTTATTGGTAAATCGAAAAGACCCCGTTCGATCGCACTTTTCATTTGCGCGAAAGCGAAAATAAAACTCCATGTATATATTTATCCGTTTCGCGTAAAATTGCCCCAATCTCCCCTCGCGAATTACCCTTGTGCAAACAAACACACCTCGATACCTGTGAATTTTTTCCTTCTTTTCGCAAGCATTTCCCCGTGTTTCCTGTGTTCTCCGTCTTTTCGCTACCGACTCTCCCTTTCACTTCGTCCCTCTTCAACCCCTTTACATTCCATTCTTACCCCAATCTCGCTCTTTGGCAACTCTTGCCCTAAACGAAAATCAATAAACGTAATGTTCAGCGAGAATTGTTCGAATTCCTACAGAATTTATTTTCTATTACAGATAAGTATATCCAACAACTTTTTTGAGATCATTTATTACTTATTATAACCAAGAGCGTCGTATTGTTCCCGAATGTCCAATAGCTTATCACTAATGACATTTAATTAGACTGACAATTGTACTTTTCCACCAAAGAATCACAAAGGCCATGTGACCCTATGTCGCCTTTATTTACAATTAAAAAACAATTATTGAACATTTTACAAACTTGAAGATATAAATTTCTATTCAACAATAATTAAAAATTTTCGAAGATTAATTTTAATTGTGACATTAGCGTGTTAAATATAGCGTTCTATAAAAAAAATTGAGAATCCTTGGGGAGCGAATTGTTATAACGATTTATGAAGTCGACTGAAGGTGCTTGATGGAATTTCATAATAATAATAATTCTTTCTATACTTATAGTAATAAGTTTTTTTTTATACTAAAAAATAAATAACATTGTCTAGTTTTTTACGGTATCTTAAAATTTTCATCATTATATGTAGTCCACATATTATGTGAAAATTATGGAGTAATTAATTTCATAGAGTGGTAAATGCACACTCATAAATAACGATTTGGATGTAAGCCAGACGTTCTGAATAAGCTCTCTCCGCTATATTGTTTTATTATTGAATGGTAGGCGTATTTTCTGAGGGTATTAAAGACAAAAGAAGTTTTCGGATTTCTTCGAAATTAATATCGTCCTACATTCTTTTCGGTGAAATCTTGAATGTGTGCTCGGTGAGAAGGAGAGGACGACGACATGACAATGAGAAAAGTGCTCCGTAGAAACTTTCGTTTTATTCTCGTTGTCCAGATGGCGGTGCCAGCCTTTATTTATGGGTTTTTAAAATTAAATTCCGCCGCTTTTGTTCCCTTAATATTATTTTAATCTACTCCGCGCTCGTCACAACACTCGTAATTATCCACCGGCGAGGGTTCTTGCTTTTTTAAAGCTCATAAAAGGTGTAGATTATTTTTCAATTCTTTTTATTTTTCTCGGCCGTTTAAACCACCCTTATTCATATTCTGCTTCTACAATATTAACAAAAAATCACTGGATGTGAATAACAACTTATTCATATTTCAAATAATAATCGTACATAGTGCTGCTGCTGCGTTTTCGTGGATTTTATTTTGATGTAATATTTTAAAATGACGATTTCATTGACAATATTTCATTGAGTAAAATAAATTCGGTCGAGCACCCTCGTCTGATTACTTTCATTAATCGTCAATTAATGAAGCATTGAACTGCTTCATTAATTGACTTTCACTTATATGCGTTTTTTTAATATATAATTTGGGATGTAACCATTTTTTTTTATTGTTTCAGTCTTTCCAAATGTGCCGGCCGCACCAGGGATGCCCTGCATGGGAGAAGATCGTAAGTAAAACAATTTGATATGAAAATTTCATTGGCCATAAAGCTAAATGAAATAAAAAAAAAATGAACCACTATGATATACATATACATGTTGATTTTAAATATTGTATGTTTTTTTTTTTTTCTGCATTATTCCTCGTCTGTTTATTTCACGCGACAGCCACATATAGATCCTTATTAAATAGAGAAATGAATCAATAATTTAACCATCCGTTTTCGTTCCCTATTCGAAATTTATTATTGTAAGTAATAATAAATCAACTCAATGCTCGATATGTATTAGTGTTACCTTTATTATCCTTTGATATTAATGCAGCTTTACGTAACTAAATGGATTTATTTGTTTTCACATTTGAAACACGACGTTTACGTTCCTACCGCTTTGAGCAGTGAGCTAATTGCAGATATACGGTTCGATTCCCGATTGCCATGCATCGATGATTGAGTGAGCTAAAATACGTTCACCACCAAGTCGTCTGTAATGTTTTTATATATTAACCAGAATGAAAATTGAATATTAGATTTTGTTTGATATATATTTGAAAAACAGTTACCGCATTACCTCCGTTCGGGAACATTACGGTAATGCTGACGCTATTGGAAAATATGCTTTGCCGGCATAACTAATGGTCGGCTAACATGTAATCGGATTTCCGAAAATCGCCGGAGTTGGCCACTTTTAAAGGAGTTTAGTTATTACATTCAGCTCCAGTTGTGTGTCTGATATTTTTAACTTTTTTATCATTTTCTTTGGTTTGCAATATCTAGCTAGTGCCTAGTTCAATAAATTGACACAAAATGGCCACACTTCAAGTCAGCGTAATAAATCAACAAGGTAATTTCAAATTCGAAACTTTCAATCGTATAGATTTACATTAAATAGAGCAGATTTCCCAGTATACTACATAGACCGATTCGATATAGATCACCGAATTTTTCTAACGCTTTCACGCATCGCATAATTTTTAAAGTGTCAACTGTCGCTTAAATGAAACAATGTTTTGATATATTTCCACAATTTTATAATATAAAGATCTAGAATGGTTTCGCTCATAATGATGATCAGTTGATAATGCTAACGATGAGCAAAATCGGTACTAGTATATATTTTAAAAAATTATGGGAATTTTACTAAAAATTTCTAACTACTACTAAAATTTAAACTGCTATACAATTCAATAAACTATTTTAGATGTTAATATCGAATAGTACATAATGAAATTGTCCGGTCAGAAATGATAATGTGCTGTATTCCAACGATATTTCATTTAAATGGAATATATATTTATAAATTAATCAAGATTTAATAACAGTTCTCGACTTACCAACTGTAATTAAATGGCGAAGAACTATTCGTAGATAGTTAAAGAAAACTCACATCGGTATATGATATATAGACTCGCATCCTAGGATGCTAATGCAAGTAACTTAAGATCGCTTTATACGACAACATATGATAGCACAAAATGAATCGTTTCCATATAATTATCATAAGAGTACACTGATTTTTAAATTTTTTGTAAAATTTTGTTATGATGACTTATTTTTTTCTAATTTTTAGCAATATTGTATATAAGCAAAAGAAATCTTTTATTTGAAATATATATATCTGAACTATGTTTGTATTGTACTTCTCGGTTTTCAAACAATTTATCTCGAGCGTATATTTTATGGTATCACTGAATAATAATTATTGCTGAATTATTCAACGATCGTTTGTAGACTCTGACTTCGCGACTTAGTCTTGGTTGCGTAAAAGCAATTATTTTAGTTTTCATATCAAGTAGACCGAATTTCACCATATTATCATTATTTTACGAAAATTAGAAAACAAATGTGTATATAATTTATCTTATTCTAATAAATTATGCATGGTAACCATGCTAGCGGAATTTAGTTAGTGCTTAATAAAAATTCAATGAAAATTCAAACTTTTAAAAAATCTGGGAAACTACCGGATGCGGCCCAACGTGTATTTTTTTGCGTACTACTGTGAAGTCAAAAGATATTATTATTTTTCTGCCATTTCATCAAGTGGCGATTCCCTTTTCACCAAGGCTTATAATGCATATTAGTATTTTACTTAATTTTTAATGCGACCTTCCATCCGAAAAGTTTACCTGGCTTGTTTAAGGGTAAAGTTTCTCGCATGAATATTTTATGATTTGTTGGTAATTATAATATCAAAAGATAGATAAGTGTATGTCATTCCTGACACAAATCTAGCAACAATTTTTGTTAACATAATCAGAAGGAATTTTCCAAAACGGTGCAATAAGTCCAACTGATATTTAAGAATCTCGTTGTATCTTATATAATGCATAATTTTTGTACAATTTGTTACACATCAACCTTGCTATTACGATGACAGCATTAATATATGAGAAAGATAAACATAATTTAAGACTGAGTTATTGATTTAGCGCTCGCATATCTTAACAATTACTTCTCCTATTAATATGTATTTTGCGATTAATTATCCCGTTTATTATCATAGTGCGATTCACCCTTTTGTAAACATGTTGTTGGTTGAAGGCGCCGCAAACCTCTTCCAACTTCCGCCGGAGATCCTGCAGGTTTACTTGTTTTTGAAGTTTCGGATAAACATCCTTTGAGAGGAATGTCTTGCCGCCGTCGCCGAGGTTAAATTTAAATACACAGCGATGCACCTTGACACGATGAGAGAAACATGAGCAAATTATTTATGTTTGTCGATACACAGATATAATTTTATTCATTTAATTTGCAGACATCAAATCAATAGTGATCGACGTCGTCGGTTTTTAACGGAAATAATCAAAAATTACATACCATCCAAATATAATGATTAAAATCTGAACTATACTTTGTTGTTTGGTTTAGTTACATGACCGGTGGCCGCTTGGAGGCGTTTTTTACTTTTAACCTGCTACAGCAGAGGTAAGCATTTTGTCAAGTGAGACGGGCCAAATTGTTATGGAAACACGATATTAAAGGTACACAGAGCCGCAAATATGTAATATACATATATATTGTTATGAAAAAAATGTTCTAGATGTTTAATTTCAAAATTGAATTAGAACGGTGTCCATGCATCGCTTTTGATAGTTTTACTATATCTGACGAACAACCCCCGTCGGTCCCTGCACTACAGTGTCTAAATGTTTCAGAATACACTGTGAAAAATGCTAAAATTTACTATGATAAAATATATATTATAATTATAAGAGCAGACTAATCAACCCCTTAAAACCCAAAGTAAACAAAATATGAACGACGTGGCTTGGACTTATGCAGCGGATGTTTCAGATAAGAGTGTCTCTTTAAGCAACCGGATGTCTTGGAAAGCCACTTATGACCATCCATAATCTGTACTCAGTGTAGTTATGAGATTACATGGTGAGATACATATAGATTGGTAGGTGACATAGAATCTCAAAACTATTATGACGTGGGTAATTGTTTCGAGCAGGGAGCAGATATGGCTTAAAAAACCCCCTGTTTCACGCAAATATATTGACTACATCGAATATTTGCAGAGATGTTTCGTTCAGTGAAGGACATTCGAATTTTACGCTAATCCTTAATTTCAACATAGCAATCAAACGACTTACTTTTCAAATCTCGCAACAGAAGTGGAAAAAATAAGCAGCTCCGGATACAAGCCGTTTGGCTCAAATTTTCAACATGTTACAACAAAGCTCATACCAGATTATCTGTTTCCCCAGTCTTCGAGTGTTAAAATTTGGTTTGCTTTTACGCATTGAAACATGCGATCCATTCCACAGTGTGTTCGTGTCTGTTTACTTCAGCTCAGCTACGATATTGTACATACACAATAAATCTGTGTTTTTTTTTTATATAACTTTAATTAGTGTTATTTGAAGACATAGATCGCGGACCTTCTGAGCAAAGCCCACAGACCCACATTCGTGGAATACTGTATTACACAATTCCGTGTAATGCTCTTCAGTATTCTCGTTATGTGTGATAAGGTTGCTTCATAATTTAATAGGATATCAGACACTCGTTCAAGAGGTCTTAAATTGTATTTTCATACCGTTTATTAAAGTTTATACGTTATTTATGAAATGGCCATTTCTCTATATATATTTTTGCTTTATAAAGCTTTAAGTTTTAATAATATTTTAATTCTATTGTTTTCGCCAAACTGAAATGTATGACAAAATCATAAACGGCAAAGGTTTGAGTCGTTAAGATACTATTACCTAAAATATACAAATTGGCGAATCATACACCGAATTTAATAATTATTGATTTAATGATAAAAATCAGTGAAGTTAAACGTAAGCTCAACAATTTTTTTCATAAGATATAGTTGATAGCAATTTCGGCTCACGCCATCTTCAGAACTAATAAGAATAGTTCTGAAGATGGCGTGAGCCGAAATAGCTATCAACTATATCTTATGAAATATTTTTAGAAGTAAAATACTTTGCTATTTTTCACCGTGTTATAATGGATTTCTATCAAGTAAATGCCAATTCAATCAACACAAACAATACTTTTTTTTTATTTTTTAGATAAAACTAGATTTTTTTATCCGGTTGAGCCTTCCCATTTTGAATAGGACATCTATTCTAATATAAACAATTGAACTGTTGCTAAAATATGCTGTGAATCTTGTTTTCATCTTTTCGTGGATTTGGCTTAGTCTATTTTTTTAATTCACAAACAAACTAAAAAGTATCTAAACAATTTTCCTTATGATAAATTGGGATTTTCGATGATACGTAAAGAACCAGGTTGCATTTTGACGAACGAAAATATCTGAAAAAAATAGGTGTGTAAATCTTCTACTTAAGACGACATCGACTATCTGGTTACGAAATTTTTTCAGGTCAAGAGCTATTTTCACTTCTTCTCTAAGAAACTCTTGAAAATACAATAGGTGAAAAATTCTTAAGACAATTTTCTCTGATTTTTCGGTCAATTTGTAAGGGATTTCGTCTGTTCTTTGAACCTCTAAATCTAGAGAAATAAGTGTTAACGTGACAGCAAGACATTCGATTGAGAAGGCTTTAAACAAATAAATTACCACTGAAGTCTTAGTAAATCTCAGTTAAAACATCTTGTAGACTTTCCATTATCATATTGATTCGGCTACATTTACCAATTTTAAGGCTGACAAAACGTTACTCATTCGACTCGATACAAAAAGTCATTACTTGTACACAAAACCAACATTTAGTGCTATTGTGAGTATTATAGATTTCTTTATGGCCTAAGTAAATGTGTTTTACTTAGGTCTCTTTCTTAAAGCCTTCGTTATTGACAACAGCAATCATTCTTCGAGGGAAATTGATGATAGGCATTTGAATGAAATATATTTTTCGAAAGGCTGATGTAGGAAAATAAAATCACCATAATAAACTCAATCAAGAAAATTGGATTGCGACTAATAAATATATGTTACAAAATCAATCTCAAAATATATCCCGTCTAATCAGCTTACTTGTTTTGAGTTGAGCGTCTCTTTATAGCCAAAAAAAATTTGATATGTATAATATATATTATAATTTGATATATTGCATATACACAATTATACAAAAAACAAAGTTTTTAAAAAAAGTGTTTTTCTTAATCACGATACTAAAAAGTTTTAAAATACATTTTCTCTGTTAAACTGTTTAATTTATTTATCAATAATAATATATTATATAAGTAAAAACTGAAATAAACCATCTTTAAAATTTGTTTTTATCAAAACAATCTATTATGCAAATTTTCAACGTTTACTGTATTATTTTGCACGCTAGGCTCTGATGAATCGGTTCTAAACGAAAATCAAGCATGTACTTTGATCTAAACATGGAAACAAATCTAACTTGGTGCCCTTCAATATTGTTTAATAAAAATCACAGTGTTTATAATAATACGAATGACACTAAATATAACAGTTATTAAAACACAGTGTTTTTAAGAATCGCCTATATTAAAAGAATGCTTACAATTTTATTTCATAAACGTAATATTTTTTATCTAATTACTAACATCTTGAGTGTTAAAGTGAAATACTACTAACAAAATCATTAATCTTTTGTATACAAAGCCATCGTTATTCATTTTAATCCTACCGCATTGCTTTTTATGAAAAAAAAAAAAAAACTATAAATTATTTCTGTGGTTTCGTGCTTAGGCCTAGTTTATTATCTGGCGTGCTGGTGAGAGCCTACAGCCAGCCATCAGCGGTGTAATGGCTTCCAATTTTTTCCGCCATGTTCTTCGTACTGCGTATATGTCGATCTCTTCCGGATTAAAACTTCTATGTCTGTTTTCCCTCGGAAATATTTTATCAGTGTCCTGGCGCGGATTATGTGGATTATCATCTGGGTAGGCCCATACTTTTGTTGCGAAATGTTTTAAAGTAGACATAATCCCATTTTTATTACAACGCATGTTTCAATGTACAATTTTAGTTAAAGCTACTAATAACAAACAGCTCAAATTTTTTTACAAAAGTATTTTTTTAAGCGAATTATGTCGATTCGTATTTTTAACGTTAGTTAATCAAAAATGCTATATTTTAAAATGAAATATAATCAGTGTTAATTATTTGATATATATATTTAAGTTAAAAACAAATAATGGTGTAATCAGTAAAAAATTAACTAAAATTCCTCCCACATACACATCTAGTATTTATTATTCACAAATTAAATGTAACTCAATCGAATTTTCATAAATATATTACTTATCTATATAAAAATCATATTATTTTATAGCAAAAATGCTCTAACGATGGTGATATGCTGAAAAAAGTATAAAATATATGAAACAATTTTTGTGGAACAATTCTTTAAAACTTTCCTCCATTATAAAGAACAAACAAAATTTTCTTTTTTCGTTGAAATGAAAATTATTGCATGACATGAAATTTTTTACGTTTATTTAAATAAATGTTTTAATTATGTTTTTTTACAACGTTTCTGTATACTTTTATTATAATTGAATTTTTATATTATGAAAATTTTCCAAATTACTTTTTTTTTTACTATCATATAAAAAGATTACTCGACAAAAATGGCCGCCTGGATAGTGTCAAGGTATCCACAATAACGATCATTTCATTATGTCTACGTAATACCTTCATCTTTTTGTGATTAAAACTTACCTTATAATTATTCCGCAGTATTTTGTTAATGCTTTTTTTATATTCTGCAAAATTTTAGGAATCTAATTTATTAAGGTAAGATATACTTTCAGTAATTAGAATTTCGAAAAGGCTTTTTTTATTATAGAATTTATTATTGATTGAATTGGCATTCACTTGGTAGAACTCCATTATAACACGGTGAAAAAATACATTGCTATTTTTTCAACGTGATAGAATTTATTCATTTAAAATGAATTTAGTCGAGCACATTTCCGAAGCAGATTCTAGTCTTAAATGTGTGGAATAATTACTAAATCAGTTTTCTTCTTCCTTCAACCTGTCGCATTATCCCTATGTGAAATGGGGATAATATGACAGAGTTACAAACAACTCCCCGCTAAATGCAAATTTAATTATTTATGTCCCCACACACTTCAATTTGGAAGCGAGTGGAACGTGTTCTATTTTTTGAGAAATTTGCGGTAACTTTCTGTGTAAATTCACTTTTAAGTATGAGCATATTCTTAGTCTCCAGTAAACACTGTGATGCTTACTATTTATAGCAAACAGGTATAAATTTTAATGATAAAAATAAATGACGTGAAATAGTTTTAATTTTAATACATAATATTTAAAATAATAATGTTATCTACACCGACGATAGTGAAGGATCAAAAATAAACATTTCAGTGTTCTTGGAAATCACTGAAAGCCTTTACAGTAATCAATCATAAGAACATAAATAAAACGAATAATGAAATAATAATAAATTTACTTCATTTGGAGTATTGTTATTGTAGGTCTAGGAAAAACGTAAAATCCCACTCATTATTGTTTCCATGATTTTATCCTAGCATTTTTCTATCATATATTGTAACATTATTATGAAAATTATTTTCCAATAAGAGTGTAACTTTTTTATCCTAACACGACAATTGTATTTGTAATTTTTTCTACCTAGTATTAAAAAATACTCTTAAAAATCCCGGTTGATCTGTTGATTTTTTTCAGTTTACCAAGTCAGAGTAGAGTACGATATATATATACGATTTGCTTAATCGAGTAGTTTTTATTTTGTTGTTACTATTGGTATATATCCGAGGAGCAATATCCCTGCTAAAAAAAATTCTAAACTATTTCAAATATACGTTCATCACTTAGCCAATCAAAATGCATTATTTATATTCCTAAAAAGCATAAAATAAGCATATTTTTTCAAAAATTCATTGTCTTTTAAGCTTTATTTGTTATTCGATGCCACGTTTCATCCGTAAAGCCGATAAAGGCGAGTTACCCAAAGAATATAGTCGGGAAATCCTTTCAAATCTTTTACTCCTTTCTTCCCGCATGAGCATATTTCCTCCCCGTTTATCCGTCCCTCCGTGCCGCGTCCGCGCCCCAAGGCGACCCTCTACGCGTATGACGTCACGAAGCACAACCTCCTGTGACGTCACGGGCGTCGATATGACGTAACGAATATCCAGGTACGAAATTACGCCCACGGGGAGTGCTGTTGTCTTTATTGCCGAATTCAAAATTTGGTTTTATATAGTCGCGTGTGTCAATGGCGGTCGTTAGTGGACCTGGTGTACCGTGGCAACTAATTGGATATACGCCAACAGCCCCGATTTTCTTTTTTACCTTTTGACATGTTTCAAACATAAATCCTATGTAAAAATATTTCTACTAAATATCATTACTATTTAAATTATAAAAATGAAAATATTTCCCACAAACAATGTATTAATGTTTTAATACATTGTTCAATCAATACATTTTATGATCAGGAACGAGAATTATTAACTAACAACGCTTACTTAAAGTTTGCCGAAAATTATACTTCAATGCCACTCGCATCTAATTTTCACGCTTAAACTCTGTTACACAAAAATGTTTTACTATAATGGATGTGGTCATACCATAAAAAAAATATTTTATGTATAATTTTAGTATAACATATTCTCTGAATGATACCATATTATTATCCACAAATAATATAAAAATGATTCATCAATATAATGCATGTTTATATATTACGTATTATATAAATCAAAATTAGCACAACAATGAAAAAAATACTAATTAATTATTTTTCCCTAATATTTAAAGTTTTTGGTGCTTGTCTTGACTAACTGCTCTTCGGGTCGTTCAGGTTATCATTTGGAAACACTTAAATTTGATGTATTACGCGATAAACCCAAGTGAGAGCTGTAAATTTGAACGTTCGGCGACACCGCGAAGATAATCGTTAAAGAAATACCTTATGTTTTATCAACAATTTTTACTCACTTTCTGTATTATTAATAAATTATTTTACCCTCATTAAAAAGCGGCCACCCTTCGTATGATTTATTTCCTTCATTTTCTGTTGAATACACTTAAACTCGGTATAATTTTTGCAATGTTATGTTTAGCTAATTTTACACTCGAAAACCAATATCTCTTACCCGGTTTAAACGTGTTGGTAATATTTGGCTCTGTTTCGTCGCTAACATATACAGTGTCCCAAAAGCACTTTTTTCTTTGATTTGATTTCTAATTATATGTATGCATTGCATTTATAAATACCCGTAATGAAGACATTCATTCTAAGAAAATATTGACCAGGCAATTCATTTTTTAATACTGGTCTAGGAGTTTACCTTTGATAAGATTCTCATCATTTGAAATATCTATTTCTGTAGGTTTATATGAATTCTGTTTTTTAACACTAACTGTATTCAAAATTCATTCATAAATAGCACAAAAACTCTGCACCTATCTGTTTACCTTCAATAACTGTCTCCACCTATCTATCCAAAGTAATCGTCCTACAACTCAAGCAAACTGTATAAATTGATACTCAGCAAATCTTCTACTTACCCCCTTTTCTGCTAACTTTTAATATTTTTTTCCATCCGCAACTCGTTGGGTTAGTGCACCCGATGGTATCATTAGCGGGTTTTTGTGCGGCATTAATGACCAAGAAAACTTATCAATTGAATCCTCCGTTTCTTTCATTATTTCTCCCCGATGCGTAACTTTTAATTATGTATTAGAATATTTAAAAAAGCGCATCACGAACCAACCTGCACGTGAAATTCCAATTAAGGCACTCGAGCTATTTCCCGGTGTCGGTATCAGTGGAAGATGCTGAAGAAGTGATCAATTTTCTGCTTTGTCCACTAGAAAGTAGTTGCCAAAGAATTGAAGCTTACATCTTTGGCACCACACGCTGATGGCATATCTGGCGACGACTATGACGTCCTGTATTGATAGCTCTTGACCATATGGGTAAGGGGATTTCGGCTTAGTGGGTATCAATTTAAGCGCACATTTATTTTTCAAGCACCATAATGAGAATCGGAGAGAGTTCGTTGTTAATAAGCTTTGCTGTCTGTAGAATTTTGATTGCTGTTTTTCGGAATCACTATTTCGAGATTTCCGAAGTCATCTTCAACGGTAGTAAAAAAAATAAATCACGAAGCCGTGCCTTTTTATTAACAGTTAATTAATCTTAAACGTATTATATTTTCCTCCTTGCTAATAGTCAAATTCTCAGTACAGCGGTAAGGTATTTAGGTATTTGTAACTTTTGGCTACTCTGTACAATATGCCGCACTACACAATATGTAGACCCACTGTGTACCTCTGCGGGGCTTTCATGAAATTTTATTAACTTTGCCGCTGTGTTTAGCAGGCTGAACGGTGATTCCGTAACAGGATGGCTTGCCGTTTGCGCTCGTCCCCTCTCCGTCGAGCTTCGCCTCTAAAATAATCTGTTTATTCAACTCGCTCTGGATGCTCTTTACTATATGAGATTGAAAATTTTATGGACTATAAGAATGCCGCAGATTTATCGATTGCCTATCCGATAAGTAGGGCAATATTGCAGTAACCGTACAAATTTAATTAGCAAGAATTTATAGGGAACGCCTTTCTTAAAAAAAAGGAATAATTTTTTAGTTTTGCTACATTTCAGCGGTCTGAAAATATGTTTTTATTAAGAAATATTTCTCTTTATTTTTTTTTAACTAATTATAAAATATAGATCGACCAATGCGATATTATTACTAATCATTTTACAGTTTTATGATTCCGTTAATTGAAAATAAAAATTTAGTTCTCTCTCACAAAAAAAACATTGTTTTTTTTACTACTATATGAGAGAAAGAAAATAATGTATAAAATAAGACTACAAGCTACCCAGTATCCTTGTGAAATGTATAGCAGTAAATAATACGTATTGTATTTCTAAAAAGCTCCTTTTGATACTTATTTTTCTGTATACATAGAAAATCATCTCTTTGAATTTGCAGCTTTCAAACTATCATTGCAATAGTTTGCATTTGTAAGTCATTACTTAAGGCAGTATCGTAATATAAAAGACTCGTGGAGAGATGGAGGTTGTGGGATTATACGCAGCTTAGAATACTTAGATGACCGCTAAGGTTGAGTAAGAGTTTTCATTATATACGAGCAGTGTCGGCGGACTTTCAAAGTTATGCAGAAGCTTAAATAGAAACTTGACAAAACACTGACCTTTCGCTATCACCTAGTAATATTTCCGTTTTATCATTTTCTCATACGACGCATAAAGTTCATTGATAAATTCTAACTTTAATTCTTCGAACATGAAAAAACCTTTTACAAAATACAGTAAAAAATAAATTTGTGGAGTTTTTGTTACTGCTAAGGGGAGTCGCGTAATTTGTATATTTTACTATTATGAAGAATACGCGAAACAATAGACCATATTTGTCAAACGTTTTTCCGTTACAAAAATTGTTTTTGTGCCTGTATTCGTGTCTAAAACAGTTAAAAGATCAATTATTGTTTATAGGCAGATTCACATGCGACTTATGGATGACGAGACCTTCCATTATTTCTTGTAAATAAGACACAACAATGTTTAAATCTAGCTTTTCTGATTTCATTTTTTTCTGTATTTACCAGTATTGGCGAAATTCAATAATTGTCAAATAATTCACGGATTTAAATGATAAATTTATATTAAGGACTTGTGATATGATTCAAACAAAGTCCGGCGAGAATGTATGCCTTTATTACTACACTCGTTTATTCTATATACATATATAATATTATTGCATGCTTGAGGATTGATCTAATATATATATATATTACATTTGTATTTAAGTTGTTAGTTTAATTTTGATTTATAAAACTGGAAAAACCACGGCATCAGTGAATAGGTGTTGGTATTTTTGTTTGAATATTTTTTCAGACTCCTTTTTTATATCGGGAATAGCGATTAACGTTATTCAGTCACAAAACACATTCTATCGTTTAACCAATATTTACATGCCCAAACCCATAACATATTAATTAGCGCGACGCTTTAAACGCCAACTACATTTATAGCGAAGCGATTTGCAAAGTCTAACCCTAACCCAACATTTACACGCACCGTAGTCGCGGCATTATCGCGGACCACCGAAGCCTGTTCGCACATGCTAAATTTGATTCGTCCGAAATGACCTACCGACGGGCTAGCAACTATTTTATCGAATTACTGCCCCCACAAAACATTGCCATTCGCGACCCCTACAACGCTGTGACAGATATTTTAACAGGCCCTACAAAATTAACAAATACTATAATATTTTACCGACAGTCCCAACGGCTGATGTTTTGCATTATCAAAGTAATTATATGCTTTATAATCGTACGCTATGAAATCGTTTAACTCGTTTAGTCTCGCGGTTTGAGTATTACCAGTTCAAATCATTAAATTCTAATCTGTATATGCACTCAATTCCAGTAAGATTTTCGGGGCAAAACTATTTCTTCTATACTTATGTGGAATAAAATTGTCCTTTTTTTGCTCTGTTCCATAATTCTACGAGTATTTATTGAAAATCTGACAAATGCAATCATTGAAATAATACATTCTAATCTTCACCAATTATTTGTCTAGTAGGTAAAGTTTAATACACAAATGATCCTGAATGGAGTATTATTATTTTTTCTTCTAGATTTCAATTGCTTGAAATTGCTTGTAAAAGAAACATTATTGGTTTATAAATATTAAATCAAATATTATAGTTTCATTAATATATATTATATATTAATGAAACGAATATTTGATTTTTTGATTTTTGTGGCTCATAGCATAATATATAAGAACCCTTGTTTCTGTTAATATCTTTATACGTGTTTGGTCATTATATTAAGGATATTTATTAAAATAATTTTACATGTGCTGTAAAAATTGAAAAACATGCGAAAGTTATTTATCTCGCTTGCCCGTTTCCCACGTTTTTGCGGGTGACCGAAACCTGATCGGACGTGAAAATAATTTTACCTACTAGTACGATAGTGCAAACGAACAAAGCCGCGTCGTTGGGTCGCTCGTTTAATCGAATTATTTTGATGCCGGTTGGCTTACAGTCCTGCACTAGATGGCAAGCGTTATTGATGATACCGCAAAAGTAAACAGAAAATGTGCCAACTATCTAGTTATCCCTTTATACAATAAAATCATGAGCGTTTTCATGAAAAAATGCTCTAATTTTCTTTATTTACTATTAGATAATCATGTAGAGTAATAACTTTTTTAATCCGTATTATTATTGCTTATTCCATCCGTGTAATAGAATGCCTGAAGATACCGAAAGGCGAAACCCAGGTCTTTAGTGACAAAACATGTGGAATCGTAGAAAGTTGTAACAAATCGAGCATTTTTAACATTCAGTAAAATAACAATCGATGACTTTTTTCAGCATACCATCCAATATTTTGTCGCCACCTCGTTCTAATTGCGTTACTGTGTAAAACAATGCAGTCATTCACTTGAAAGGTGTTTGTTGTAAATTATTGACTTATATTGAATCAAATTCTTATAACTTAGACCATATTTTTTGCTACACCGTGGCTAGTTTCACTTAGAGAATAGACACGGTGAAAAAATAGCAATGTATTTTAGTTCTACAAAATTATTTTAACAAATATAGTTGATAGCTATTTCGACTCTATAATCTTATTGTCATAGACACCTATTGTTTCATTTAGAATTTTGAAAATTTATTGTCATTGTGTTAAAGTAACAAGCTAGGCCGTTGGAACAGGAGAAAGGATGTGTTGTGTGCCTTTTCTGCACAGCTATATATAGATAAACGAATGTTAGTTTAAGCATAGTTCTGACGATGGCGTGAGCCGAAATAGCTATCAACTATATTTGTTAAAAATAATTTTGTAGAACTAAAATACATTGCTTTTTTTTCACCGTGTTATGATGGAGTTATACCAAGTGAATGCCAATTCAATCAATATATAGAGAATAAACAATTTTCTGATGATAAAAAAATGAATTATAACACTGTAGCAGTGACAGTGAAAATTTTTGATGACTGCTCACTATAAAAGTGTGGTTATTTGAAGGAATTTAGTTGTCTCCGCAACCAAAGCCCACGACGAAACTAACTGAGCCGACTTTTACACAAATGTGTTATTCCAACGAAATCTCACTTAGTTATAATATTTTCACATTACCTGGTCCATCGCTGATTCATCGTTAGTAACAAACCGGCTCTTTATAAAATTACTAAAGTAATATTCCCCACTACCGATTATAATTAATTATTAGTCTTCACTGACATCTGCTGTTAAATACTTTTCATTCCCAAACTTTAATATAACATTTTCGAACCAATTAGATAGTCAGATCACAGATTTGTAACCCAGATTCATTCGTAATTACATTATTTTTTAAACAAACTTGGTTATCCGTCTATTTTGCTATGTAGCCGTATAATTAGGGATACATTATAAATAAATACACTGATAAGCTCAGCTGAAACTGTAGAATAGTATCATTAAGTGTTTGTTCGTTCATTTTTAAACATTGCCCTTGTTCTAATATTCAACCAGGCTCGGGTTTGACAGCTGAATTAAATATTCCTCACCTTATGAAAACCACATGACAGATTTACAGGTCGTTGGCTTTACATTTAAATTAGTTATTTGTGATTTAATTACACACATGCTATTAGTACTTTGTTAATAAAAAAGACTTATTTACAGCTCCGTAAAGCTAAAAAATGTATTTTTCTTGTTTGTTCGTAGATGTTTTATGTTCTATTATCAAACATTTTGTTGGCTGCAGTTCATTGTTAAGTTAAAGCAGTCAGAATGGAAAGTGTAATAGTGAATAGTGAAATTTTAAATAAGTCCATAATACAATAAAGTTGTAAAGTTTCCTAACGAACAACCTGTATGTATAAAAATTAGAAAATGTCGCCTTGAAGAAAACATTTAAATCAATTTTTAGTTAATTTGTCAAAAAAAAAAAATGACAAAATTAAACTTAGTATATACGGTCTGTAAATGAAACTACATTCTTACAAACGAAACATGGGCTTTATTTAAATAAATATCGACCATAATATTTCACCCGCCGGTCGCTTCGATTCTTCCCAAGACACTATAATCATTAAGTTATAATTATAGGTTTTAGATGCCTTTCAAAGAAGCGAAACACATATTACGTATATTGCACCAAGCAGAATAATAATGTTATCAATTTATATTTTATATCATGATTTTAGTCGTTTTGGAAAAGAATTATCTCGACATCACTTTCTACCACAAAAGCTTCGAAATCTGTCATTTTGCGTCCGCCAGAGATATCCGTGCGATAAATACGCGCCCAAGTGAAGTGTCGAACATCTATCACTACACATCCGACGGTGGTAACATAGACTGGCGAAAATTGCTCACTGTCTCATCTCGGGAAATCGAATTTATATTTTCGATCTGAAAGTTTTACATTTTGAACGCTGACAACCCGAAGAGTTTTCGAATAGCGCCCGGAATACTGGAACACGAAAATAATTAAATCAATAGTATAATACAACACGGGGGAACTTTTCCAATCAGTTTAACTTTTCCTCACTAAAAGCGAGTGTGCTTTATTTTCATATAATTATAATCGAGGTAAATTTCGTTCTTTGGAATAAGCGTTATCATACAATATAATAATAAATGAAAATATCCTTAAAATATCTTATTCAGACAAATTTGTAGTGGTAGCCTAATGATAATGTTGCGTGTGGAATCAAATAATCCTGAAATAATAACACAAAAATGGTATTTGAATCGTTACAAATTTCAACTTTTATCTCTATGCAACACACCATTCATTATAAAAAAAATGCTTGATAGATCCATCGCAGATCAAACTTTACATATTGGCGCATTTTTTAAAATAATATTTTTTTTTAATTTTTGAAAATGTTCTGGTTTGATTTGAAGCCACTCAAATACAGAATAATATTAATCAATTTTTGCACCAGCATGCCCAGTGTATAGTATTGTTTTATAAGTAAGATTGAATTAATTATGAATAATATATCTCAACCGCTTTATTTGTATTTGCGAATGGTTACTTGAATTACTAACTTTGCTATTCTAAAATATTAACGTATGTAGCAACGCTAGTATTTCAACAATATGTGGACATTTTTCAAAATTAAACATTTTTTAATTGCTCGGTGATGCTTCCGCAATAAGGGCTATTGTGCGAACTAAATTATTTTTGTTCATTCTCTACCAAATTTTGTTTTTGTAGAGAACGTACATACAGTTTTGTTTTTTTCTTTATATTTTTTGTTGTGTCGACTTCTAATTATTATTACGCAATTTATTTTTCAGGAAGCATCTACAGACGAGGCGCGAGAAGATGGCGAAAGCTTTATCGTGTCAACGGGCACATCTTTCAAGCAAAGCGTTTCAACCGAGTAAGCAGCATATATTCAATTCAACCAACCCCTATCATTATAATTAATATTTAATAATGTTGTCACCCACCACAACATTAATTATGGTGTATCCAGTAGCTCACTTATAAATGATATTACGTAAATTTTCTACGGTACCATATTTCAACAAATGTCTCGTCCACATGTTGTGCTAACGCATGTTTTCTTATAATTTTCAGCGCGCTTTCTGTGCCTATTGTCAGGACCGCATATGGGGACTCGGCCGCCAGGGCTTCAAGTGTATCCAATGCAAGCTATTGGTACATAAGAAATGCCATAAGCTCGTACATAAACCTTGCTCGAATGAGCACGTGGAACCCATCATGAAGGAAGAGCCCAACGGAGATACGGCAACACTTCACACTCCGACTTCCGATCGCGGCTTGGGTGAGCCAAAAGATTTCCCCGACCCTCCTCCGGACCTCACCGGAGTCTCCATCCCCGTTGAGGAGGCCAGCAAAGAAGCCGAAGAACTCCTAGAGCCGGGAACGCAGCGGCAGTATTCCCTTAACGATTTCGAACTCATTCGAGTCATAGGCAGAGGCAGCTACGCCAAAGTCCTAATGGTCGAGTTGAAGAAAACGAGACGGATATACGCCATGAAAGTCATCAAGAAAGCTCTCGTCACGGACGATGAAGATATCGATTGGGTGCAAACGGAAAAGCACGTCTTCGAAACGGCCTCGAATCATCCATTCCTGGTGGGACTCCATTCTTGTTTTCAAACGCCCAGTCGACTATTTTTCGTTATCGAATTCGTGCGGGGCGGGGATTTAATGTTCCACATGCAGAGGCAGAGGCGGCTGCCGGAGGAGCACGCCAGATTCTATGCCGCCGAAATCAGCTTGGCTTTGAACTTCTTGCATGATAAAGGCATTATATATAGAGATTTAAAACTTGACAATGTGTTATTGGATCACGAAGGCCATATTAAATTGACAGATTACGGCATGTGCAAGGAAGGCATACGACCGGGCGACACTACGTCCACTTTCTGCGGCACTCCGAATTACATAGCTCCTGAAATTTTACGAGGGGAGGATTACGGGTTCAGCGTGGATTGGTGGGCGCTGGGAGTGCTTCTGTATGAAATGTTGGCCGGAAGGTCACCGTTCGATATCGCCGGTGCTTCTGAAAATCCCGATCAGAACACTGAAGATTATCTTTTCCAAGTGATTCTGGAGAAAACCATCCGGATTCCCAGATCTCTGAGCGTGAAAGCTGCTTCGGTACTCAAAGGGTTTTTGAACAAAAATCCTGTTGAACGGCTCGGCTGTCACCGCGAGAGCGCCTTCATAGACATCGCCGACCATCCATTCTTTAAATCGATCGATTGGGAAATGGTAAGCATAATTCCTGTTACGATATCATTGTCATTTAGTTTCATTGTCATCATATTTTATTGCCTCTGTAATTAACTAAGCTAAATATTTTTTAAATAACTTAATAAAAAACTATCTAATAAGCAGCAAAATATGATGATAATCGTTAACGAGACTACGCCATTCCCACATGATATGATTCATTTGTTTTTAGAGATATTCTTGTATTGAGTATCCTAAAGATAATGTGGATCATATTTTGAACAATCCTACTTCTGGAAAATACTGAGAATGAACCATTTTTTAATAGATGCAATGGCTTACCCACATAAAAGTCACAATTGACGTGCTATTTAAAAGACTGTCATTAGAATAATATATATGTGTGTATCAATCTACTTCCATGCTCAAAAAATAACAATTCTATAGTCGTATAGAATCAATGCTTCAAATTATAGTTTCATGTTTTTGTAAATTTCTAAAGGTACACTGGATTTTTTATTATCTGGCAATATTTACAATGTACTCATATATGGACCTTTACGCTTGTGATATTTTATTCAAATTTGACAGAATGAGCATGTATACCACAATCAGCTTACCGCCCAATACTTCAAACTTCAAACCTCATTAATATGTTTGAGGTGTGTGTTTAATAGAGCTGATTGGAATATTTCATTACTAGGCATTTTATATCTATATGCTAAATGTTTTACTAATCGGCAAGGAGAGCTTTGCAGCCATACACGGTTGTGACACAAAAGGCTTGCAGGGTACCGCATCACTTTCATTGAAATGTATTTTACACCTGAGTGATTGTATCGAACACTTGGCACCGACGGCAGGTCTCCGCGAGGCAAATGCCTCCGCCGTTCGTTCCGTGCACTGCATCGCCGTGCAGTGTGCTAAATTTTCCTGAAGTACCCGAAAACTCGCCCGCCGAAGTGATGGACGGCATCAAAAACCTGGAGATCGGAGAAATGGCCAAATCCCAGGCCGTCGACGCGGAGAGACGACACCTTTGCCTGCTGCAATGTCTGGACAACTTTGATAGGCAGTTCACTTGTGAGCCCGCCGTTCTCACCCCGGATGACGAGTGAGTCGGTGGCAGTCATTCCGACCTCCATTTTGCAATGCTCCAGGTCGCATGATATCCAAACAACCTTGAGAGCATGGAATGACATTTCAGCTACTACGAATCATCATTATCGCTTTGTATTGTTGTGGCGATATGGATCGGCGAAATGTAAAGCCTGCACTCAATAAATCTCTTCTACTTTCATAAAAGATTATTGAGCAGAAAAAAGGACCATTCCCGACCAGTTTATACTTCAATTTGAATGCTTTCTTTTTTCATTTTCATTGTCGATGATCCAATTTTCCGAGGCAACAGACGTAAACAAAATTTCATATTCACTTAATTAATATTTGATCAAACAATGTTAATTTTCCAACCATAACAAATTATAATTAGTGATTCAATTTTTTTACTTTGTAAAATATAACTCACAAGAATTTCTTTCTATATTGACCATTTTTTCAATAGGATTTGATGGTCTACGAAACCGATAAGTGGTGAGCGTTACATTTCGCCGCATTTGATAATATATATTGTAATTTGAAAGTAGATATCTGCGCTTTCAGATTTATCTTTAGGAGTAGAGAACATGATTTGTTTGACCATCTTTTAATTTAGTTATTACTAAATAGATAAAATAGTATTTTTGGCCCTAACTTATTTTAATATTCTACAGTGTTCTCACTAGTTTTATTGGATCCTTGTAATTTTAACCGAGACAAACTGCTAATTGTAATAAAAAAATTCATCAATTTCACATTTAAAAAAAATAATATTGTTTGTTATAATCATGTTTTTTTCCAGAATTATATAGATTGTAGCTTCGATTCACAATGCAAAACATTCGTCAGTTGTTCAGCACATTGTTATAATTATTTTTTTTTACTCAACCAATCATAGAACGCATGAACACTGTTCTGCGTAGTTTTCCGCCATTTTGTTTGTGCTTTTTCCTCTTTTTCTTCTTTTTTTATTTTTTGTTTTGTAGCTTGAGCAGAAACAAGTGCAGCCTCCATTCAAGCCTCGATTAGACTCTGACCGTGACCTCGCAAACTTCCCACCAGAATTCACCGATGAACCCGTACATCTTACGCCCGATGACGAGTGAGTAAAGTTGCAACCAGTCCGTTAATGGTATTTTTTCCTGAATCTTTATCTCTGGTCTGGATGTGCGTGTTCAGTTGACACAAAACTAATGCTACCAGTCGCAAGATAAGTGTCGCATGAAATTGTTTTTCTTTTCTATTTTATTTTTCTATTGTATGTTGAATCTAATTCTTTTTATTTAAGGGACTCTGACATCTATCTTTTATTACTCACAGTTTTCGCTCATCAGTTCTTATTATAAAATAAGTATTTTCTCGACAAAATCGTTGTTTCACACTATTTTTACTTTATTTGAGGATTTTTCCCAAGGAAACATTTATTCCGAGTCCCTTAAATTCTACCCAAAATTTTGCTGATTCTCATTTCATATAGTGCAATCATATCATACGTTAAATATTACCTACAGATAAGGTTTTATTTTAAAGTAGCAAAACATCCATTACCAACTTTTGTTATTTTAATAATTACCAAATTATAAAAAAAAACAATCTGATTAGTATTCCCATAATTCCTTTATTCAAAAAATGACCCCAAATACTTTTTCTACATTGCTTGCGCATTTTTTCTCGTACTTTATTCTATAATGCTTATTTTAAACGAAATTCACCTTTAGATAGATAACATTCTAATACATTTTATGATAAGTTATAAATTATTGAGAGAATATAATATTTTTAAATATTGAAAGTCCAGAATTTGTCAAAACATTCTTTTGCTATAGTTTTTTTTACATTTAACTGATTGATTTACAAAAACTATTGCATTTTTAGCAGTCATTGTTCTATCCATATTACCAGTAATACTACTGTGAATTTAATAATAATCCAACCTTCTCTTCTTTCAGTCGAGTCATAGAAGAAATTGATCAGTCTGAATTTGAAGGTTTCGAGTATGTGAACCCGCTGCTCATGTCGCTTGAAGATTGCGTGTGACGCCACGCCTGCCTGCTGCATCCCTACAATGATCCCTTCACTCAGGTTATATTATTTGATGAATTGAAGATGTAGATCGGCAAATACTTATTGAGATCTCCTCAATTCAATATATTCACAACTCATAATGTCGCGATATCAACACATTTATTAATCATAAATAGCAATTCAAATCAAATAATAAGGAAATTAGAAGCTTTGCTTGAAATCCCTACGTTTATGTAAATGGAGGGAAATGTCTACTATTGTATCACAACCAATAAAATATCATCGCAGCAATTATATCACTGATAAACTGAATTCATTCCTCACATTAAGTAAATTAATATTTGTTTTGTTTTATCATTTTTCTCTATAAATTTAACACCTTAAAAAAATAGAGAACATAAATACTTATTTCTAGCAAGTAAACTCCAATTTGATTAACATCTTAACACTTTACGGCACCTCATTGGCATCATTTTCGAGACAAACGTTATGATCCGGGAACACCAATGCCGGTTTCTTCGAATACGCGCAGCTATAATACCAAAAATTAATTTTTACTTTCAAAATTTATCGATAGATGGATGAAGAATATACACGAGGTCTAAAATCAAAATAGGAAAAAACTATTTCGGTGTAGTTTTTTAGCGAAAATGTGCGGACTGTATAGTGTTAAGATATATCTCCTCTATAACAAAATTATTTTATACACAATTTGGTTTGCTATTAAATTCCGTCATATATGTAGATGGGCCGTAAGACGGATATCTATCTGTTATACAAATAACTTTCTGTGGTCATCTATAATTCACTATAGTCAGTTATATCCATAGTACAATGATCTCTGCCAAAGTCATTGGTAATGATATAATCTTCTGATATTTTTCAAATACACTACTATGTTTTTTTTTTGTTATTATCCCATCGCTATGTGAGTACTAACAGTATTTTACCAGACGGAGAAATTTTCATATTTTTGAAATATTTTATAGCCGTACGGTGTCTATCATCCAGTGGGACCACCATGCGATTCATCTTCCGAAGCTGACTACGACGATGTCATCGAAGACCTTTCCAGTCTCCAGCAAGTGGAGCCGCGACCAGCTCATCGCACCCTGCTGCAGCATATGTTCTGTCTACCGCTTAACTAAATGCGTTTTAAACATTGTTTGGTTTATTATCATCTTTTAATTTATCTTCGTTTTGATAATGAGCATTTTTTAAATTAATTTTTACTTATTATATGTATCAGCAACAGTCACATTACATGCACACGCATATAATTTATTAATATTGGTAAATATTTTTATTTGTGCAATTAAAAGTATCCATAAATATTATTGTTTTTTGAACCTTCTCGGTCACCTGTTTACTGGAAATAAATTTGAATTTTACCTTTGAAATTAAGCATTAATATTAAAATAACACATCTTTTCAGCAAAAAAAGCTAGATTTCTCTTATCTTCACTTTTCTCTCCTACTTATTATACAGAAATAAATACTAGCACTATTTATATAAACTTTACATTGTTACAAATGTTAAGCAGCTCATTTAAAAATTGAATACATTCACCGATAGGATGATTGTATAATATGGGTAACCTTATATATTTTGCAGTAGAAATTGCAATGAATACATTCCATGTCAATTTTGATCATACGCATAACATTTTAAATACCAACAGTCGATTGAAAAAAATATTGACAAATTACCCAGTTTATTTTATCGGATAAGGCTAGTATAGTGCTGTTTTATTCTATTATCAGTCCTCGGTCCTAAAGATATCTTAGAACAAACTAGATTAATTTCTTTGAAAATTTCATATTATTTTTTATGTAACAGTATTATTCTTGATTCTGATTCTTTTGATTAAGCAGTATTATTCATGGCATAATGTAGGACTCTGAGTCATCATTCTAGTAAACACAATCTTTCATTAAGTCAATAAATTCACTTTCACTTTAGTTAAAGTAACTTTTAATTTTATCATGTGTTATACTGCCACTGTTTTTGTAACGGAGTGCCAATATTTCATCCCTGATTTATGTGTAGCTAGATTGTTAGTCATTTTTGCATTCAAAGACTAAATTGATATCAAATAAATTACAGTTTCTCATCTGGGAAGATTAAAATTTTGATTCGTAGATAAATTTCATTATTACATTTTCTTAATAAGTATGTTTTGTGGCAGTATAATGGTTTGAATCATTCCTTTTTTATAACGCGACTATCTTCGTGGTCTTGAGGCATTACGTAGTGTGAATAATTATTTAGGTGCTACAAACATTCCGAGGTGTAAAGATTGTAGTCTATCATACTGACGTTTTCTCTTCCTTGCATAAAAGCATTACTGATTTTTATTCAGTTTTAAGCCACTGACACTAAATAGGCCTTTTATTATAAATAAATTTAAAATGTAACATCTATTACTTGTATTAATATTCTAGTTTTATAAGTATGTTGTATGTTAATTTAATATTTAAAATGTGTATCATTTCAAACATAATATAATCTTCTATAATGTGCTGTTAGGCTAAGATAAATTTAAAGAGGTGTTATGAATCTTACGTATTGCAATGTGGAATTAGAGTTTTAGACAAAATTATTTGACTGATATCTTTTGCAGCAATATTGCGAAAATTTTTATAGAAATTTTTATTCACGGTGTTTTTATTTCAGTTATAATGAAAATTTTTTACCATCTTAAAAATAAAGCAATACGTTTCTTTCGCAATTGTCGCAATCACGATTTTTTTTGCTGTTCAAAAATCTTATATAAAACTTCACATTTTAAAATATTGATCACTAACATTTACTGTAGGTCTCTGGATAAGCACATTCATTAAAACCTGATCATAGATAGAGAGAAAAAAGAGATTTGTTATTTTAATTTATGTTACTGAATTGGGAAAATTTCTTCAGAAATTGCACTAATATATTAATTATATTGTGGTTTCCAATGTTGGTCTAGCAATCCATCACTGGTAATTTTATATGACACAAATATCGAGTTATATATTACTATGATTACTTAAGTGAATGATTTATATTTCACTCGGAGAGATCTAATGTAAAATGATTGACTTTTTTATTTCTTCTGATTTATCGTAAATCTATGTATTGTTCAAAAAGTATATACATATATTATACGCATAAGTTATTAGTGTCGAATAGACGCTCACTGAGCTGTTTTTAAAAGTTGGATGTGGTTATGGAAACACATTTTGTTTATGATGTTGGAAAATATCTTAAGTTCTCTTAACATAATATTTATGATTTCCAATGAGCTTAAAAAATGGTTCTTTATTTACTGTTTCATTGCTTTTGTTGTATATTTCAATATCAATTGAATACGATTCCACCAATTGGTGTTGAATTTCAATTATCCTAACTGATATTAGTGGAACATAAAATCTATGTTTTCTGTCAATATAAAAACGTTATTATGCATCCAAAAATGTCATAAATTAAAAAACCGATGATACCCATATACTGCCAATATCACATTAACTACCACGCTGACAGTTAAGTACTTTATTAATCTTATATTATTATACCCTGGAGAATTAATTAAAACACATTCTTTCTTCCCGTCTAAAAAGATCAACCGTCATTTTAACATAAAATATGAACTAATTGTATCGTTATACCTTTTAACATAATTTATTGAATTGAAGTATTTCTGTGCCCTGATTACAGAATACTCTTCAAAATAAGAATAAACATATTTGCATTGTCAGTCAGATTTTACTGAAAACTACGTAAAATTATTTTGGTTATGTTTGAATTTGCACATTAAAATTATTTTTTAGATCGCATTTAATTCTTCAATGTATTATTATGTATTCCTTACTGTAGGTCATAGCATCATGCATGCGTTTATTTAATATTAAATTGTAATGAATGGTTTTCAACCATGTTTGATTTGCAAATATTTTTTAATCATCTTGTATTTTATTGCTTTCATTAATAAATTTTATTGAATCGAAACTCATGCTTCTTTTTATTTATTCATCACCACCCCATTACATTCTTCATATTCCTCATCTTGAATATAACAAGTTGAATAGAATAATAATTGAAACACTACATTCAAATCCAAAGTCTCCTTTGAGACTAAATTTCCTTTTTCCACCAATTCAAATTCCTCGGGGCCCAAACAATTGACCCAATGTCAAGACTACTTTATAGTAAGGCATGGAACATTGATATCAAAATTTCAACACCTGCAAAGGCTCTGAGGATGACGGGCAATATTTGCAATCGTCAGTTGCAAGTATGCAGTCCAAAGTTATTACTGGAAGTTAGTTTCCAAGGTCTTTAACTGATGAAATTGTGAGAGAATCGTAACTACAGCTATATCAATAGATAATTAATCTATTTATTTATTTATAAAATCATTTTCTAAACAACATTATGGGTCTGAATGAATATTCCATAACTTGTCATTAGCAAGATTTTGATGATAATATTAATTTTGAATTAGGGTTGTCTGATTTCAATATCATATTCGAATATCAAATTTGAATAGTTGAAACTGTACATTTCCACAAACTTTGTCAGTCACGGCCCAGGTTCCCCCTTAATGCATCTTCAGGCATTCTATCACACTATGGCAATAAAATTTGTTTCACCATTCAAATTTGAGCCATTAAGTATGATTATCTGACATGATGGTTGAACGATTGAGAATTGGAAAATGATTTCCTTCAGCTATTAGCATGAAATATGCATGCATTTTCAACTCGGTAATGTGGTTGGAATACAATCTTTTGAATAATTTATAATATTCATCAAACTTAATGTTGTTTTATTTCATAGAGGAATTCAAATAATATTAATTAGTATATCAGATCACATCTCAAATGATTCGATTTTGGTAATGGAGTATGAATCCAAACTCATTGATATTTAATATTATTGATTCTCCATCGAAGATATGTATAAATTTATTTTACTAGCTAAGAGTGCAAAGCTCATAATTTGAGAATATAGCCAGTTTTGAATTCATATGATTTTTTTGTGGTCATTTTGATAATCAGAAAACAATAAAGAAATAGATAATAAAGCAATTATGTTGTTTTATAACAAATTTGAGCAGTTCTGAAAGTCAAATGTTACTGGAATAATTAAATATTGTTTTGCGTGTATAAATCATAATACCATTGTCTGATTCTGAATTAGTTATATTTTTCGGTGGTAAGCATAAATCAAATAAAAAATCATGATTTGTATATATTGATTGCAGTGGCATTTACTTGGAAGAACTCCATTGTACCACAGTGAAAAAATAGTAATGTATTAAAGTTTTACAAATTCTTAAGATATATAGATGATAGTTACATATTTCGGCTTTGATTAGTTCACTAGAACAGAAATAATGAAGGTGTTAGCCGAAATAGCTATCAACCATGTATCTTATAAATTTCGTAGAACTAATATACATTGCTATTTTTTCATCGTATTATGATTTATAAACAAATTTCTCATTACATTGTTTTAGTTGTAATTATAAAATATCGTTTTGGACTCTATAAGTGCTAATTTTTCAACAGAAAAGTCTTTATTAGTATTTTAACAAAGCATTGATCGAATAATATTCTTCAAATTAACTTCAACATACAATCTTGCATTACTCTGAGACTGAGAAATGTAATTCTGCATTCAAAATACATCAAATTACAAAAAAAAAAAAAACAAATTTCCTTGTGATTACGATTTAGAATTTTTAATATAAATGTTCATGAAGATATAAAATACCAATTAATTATTTTCAGTAGAGTAAATTTCATTAAAAAATTTTGAGAATTTTAGAAATTAAAATAATACAGGTTTTAATGTTGTACTTTCAATATTTATTCAGTCAAAATATGATACCAAAATTATACATGTTAATGTCTTTGAAAACTTAGTTCTATTATGACCACATTCAGATTATGTTATACTTTTTTTTATCCTACATTATGATTTAGTAATTATATATTATTATGTAATATTAACATAAGATAAAAGCAACTGTATAATCAAGCAATATGGTAATTGATATAGAAATTAGTCTATTATAAATATATGCCAAATATTTAGTAATCTGTATTTGTTAAGTATCGACGAATGCTGTATAATTTATAGAAGTTTAATATTATTTGAAATATTCATAATATTCAAAAGATAATAATATATTGTGTAGGTACCTATTTCAGCAGCACTTTGTATTTTAAAATAAACAAATATTATGTAACATTGTAAAAAGACTAAAATAGAAATTATTATATTGTATTCACAAATGCTTAAATAAACAACACTACGTCAATACATATACTGTGATATCTTTTTCTCCATCTTGGTCTCTAATTATCATCACAAATTTAATTTCCAATAGAATTGACACAAACTATAATATATACATTTATATGAAATTACCTTCTTGATACCTATTGGTTTATTTTCCGTTTGCATACGCACTCAGTTCGATTATCACATTGCAACAATTCTTGAAGATGAAAATCATTTCAGAGTGGTCGTATTACGGTTTCTTGTCATTCACATTTAAATATATTGTTGAAGGAGTTATAACAGAATATAGATCAACAGTCAATCGCGACAAAAGTAAAAGCAAATCTGGAACAGTTAAAAGTATCTTACTAGAGATAGAGAATACAGAAATATTTTTTCTCTGAAATATAGTTATCCTTATTTATGCAATTCAGATCAAAAATAAGAAAATGCATATATTTTTTGAATCAAGTTCATCTATGTCTAACAAAATGGACTAATTTTAGATTTTTTTTGTAAACTTAATACAATTAATACTTACATGTATTTTTAGTCAATACCGATTACACATATATTTAGAAATTTTAAATCACATTATGGGTAGTTGTTATTGATTTTTCAAAACATTAAAAAATAGCTAGTTTTCTGAAAATATGCATCTACAGAAAAAATATTTTTTGAATTTAGGAGCAATGGGAGTAACATTACAAGAAAATCTTAAAGTAACATTACTTCTAAGAACTATTGTAATTGACACAAACAGATTATTAAACAATTCAATGTTTCACTTTTTTGGAAATCGAGTGAGATCCATTAATACCATTACTGGCATGCTTATTTTTTTTCATTAAGAATGGCAGTTTGTGTTCCAAAAGCATATGATGTTCAGGTGACAAACCCAAACACGCTCTAAGAATATTCTCAATGCAGGCACGCTGCTTAAACAGTGCATTCACAACTGGAGTGCCTTCGGGCACCATCGGAGCTTTCAGAAGATAGGCGAGCGGCGATAGGACGGCGTGGAAGCTGGAGTATTCTTCTTTTGAATTGGCTTGTTTGAAATGAATTCGAGAAAACAATTCTGTTAACAGGATGAGATCCAAAATTATCGGCACGGCTAGCAGAGAATCTTCACACGTGTTGTGAACGACGATCGTGTTATGCCCACCCAAAAGAATTTCCGATGTGTATTCATCCATTGCTCTCTTTGAATCACCTTAAAGGAAATCAAACCAAAATAAATCAGATGACATATCTTTGTTACAAAATCACTCATTTTCATCAAGAATAAATTGTTATGAAAATAGTGTTGTACTTACCAACATAAGGCACATATTTGATGACTACACAATGATCAGGTTTTTCCCCTTTCGAATAAAGAATCTGGTTTGAAGCCACCATGTCATCAACAACGTTGCTCTTCGATATCTGCAATGAATTGAATTGAATAAAAAAATTAACCAAACGTCATAAAATATTCTAACGCAATTAAACTTCGGTTATGTAATTATTTTTCACCTCTTTGGAGCGGAATTGTTCAGGAGCAGAGAGATTCTTTCCATCGTTGTTTCCCAAATGATTGTAACTCACGATTGACACAGGCTTGATGCCTGAAAACAGAATTCAATTTTTTAAAAATTTTCATGTATGAGATATGAAAGAGGGCGCCAATAATATTAAATTAAAACCTGCCTCCTTTATTATAACAAAAAAGTCAAGACAATTGAATGACTAATTGCTCACTTGTTACAAGAAAACAATTTAATATCATAGAGTTGCAATTGGCACTCACCGGCACTGACTAAAAAGTCAACTAGAACTGATTTCAATTTGGTTTGTCCTGATTTGAAATCATCACCTCCTACAAAAACACCATTAGTCTCAGCCATCTTTACAACTCCTGGCACCAGAGTATTTTGTGGCGATCCATTGATAAATGAACACTGTAAACCGAATACGCGTTATTTTAGTTAACCATTGATATTACCTTGAATTTGAAAGTATTATTTATTAAAATAAATAGAATGGTGAAAGAAGATTGCTGACACAATCAAAAAAAATCTGATATTTGTTGAAATAACTGATATTGACTAGAGTATAGTTTGATGTTTAAAAATTAAATAATGAAAATTTACAGTTGACTGGGTTGATTTCAAAGTAATGTGAGAAATGCACAAAGACTTACCTTTTCAGCGATTGCAGCCATGGCATACAAAGTGGATGGGGATATTTCCTTCTCATTTCTCTTAATTGCAGACATTAAATTTGCCTGTGTGTCATGGACTCCAGAAATGATTTCACAAAACCTATTTGAAAGATCAAAATTATAAATAGTGTCCATGGACCATAGGTATGGGAATAGATAGGGGAAATATGACGTTGCTGTTTATTTTCATAAAAAACAAGTCAATTAAATAAGGGCTCAATAATAAATCAAAAAACTTGTCATGAGACATGTATCTAACAAATATCACAAATATTCCATATTTTTATCGTGATATTTTAATTTAAATAAATACCTTTCAGTATTTGCAGTCCACAGTACGATGATGTCTTCCAGAGCGTACTTCATTTTGAAATCCTGAATATCTTTTCTTATTTGTTGATACTGCTCATACTTTGTTCCTTCAATTATGTTTGTGGCTCGCTCTAGCTGAATATTAAATATATTGCAACATTATGAACATTATATAATATATCATGTCGTATTACAGTAAAATAGACATTTCAAATATGTTGTCATTTTAATTCTAAATTATTAGTTTTATTTATTGCTTTTCTCTTGAAGTCACATGCAAAAAAACGGCAATTGATCACTTACTTGGTTAGCAGCAATAAAGTCAGGATCGTAAACCCCTGCTCTCGGTTTCATGAAACTCATTTCTTTGATGACCTTCTGTTGAAGTTCGTATTCCAATACTTCGGCCCTTACCATAGAATCAGCCAAGTTTGCGGGGTTTATATCCCAACCATCAATAACTATATAAAAAAAAAAAAAACTAAAATGTAATTTTTTAATTGTTTGATCCTATATTCTTCAACCCGATTGAAAATATTTTATATATTTCCACAAAATAGATAAATATAGCATAAAAATAGTTTATTAAATAATCTTTGTATTAGATCTAATAAGATATGTTATGCACCACAGAGAGAACTTTAATCTTCTGTAGAAAAAAACTCAAGAAGTAAGACTTAATATACATACAAAGATTGTTGGGTTGCACCATAGGTAAAACATCACACATTGGTACGTATACATCTTGATTATGTTCATCCATTCCTAATCTTACAGTACTGGCTTGAGTTACAGACCCGAACCTGAAATAAATAACTTTATGTTAATATCAACAGTACAAAGGTACATGTCACAGCTATTCAATTTCAACTCTCGTTTGCATCAAAGAAATATATTTTTCCTCGTTAATTACAAATAAATATAATAAATAAATTTAAGCAAAAACAATATAGAAATAAGTACATGAGGTGGAATTTCAGAATAAAAAAGAATGCATGTGAGAATTTTCATTTAGTTTTTTAAACATACTTGCTATTAATTTATGATATTGACTGAAGGTGCTTGAAGACGTTTCAATATTAAATTTGAATTTTTAAAACTTTGTATGATATTTTTAAAATTTAATGACTGGATGGGCAACCAAATAAAGTCAAAACATTTATATTACATCATGACACGGTCAAATATTTGCATTTATATTTTTTAGTGTAATTCAAATTTTATATTCACAAGATCCAAATATTTACTTGATAAAAAAGCAATCAAAAATGAAAATAAATACCAGTTTGCTTCCCGTTTTCCGCATTTGTGATTCCATTGTACCCGCTGTTTATTGGCAAGAACTGCAGCAGTAAAGGTAGATCCGTTATTTCCTCCCCATCCAACTAGCATCACCCCAAGGCGTGCTGGTGTCAATCCGGTTTTAATTTTCAGTTCATTTTCCTTTTCAAATACCTGAAAATAATATGAAATCGTTATTTACAGAAAATATATCTTATAAATTTTTACAACAATTCTCACACCACTGATGGGATATCTTCATTTTTTTTTTTTTTTACAGTTTTCATTTTATTATTATATATTCTTAGTTTCAGATGACATGTAAGCTGCACTTCGTTTGAATCCTTATATGGGGAACTTGTAAAATATGTGTTATTGAAATCAAATAATGAATCAAATACATATGTTATGATAATATCAATGCTCAATTACAAAACATCGTATTAGTGTACAAATAGTACCCATAGAATATATATTTAAATTATGCTCATTCAAATCAATAAATATTTTTTATTATTGCTCTATATATCGTGTTGAAAAAAAACAGCTTTTTAATTATATAAAAAATTGGCAATAAATAAATCCTTTAACTTATGTTCCCTTAAAGTCTTAGCAATGTTTTTTTGTCTAAAAAATGTTTTGTCATTTCATGCATAATGTCAACAAAATTATTGATGATTATGTTTTTATAAAGCGCATTTGTTACATGCTTACAGTGTCTATAACATATTCACAGTTATCGAAAAAAGTTGGGATTCAAATAAATTAAATGTGAAAAAGATACTATGGAATGAACACATGCTTTTATATTCAAATTTCACGAACATTGATAAATCCCAAGATCAAGCTCATAATCTAAAAATGGAATCGGGGAATTTAAAAAAAATAAAAGAATTTCCTAAAACAAAATATTTGCATGCCAAATAAAAGAAAAATATTGCATCTAAAAGTGTTCCATATTCAAATTATATTACCGCTCCTTGTTCGAAATCGAAAATTTGCCATCCTAAAAAGTCGCGTTGAAAATTCAACAAAAAAAAACCCTCGCCGTTTGTGTTCTATAATTCAAGCAATATTTTTCCTTCAATTTAAAGAGGTTCTCGTATTTACTACTACATACTTTTCCGATCAATTCGTTGTTTTACGAAATTCATACAATATTTTCAGTCTAATAAAAACTATTTGAAACAATACACTAATTAATATTTTCGTTTTCTGAAATTTAAAAATTCTTTGATTTTCAAATTTCCAAAGTACAGTTTGTTTGCCATTTATGATGACCGGTTAGATAAATTCGAAATTACTATTTTTTTAATAGTGTTTTTGTTATTATAATATAATATAATATAATCGAATTATTTCTTCAATTTACTTTGAAAAATCAATGTGTGAAAAAAATTTCAAAGGACAATGCAAAGTGCGTATTTTGTAACCAACTTTTTTTTATAAGACACTATATAATACTTATATAATTCAGGGAGGTTGTGAATCTTCTTATAAATTGGGGACTAATAATTTCAAAAAATTATTTTATGAATCCTAAAAATCTCATTACAAAGACTCCGAGTTATTAAAAGAAGGTCCTATCTTCCGTTCATAAAAAAAAACCTCGATGCTTGTTTGGAAACAAATCTCTACATATTATTTATTATGCCTAATAAAATAATTTGCTTTTTCGATAGATATTTGTCGAAATAAATGTATTTTTTTTTAATTATTGTCGTAGATGAAAGGTACAATACTTTTATTAAATGTTATATTGTTTCAATATCAATAAATATTTTAATTGTATAAAGAATAATTATCTCTCGACTACCAAATGAAACCAATAAGCATCGTTAAAGCTATTTTTAAACTTAACATTTTATTAATTTCAATGTAAATACAATGTTGAAAACCAAAATGGTCGATCTATATTCATATATTATTAAAAGACTAGTACATTTCTACCTGTGTGGCATACCTATTTTTATTCCTTTCTACATTATCAGGCATGAAAGCCGTGTACAGTTTCAAGGTTACTTCTAAAATCAATAATGTTCTTGGGAACATTCTTGAATTCGAAAGCGGCGACTCTTCTCGTTTCTGATATTAATTCAATTATACAAACATGCCTTAACTTTACAAATTACACTAAAATACATGCACTTTTGTTGATATACACTCGAATATTTCGTCATAATATAGAAAACGTATTTATTATGTTGTAGTCAGAATAAGGTTATAATAAAATAAATTCTTACATTTGAATGTACAAAATGTGTATAAGTTGTAATTAAATCATACCTGATAGTTGTTTTCATCAACTGTAACTGATGAGCTACAATATTTATAGTTTGTCTCCATGTAATCATCCATATATTTAAGTTTAGGATTAACGACTTTAATGTTCTGGTTTGGTGCCATTTTCGTGAGTTATGTAGAAATACACAGCGTTTAATAAATTACAATTGTTCGGCTTGATTATATTTCTAGTTTACTAGGAAATTTAACAATCAATAACAAACTGAGCGGAGTGCCGGTTGTAGACTGCGCCGAGTCAATTTTGAATCCGGTACTTGTAGGCGCGATGTTACACCACATGACAAAATTATTATCGGGCACGCTTCTGTCGGATGTTTCTGAATGTGTATCGACCACCAATCAACACTTTTTGGAGTCAACACATTTAAATTTAACATCGTCAACACACTGATTAGTTATTGTTTATTTTAATTTAATTCTGTTCACATTAAATAGTCATTTTAATCAATTCTTATATTAACTTTATCATATTTTAATAATAATTTAAAAAAAACCCTCCATTTAACGAATTCTAAAATGCACTTGGCCATAAAAATACGCTAAATAGATAATACTCTTCGGTTGATGTAATAACCAAATGATTTATTTATATTGCACAATTTTACATATTGCAATATGAGTATAACTGAAAGCATACAATCTTTAAAAAGATCTAGATTGAATTAAATAACATAATTAAAAATCAACAATTTCTTTAAATAAAAAAAACATGTGTTTCCTGAGGTAAGGGGATAAGGAATTTGAAATTACATATTAATTGATAAATTAATCGATTTCGGATATAGTATGACTGATAACGATTAAGATCGTTGAAATATTTTTTTTAAATACATATGCAAAAATTATGTTGCCTAGCCGGACGAAAATATGACATCACTGACACTTTGAAATTGAAATTTAATAGTTATTACAGAAACACGTCAGTTCATTTATTAGTAATTAATATGGTGGCTATCGATATTTCTTTCGAAAACCGTTCATTCATACGGCGAAAATATTTTTTAAATTTTCATTCACTACTTAAGTAGTTCAATAAAAGTTAAACCTAATAAAAAACATCCTTTCATCTTTTTGTGTCTTTCACTGTAAAACATAATATAATATATTTCACATCTCTCGCAAATTGCATTGCTCTTCGGGTTGTTAATTTAAATATTGTCTATACCAATAATGAATGTAGAGTTGTAACCTTTTTTTTCATATTTTGTTGTATTTCGTTGGACAGGAACAGACATAGGGTGTTCGCCAGGAAGGCATACTACTCTCAGTAAACCCATTATAAAATTGGCTATATGTGAAATTACACCACATATAAATGAAGGTTAATCATTCAATTTTGGTGACAAAATTAAGGTTGTCATAAGCAAGCTGTCACATCTTATTGAAATTTGTACATTGTAAAAAAATCTTGTGTCAATTGAATTTCGAATGGAAACAAATACAAATATGTATGTATAATCTTCCATACAGTCTCAAGTCTTAATGTTGACGTCGCTGGTCTTCGTCTCGTACGTTATGGCTCTGGCTTTTGTTTATATCTACTACAAAGGCTCCTTTCTTTAAAATCATTAAGTAAACGATATATATAGTAGGTTTAATGGCACTCTATTTCCACTTAAAATTTCAACCCTTTATTTTGCAATTATCACAATAATTGATGATTATCAATAACAAGACGTAAAATAATCGTAGTTAATGGTGAAAACATTGTAGTAGACAGATTGTCACGTCCACACTTCACGGGTACCCGATATGAATTTTCAAAATTATTTTTTATCAAAACGGCGACTAAACGAAGTAATAAACTTTCCCGGCGAACACAGTTTATATTTAATTTTAGAAAATCTTTACAACTATACATAAATATTCTCTTATTTTATATTTGATTACATTATAAATTTTAGCTGAATACAGCACGCCAAAAATTTCTTATTTAACGGACGAGTTGTATACGATCAACATAACTAATTGTTGTAAATTTTTTAGATTTGTTTCTAATTAAATGTGAATAAACATAAAATATACCATTCTAATACCCAAAAATATTTAATCATATATTCATTGCCATAAGCGAAAATGATCTCGAATAAATTGAAATCATATTTTTATATAAAAAATAACTAATAAACTTCCTATATATATTGATTCATTTTTTATTTATATTAATAATAAAATATTTCACGGTCACCCTAAAAAGTAATTCAAAAATGATTAAAACAAAATCATTCGATCAACGCGTCATATGACAATTTTAAACACAGATATTATTTTTAGCATCATTTTACGTGTACCGGTTGTCAGGGCGGGAGTTAGGCGGGTTCAGAGTGGCCCCGAAAACCAGCCCCACGCACCAAAGAACCCCTCACTTGTCATACGAAAAATCTTTTGTAAAAATAAATATATTGAAAATTCTTTAGTGATGGAAGGTTGCCTTAGTAAAAAATGGGTTCCTGCTGTTTTCGGAAGTTATTGTGTTTTTAAACACTCTCTTATAATAAGAGTTTTAATTGAAAAAAATATTTTAGCGAATTATTTCAAAATCCATATTCTTTAAGCAACGTTAATAAAAATAAAAGAGGTGTCGTTTATTATAAAACAGAATGAATATTTTTTTTCGGGCGCCTCATCATTTTGTAACCAGGCTCCACCTCTGCTGATTATTTTAGAATCTTTATTGTATTTGTATTGAATGGTTCAATTAATAGATACGATCGTAAATTAGTTACTATCGAAAATTCACTCATAAATTGAACCTGATAGTCACGTGGAGAAGTTGTTAAGCGACAATTTTGTAAAAGAAAAATGTATGCGGCATTACAGGTTTTAGTAAATAATTGTTTGTTGAAATCATAGATGACGTTTTATTTTTAAAACAGGAAATTTAAATATTAACGTAAATAAATTGAAAACGGAATACTTTTTCAATTAATTAAGTTCCAAATTAATTCAAACGATATTGCAGTGAAGCTCCAAATTGAAAATACCTAAATAAATATTTTATACAAGCTTTTTTCATTTTACGATACTGATGAACTGTCTGCAAAGATTTTCGAAGAAAGCTTGCGAATACATTTACATTTTTTTTTAAATATTTTTATTTTGCATCGTTCAAGTAAAAAAATGCAATTGCTATTACAATTATCAATCAACCAAATAAACTTTCATGATGGATTTAAAAATATTATTTCTTCGCCACTATTTGAAATTGAAAGCACAGCGACTAGAAATTGAAAATTAACTATTTTTTTAAATTATCGAGAGAGGGAAAACTCATAATTTACAATTTCATGAATCTCAAGATTCAGATTTTTTTATTATTATTTTTAACGTTTATTAGGAATGTCGTGCAAGAACTCACTTACATATTTTAAACTAATCCTTGTAGTTAGTCACTCATGAAAAAATCTCAAGGAGAGAAATCTACAAAATTAATTTTGACTTAAAGAGCTACATTTTTTTTGTCTTTCCATTTATATTTCAGATTTTAACTGATAAGATTATCAGTTCGTTAAAAATTTAAGACTTTGACCAATCGATCTTTTCTTGTTCCTTAATAGCAAACAGTTAAGCTTACTCGATCTCGATGCATAGATAATGCATGCATAGCTTAGGAATAGCGATATACCGGATAATATATTAAATTTAGTAAAACAATGTATAAATATTTGAAAAAAATTTAATGTCCTCAATAAACATAAGCAAGATTTTCTAAATTTAAAAAATAAAAAAATAGTTCATTCAAATTCCTCTAGAATTTTCTAGCAAAATCTCTAAGAGCGGCTGGCTGACAACTGGTCGATGTGTATTGGCGTCCACGTGCACAATATTATGAGGCGTTGTGATAAATAACGTCGAGCAATTTTATTTTAATATGATAATAAAAATAATAATCTTGCAATAAAAGACATTGATTTTTTTATGGTTGTGAAGCTTAATTTTTCTATACTTGGTTTATAGGAAACATTTTAAATAATACCGGTCAGAAAACGATTTAGCATGTAATTTTATAATTGACATACGTATTATATGTATGTTTATTCAGGAACAATTAATTCTTTCAAATAAGAAATTTCATCATTGACGTAATTTCCAAAAATCTCCCAGCCTTGTTTTTTTGCAATAAAAATATGTTTTTTTTAATTCAACTGAAGAGTACGTGTATATCCATAAATAATAAAATAGCATATATAAATTTAAATATTCTATAAAATACGCCAAAACGTAGTGATTCATCATCAAACCATTTCTATGGAAAAGTAATCGAAAATGTGCTGTTATGTATTTTTGAAAACTTTTACAAGCATCTAACGCATTTTTACGTTGTTTAAAGTATGTACGATTTTTATGAAACTTGAAACAAAATTTTATAAACACTAAGTTATGTTCATTTCACCGGAATACACGTAGTAAAAATATTCCTTATGTAGAAAAGTAATTCTAAGTTTATTGTGTGACCGATAATTATGCATCAATAAATCATATGAGACATTTCGCTTTTTTATTATATAATGTATGCAATAATATATGATACCGTTTATTATGTTTTATTAGAGGGTTGAAGCCATATTTCTATTTGGAATTTGTTTGATTATTTCAAATAATTGTCAACATTTATTTACAATAGCTACGTCATATATAACCTTTGCATTATATAACTTAGCGTTTTTCGTCAATTGGTATATTTTGAAATATTTTAGATACAATCACATGATAATTAAGTACATTCCGGAAAAAGCTTAAATAACTTAAAGCGAAGCCTTAATTTTTAATGAACAAATGTACATTTCTGGATACCAGTTATATTTCAACAAACATTGTAGATTTTCTCAATAAGATTACAAAGTGTAATATCCGTAAACAAACAAAAATTTCAGTCGTATTTTTACATTTATTGTTTTCATTCTCATTAAATTTACCCAGCACACTTAATATATTAATCAAGAATGCTTATCATTTTTCTCGGTGCTTTTTCACTAGAAACTTCCATATTTTCGGTAAGATAAAATCGCAGCCAATCGTCTATTCGTTTTATTAACGTTTTTTGCATACTGTTTATAATATTTCGATAAGTTTTTATGAATAAATTTAATAAGCATTCCGATAAGAATGCAAAAAATATTAATAAAACAATAACTTTAATGCTATAATTATCTCCCAGTAATAAAATCGAACACGTATTTTTTCGTGTATTCCAGGGATAGAAAATAAAATTTGTCGATATAAAAAATATGATCTCAGAAATATCAAGTCTCTGATACTAGAAGCTCCAACGAAAAAATAATTGCATTCAAAACTATTCATTGAATAAGTTTCTTTTTATCTATCATTATATCTAATATAGTGTGCATGCATTACATATAAAGCAGAATAATGAAAAGAGATCATTTGATAGCCACGTTTTTGTTCATATTAAATGGTTGTAATTTTTTAATTTTTTTACTGGTATATTATAGATTGCCATAAATCCTACCAAATGTTGACAAGTTTCTAATGTTTGGAAGTATTGTTTATAATTAAATACAGACCTTTGCAATACACTACACACGAGAGATAAGAGATAATTAAAAAAATATGAATATGTACCGAATTTCTGTTACATACCACTTGTTTCCCATCCCAGTATATTCTAGAATCTTCTTCCTGATTTTGTTATTTTATTATCTTTATTTTGGCGATATTTAATGTAGCACTTAATTAAGTGATCTCCGTATATAGCTTTAGTAGTTGCAAAGCATTTGAATACAATACAACATATTCCTGATAAACGACTTTGAAATAATCACAATTAACAAAAAACGGTAGTATATTAACCTGTATTTAAAACGTGATGTACGAAATTTTAAAACTGTTTTTGATTTGTGTTCAAATAAAGATAATTAAAGCTAGTGGTTTAAATGGGGGATATAAAATCTGATAATAAATAACACAAAAATGAACAATATAGAACTTTAAATATAAACTATTTAAATGAAATTTAACTGAAAATAAATTAGAGATTTTTCAGTATTATTTCATAATGGAGTAACGGCATTTAAGACTCCAGATTAAGTGAAATGCATTATGTAAATTTTGTATAAATCTTCAGCGTTTGATAATTTATTAATTGTAATGCTATATTTATTTGAGGGATGATCTCAATAAATACGGTAAAATAATCTCAACTGTCTAAATATTGGCAGCTATATGTAATCCTTATATGTAATTATAAAACATAATATTATAACAATGAAGGTGGGCGACGGTTGTCACACAAGACACGTCATGGCGCCTTATTTGTGAACGTATTCTTGGCGCTCATAGCAAAACAATATTGCTAAAAAATAGAAGGTCTTTCGCAGAATGACTCCGTTCTATAACAATATTGATGTCATCCCATTGTTATAAAGTAGACACTATCGAAAATATTAGGAAGTAATATTAAGCCAATTTCAATTGATTGGTTATTGCAGCGCACTTCATAACATAATTCATTTTCTTTCTTTGTTATCGATGTCCTGTTTAATTTGAAATTACAAAGGCATGAGCATCGAGTTTTTTGAAGGATAAATTACTTATAAAACTAAAGTGTCAAGTAAATATAAGATAATCACATATATATATTTATGTATATATATATACTTTAGTACATAGTTTCTCAACCTTTTTACATCCGCGGCCCACCAAAAAATCCAAAAATGTTTTTCGGTCCATTGGACATTGAAATAAAATAATAAATATTTATATACTTGATTTTTTATTCAAAACAATTAATTTTGCACCAATGTATAATTGTTTAATAATAATAAAATTGTTTATGTTGATTCTATGGATTTTATGATTGTTTATCGAAATAATATCACATTGCAGATGAGAAACTAGGCTTTAGAATACATGAACAGTTATTTCATTCAATAATTTCTTATACACTAAATTATATGTATTTACACAAACAATCTAATAGAGCACTTATTCATACATATTGTATTTTTTAATTATTGCTTAACTCCTAACTGTATTGATTTTTTGCGCTTTGCGATAAAGTACATACTCATGACCAAGTGGTAAGTGAAGGTTGGCCATCCGTCTTAGCTGCTGAAATCGATGATGAGGAACACGAATAAATATCCGAAATGGGCGTTATATCTGTACCGTGATTCAAAATGATCAATGTCAATTTTTGAACCAGTATTTAGCCAAGTCATATAAGTCTCCTCCTTTGATATAACGAAAAATGTGTTCCATATTTTATGAGAATGAGCCTGCAATGTGTAATTTGAATAAATATTTTTTTTAATGTAATTTATTTTGCTTATAATAAAAATAAATATTTTGGTTGTTGCCATTTTTAATCAAGCATACTTCATTGAATGTTTTGAACTTAATGTTCGTAAGATTTTTTTCCTCAATATTATATATCGAAAGACAGGTTGAAGAAAATTTAATTGATGTATGCTTGCACTACCTTGATGGATGTATGCTTGCCTTCTCACATATATCTTAAATGCATATTAGCTGTGACTTTGTCTATATATCGCAAAAAATCTTTTATTTTTACAAAACCCAGGACTGGTTTGGTTTCATCATTCAAAAAACATCATTGAAATAAAGCTAGCTACGCTAGGAAAAATGATCCTGGTTTGATTGTTGTATGAAAAAGTTTTATATAACCAACGAACTCACCGGTAACTCATTTATTCTATTTGGAGTTTTTATCTAGCGAAAACTAGTACTGTAAATTATCGATTATTAATGAGTAGTATAAAATTGACAGAACTTAACCAAAGCCTTAATGTAAATCAATAAACATTAAATAAAAAAATATCCACTCCTCTCTGGGCTAAAATACAAATAGTTAGTCAATGTTTCATAAAAGTATAATATATAGATTGAATTGTGTATTTCTTATATTACTTAAAAATGATTAATTATTGATAAGAAGAAAGATTGATTAAATAATTATTCCTTTTAATTATTTTATGTTTTAATACTGTCCTATAACTGATTGCTATTACAATACTCCATCATTACTAATTATCATTATTGCTTAGTGATGTTCATAAATTTGTCATTCAATAATTTGCAGATTCCAAGCATCACATCACTATAGATTAATCGTTTTTACAATAATTAGTAACGACACGTTTATCATAAAATATATTATTATCAACTGTAAAATTTATTTAAAATAACATCAAAATACAATACATATTGTGAAGAATGATATATATTAAACCACAGTATGATAAAATTATACAGTTCTATGAATTCTAAATGCCTCGCTAAGTGGCAGGGATCTGTTAGCATAAATACTCGTCTCTAACGTGAATATCGCCAGTTCACTGTTTGATTCTGTTGGTATCTTTCGTCTTAAACGCGAAGTGGTAGTTGAAGAACCGGTTCTATCATGAAGAGTATCAACAAATGTTGTGTTGTCGGGTTTATCGCCTTCATGGCGATGTTCGCATCGGCAAATGGTGAGTCAAGGGTCAGCCATTATCTCATTTGTTTAATAAAAAAGAAAATGCATTTGTTTCTATTACAATAAAAGATATTAATAATCGACAACATAAATACATTACGTCACCAATAACAGAAATAAATAGACAAACTCAATGAAAACTTATTATCCGATTTTTTTAAGACGAGACAATGAAACTTTGATTTAATTTTTTAAAGAATATATGTATATTAATAATAATGAACTATTTGCAAAATTTTACAAATAATGTACCTAGACAATCTCCGATTTTATTTTCAATACCATAGTTCATTATTAAAATGATTTTCTATTTTCATCAAAAAGGTTCCTTTTCAATGGACCTGCTTTAACTTTTCATTTGTAAAACTTAAAAAAAAACAAGTAAAACGCAATGAACAAAAACAGTTTATATACACAATTAAATATAATTATTTTGCACCATAAACTCGTTTGTTCTAAAATGTTATATTCCAACGACTTCTTGGTCAAACAATGGTGCAGTCAGTTTTTTTAATGCATATAATTAGTATATAATAATGTGAGTATGAGGAAATGAATATTCGATCTTAAATCTTCCAATTAAAAGTCGCTGGAAGCTTATTTTCGATCCTTGCAAAAATATGCTAAATTATATTAGCATTTAATGCCACATTTACATAACGCAGTTAAAAACTAAAAATCAATCATGGTATAAAATTTTCAATGAAATAACATACTCATCTTCAGGAAATTGCTTATTCTATCATATAGTTTAAATGATACTAAATATGACTTGGTGGGTTAAATTACAAATATTTAGAATGGAATCACAGAAAGCGGCTACTTAACAAAAACATGGGTATAATTTCCAGGAGAAACAATTAACTGTCATGGTCGATTTGAAGACTACGTAAAATGAAAGTTATCTTATTTTTACCAAGTTTTAGTTATTTTAATTTTTGAGGCTGTGATATACCGTCACTCCCTTGTGATTGAAATGTTTTCAGATTTTTCATCAATCTGTTTTGTCCAGCTGTTTATATTAGACTATTTGGTTAATTTCATATTTATCAGCATTTTTAATATAAAACCCATCGAATAATATTCATACGATTATTTTTATTCAATGAATTACTTAGCGACTTGGCTATTGTTGTGATTGTTCATTTCTCGTGTTATACATTCCTATTTTTATGTCCGTACGAAAAGATGAATTGCTTCTCAGATCAGAGTACGATTAGTATGTATAGTAATCAATAACTAACGAAATTTCTATGAAGGAGGCACCTATAGGAAATCCGCATTTGCAAGGTCGAGAAATGATCTTTTATTGAAGATCAATCACAACGTATCAATAACCACAACAAATTACTTGCAACCAAAAACCCACTCAATCTCGAATATCCGCTTATGAATATTAAAATACATTCTGCATATCATAACAAAGTCGATTCTAAGAATCTGTTTGTTATTATCATGCTCTCATTCTTTGAAAACAATCTTTCCGTTTTTCAAAAGAATTTAGGACAACTGAGTTTATCTGTTATGACCTGGTATAACTTATAATGTCTCACTGTCTCTCCTTGATCTGCGATTACAAACTGACGGCTTGCGACCGCTTGCTATCATACACAATATATTTTTGAATGACGAATGAAACGTCACAAAGCTTATTAATTACTTAGTTGATTTACTGAGCACTTTCAAATGTTAATCTTGGAACATTTATTTGCACTATTCAATGAAAGACACGTAGCTATCTCAGTTCAAAGATCATTCATTTTAATCAATCTAAGTAATATTACAAAAAAAAATAATGAAAATATATATCTTATTTGTTAACAGAAAATAATCAAATATGACTTGTCAAAGCCTCATTTCGATCAATATATTATATATATATATATTGCTGCTGGAAATACAATTATTGAATTTGAATTATTCGAATTCAATTCGAAATATATAACTTAGGATTTTTAATTTCTTAGTGTCTGTCATACAGTAACAGAAACAATAAAGGATAAATCAAGATCACATTTAGTTCTAAAAAATCAAAAACCAGATAGCATTGGGATGTATGTTTGATATTTTTTTCGATAAATCAGTACAAATAATTGAGATAAAAGTGGCACTTTCAAATTGTTTAGAATCACTGCCTTACATCACAAATTTGCAATAATATAAATATTGTTTGGGATCGGACTGTGCATAAATTAACTGTAAATAAACATAAATGTGCGATTTTGTATATTTTAGAATATTATTATATTTGATGATTCAAGGTATGCAAGGTGTTCAGCAGATATGCATCAAGATCATTTCTTTTAAAATGAAATAAAATAATAAAATATTATATAAAAATATTTTTTCATTTATAACTAAAAAAAGTAGATATTAAATAATGTCTTAGACCATTTTGTTTACCCTGACTAAATTTTTAGCAAACATCATGGTCGGATAATTTTTTTAACGCTTTTCCACCAAGGATATCAATGTACATATACATAGTTTTAATTATTTTAATGGTACATATTTTTATACATATTACATTTGAGACTTTATATAGCTTTTTTTATATATCACATGTTTATGATGCCGTGGTGCATAATATAATGAATCGTTTTTAATTGTCTTTATTCTTTCAATATTTAATTACACCATGATACTATATAATTGAAATTTATACCACAAATTTTCTAACCAGGAAATATAAAAAAAAATCACAATTTGTTAAATAATTCAAACAGTATAAATATTTCATAAAAAGAAAAAAGATAAGCCAAATATGTTAATCTTTAATAAATTGTATTTGAATAGTATATAACCCTTTCTATCACCTCTGGAAAAAAAACCTCGGCCTGTGGCAGTGACCGGTCAAGGTATTTATTTTTCAAAATTTGAATTATTCATGAATTAAGTAACATCTCAAATTCTACAAATGGAAACAATGGAATCCGTGTACATTGTTTTTGTCAGTGTGAAAAATAAAGTATTTAATTTATGGCAATATTATTATGGGTAAAACCCAGCATGATTTCGCTATAAATTTATAAGTACCGAGTTGTCGAAAATGTTGCATATATTTTAAATGCAATTTATTTCAACCTGTTTTGTGTAGGTAGGTATAAATATGATTCGTTTATTTTTGAATTCCAAACATAGATCCACATTAGGATATTCATCATTCGAATTAATTTATGATTATTTTACGTGCAAATTAATCATTCACACACCTAAAAATTGTTGTTCCATTTTTCCATTCCAATTTTTCCAACAGGATGTACGATTTCTATGAAAAAAAATTAAATCTATATTATAAATCATGGTTACGTGTGAACCGGATCCATCAGAACTATTTATGTACCTGACATTCATGTTTATAAATACGCAGTCAAAATGACATTAATTGAAACGTTATCTATCTTGATCAAAACAAACCTAATAAATTGTAGCTTATAATACAATTATAATATTATATAACAATTATAGCTAATAGTACAAATTACCGATAACAGTTTACTCTGTACAGTTCTCTTCTTACGAATTCATTTTTAATGCAGATTTGGTTATAATAGCTTTTGAATAATGTGAAATTAGCCGGTGATATCATTTTCTATAGTTGATGCAAAACTTGAATGTTTCAGCCAAAGCTTGTAGATTAATATTGTGGGTCAGTTCAGGCCACGCCGTTAGGTTCGTGACCTGTACGAATATTTTTTTAGTCGTTCATGTTGCCAATCTAGTTTTCAACTATGTGCATCTTTGAACGAGCTTTATCTTATATTCTGGTCGTGGAAATATACTCGTGTTATACAAAACTTAACGACACCAACGAAGAGATTTGTTTCCGTCCAACAAATATAGTTTCATTGCCAAACTACGTAAGATATGCTTCATGATATAATATAAATATTTATTTAGTGATGTTCATTACAAGATGCTAATTTCACATACATTATAGAACTCAGTAACGTTTTTTTACAAAAACATTTTTTCCCAATTATGAAATAAGTAAAGAAATAAAATATTTATAATTATGATATTTACATATTTTTATAAAGTTTATGAATTGTATCTTTAAAAATTATTCAGTGTATTAAGCAAAAACGGATTCCCAAATAATATCGAAATTATAGAAGAAATAACTTGTATATCATTAAGCATTAGCGTCAAATGTAAGATTTTAAATTAAAAAAATACATTTCTGAATACCTCGTAATATTTTCACGATTAATTTTTTAAATAGGGAGATAACGCATTGTAACATTGTATCTGTAAATTATTGTAGTAATGATCAACGAAATACCTTTACAATACTCAATATATCATTCATAATAGCAGAGTAGTAATGCTATTAGTGTATATCGTACTTTAAACTGTAAACTAAAGTTGAAAGAAATCAATCATTGACATCACATCTTTAAATTCTTCAACTCCTGTTGACAATTCATTGCTTGAGGCATAAAATTTTAAATCGCACACTTTGTCAATAATGCAGATTCGTGAATGACTTAACATTTTCTTTGCGGTTATTATATTATTCGTAGCTAATGCAGATAATTAAAAGCATTTATAAACGGTATGCGTGACGAATCAGATGAGAAGCAAAGAAGGACAAAGAATACTTATTAAACAGGTATGAGGAAGTCAACCAAAAATTTGCTCTCGGTCATTTACAACATTATAAAAACTCTATGTTATAGCACTGACTGGTCATCATAAAAATATTTTTTGCTACAATTAAATCTTTTGTCTTTTATTACGATGTTTAACGATAAATAAATCTAATTAAAAATTATTTGATTCCATTTATGAAGTCTTAGCGACGCATATACAGGATACTTGACCCATTCATATAATACGAAGAGAATAGGATGTAACGTGTTTATGACATAAGATAAAAACGACAAATAAAAATAGATTTTTTTAGAAAGCAACACTGGGAAAGCCTACAAATATTAAAACATTTTTTGCACATCACGCATATTCTTTGTTATGTTTTTGGTTCCTATGCATAACTGATTATTTTCGACTCCAGCTTTTGAGTCGAGAAAATATATTTTGACTAGACATTTTTTACTTTTCAATATTTTTTATTGCTGACAAGCAGCATCAAACTAAATTTAGAGTCAATGACAGATGTCACCTAACTAAATTTAGGGCAAGTGTAGACTTGATACTTACATTTCCGGTTATTTAATTACCGGGGACGAACAAATTCTCCAGGGTTGCAAAACCTAAGATCGATATATAAACATTTTATAAAACACATCGATTATTTTATAAAGTATTCTTGACTGCATAATGCGAAGACAACATGTTTGCACAATTATACAAATCGAGGACTAAATCATATTTACACTGTTACACCATAAATAAAACAAATAATCAAAATGATTGAACACAGTTTTCAAGCAACATGACTTTTTACGTGTATTGCATTTGAATATTTTGCACTCCCATGATCAACTTAAATTGTATCGGATGTATCGAAAAGATTTTGTTAGTTTCATAATGTTGTCAATATAACAGTCCTTGACCTTTGAGCAGGTAGGATTAACATAACATTAATGACACTGACATACATAATGTATAATTTTCAATGTCAGATGAGCAATAACTTAACAAGAAACTTTACTTCAGTGGCGTAGTTACCGTATCGCAAAAATATACGGAGGAATTGGAATACTATATTAGCCCCCAATATTTTTTCTTGATTGTTTGCATTTTTATGCATGGAAATATTCTTTCAGGCTTTAATGATAATTTTATAACTAGTATTGTAATTTAGCATTTTTTTAGCAATTTTAATGTAGCACTGCCACGTGATGACATTATCTCAGCACATACACTAAATAACATTGTATGTGTAATTCTATATAATCATAACGAACAAGTGCTTTGCTAGGGTTTGCTTAATGACATCAAATAAATAATGGTAGGTATATAATATTCACTAGTATATTATAAACCAAATGGCAACGCCACCTGTCATCATTCTCTCAATGCGTCTAATTCACTTATTGCGCACGATGTGCAAAAACACAGAGTTGGTTATATCATCTTATGTATATCTTATATTATTATACAAGCAGCAGAATATTGGCACGAGACTTAGTTTATAAATATGAGAAAGTGTTTATTCAGTGGTTTTTACACATTGGGCCAAAAGTTTTAGCTACGCCATTGCATTTTTTTTTATAATATCACGACATATTGCTTCATTTTTATCCCAGTTACAGGTTATAAAAACGACTCTTTAATTATATTACAGAAACGAGTTTTTTGACATAAAATACATTGTTGTTATTCATATCCGATCCCAATGTGAAGTTTCTCAAATATTTTTTATTTCTAGAACTGACTGTTTCACAGTATTTCAATTTTTCTTTTTCATCGAGAGTACGGATAGAAAAATATTATTCTTAGTTGGGAAGACATGAAAGAATTCGATACATCATAAAAGCACAAACATACAAAATTAAATCCGTAAATCGGTTGAAAAACTGTCAGCCCCTGCGGTTTGTAATGAGAACCATCAATGGAGGACACTGCACCGCGGACCCGGACATATAATTATTGAAACAAATTAGCTTAAAAATAGTTATATTGTGATATTTGTCTTTCCCAAAATATTTTGCGATAATGATTATGTATACGGCATTCTTTTTGTGTGGCAGCATACAAATTAATAATTATAACCATGATTTTTGTTTTAATGACTAATTCAATATTCGGTAATATTTTGTATGCGTTCGAGAAACACTTATTTTCATTTGATTATATTAAAAATTTGATTTAAAAAATGAATTCATGCATATAATACTATACATACGTTTGCAAAAAGAATGATTTATCAAAAAATTGTTTAATCAATTTAATCTATATTTTATACAGTGTAGGTTCATGATATAAAAAAATCCTTGTTACGTAAGATAAAATACCTTATTAAAATAAAAATCACGATTTTCGACATATTTCTTCATATTATTGGTTAAAATTTCAGCTGATGTTGGACTTCCCCCCGTGACGGATGTCTGCTTGGGCTGCATTTGCGAGGCTGTATCGAACTGCAACGTCACCTTGACATGTGATGGAAATACCTGCGGATTGTTTAGAATCACCTGGGCTTATTGGGCTGATGCTGGAAAACCTACTCAAAATGGACAAAGTCCTGATTCTGAAAACGGTAATTATCCTTTTAGATCATTCAATTATTAATAACACAATCCATCTCTAACGATATTTTATTTAAAAACTTTTGTAGTCCGATATTTTAAAAATATAGAGTAAAAATTAACAATTCAAAGTCTTTATACGTAGTTGTATGCATTATAAAAAGAAATTTTTGATCACAACCTATATATTATTCAATTGGTAAGAAGTATTATATTTCCTAAATAATCATATGTAATCGTAATTACTTTTTTACATTGAAATTTTCAAAACCAAATACATTTTAGATATGGCATTCGCAATCTTCTTATTTAAAATAAGATTTTATTGCTAAAACCAAGTTTCATCGGTAAAAATTAATATATATATATTATGTCGTGCCGAATCAATATTTTCCTTTTCAACCGTCAGCACACACAAATCCTTCTTAAATATGCACGTTTCTTAAAATGCTCAAAAATAAAAATGATCGAAAGACAATTCAGAATAAATAATTTATCGTCGTGACCTACTGTGATTCAGTATAGCAATATTATCGTCGCCTGTCAGTTTAATAATGCTGCAATGTTGAATATTTAAGTTAAATTGTATTTTTTGTTTGTGTTTCAGCCTACCCGAATTGCGTGAATGAGCCAAGATGCGCTGCAAGAGCTGTGCAAGGCTACATGGCTAAATTTGGACAGGTAAAATATATTTTTGAATACCCTCTAATGTTAATCGAAATTTAATTAATCGTATACAATATTTACAATCCTATTGATAAATTTTCATGATAAAGACCTTCAGAGTATTGTAATTATTTTTCAATCATTACAAGTTATGAGCAACCTTCATAGAAAATAATTTAAAACGATTTTTTTTTTTACATATTCTTACGTTCATAATCGTTCCTGAAACCAATTAGTAGTTCACATTTGAATACATTTAATTTCGTGGAATCCATATTATATTTTATTCAATTAAATTATTATTTAATGAATGGAACAGAGATTATGCCATCTCATAGTCCTCATACAGTTATTTCTTCTACAAATTATGTTCAGTACAGTACAACAGAGCACACAGGCACACACACTCTTCATATCCGCTTACTATGATCACTGAACAAATGTTGACACTGTCACCTAATTGCATTGGGTAAATGGCTAATAAGGAGCGCATTTTTTTTAAAGTGGTTTTAATTTCACACATGAGCGATTACTCTGATTATAACAAATACAATATTTAAAAAAAAGTATTTAGTTTTGCTCTGCTTTGTGATTTTCGTGTCTTCTTTTAATTGAGATATTTGCCTTAAAATCAATCGGCAACTTAGCATTAGGTATGTCGAAAATAATATTTATACTCTCTGTACGTTTCTAGGACTGCAATGGAGATAGCGTGATCAACTGCTACGATCATATGGCCATCCACAAGAAGGGAGGATATGGGTGCCACGGAGAATTGCCACCAGATTACATCAACAAATTCAACGCTTGTATTTCAGCTGTTCAAAGCAAACAAGGATAATTTTCAATAAATTCAACTCTTAATACGAATAAGTAAAACTTTTCTGGAGAAATTTTCTTAAAGAAAATAATACATCGTTTAATCGTATATGATAAAAAATACAGATATAGTAACGAAAATAGAAATGAATATCTGTATTTACAACAGCAAAGCGATGAAAAAAAATCTATTTATTATAATGAATATTTTATTTCATATTTAGAAAAAAAAGTTTCCTTAATCTTTACCATCTGCAACTCGCAAATGCGATGCAAATTTATATGATATATTTATAAAATTATATATGCTTAATTAATAATAATGTAATTATATATGTGCTCTTTTGTACTTTATTCGATGTTTGTAATAAATTATTGAAAGACAAATATGTGATACCTAAATAAAGTAATTTTAAAGAAAAACCTTGCAGTAATTATTAAAAAAGTAGTATAAATTTTTAGTTATTCTTATTAACTAATAAGAATAACTAAAAATTTATACTACTTTTTTAATAATTTATTTTAGAATTCTAAAATAAATAAGAATCGTACCCTGTTGGCTGAAAATGGAATAACTTTATTATTCAAAACTCTTTTAGATATATCACTCTTCTAATCATAGATTGAGTAAATGCTATACAGGAAAATAAATTCAATGAAAGAAACAGTAGCGTATTATCCGACGAGGTACGCATTTAGGACCTCGAATTCCGATAGAATTCTAAAAAATAATGTATTCAAATCTATTTTCATTTTACATTGCATTCCTATAATATCGCAGCAATTGTTTTCTTAATAACTAATACATTGTTTTGAAATTTACCTTTCATCAGAACATCGTCGATATGAATAAAAAGATATTTAAAACATGAAGAGATTATGAATTGTGTTTTCTTACCCATATATATATGTGTGTGTCTGACGAAAATGTCGATTAAATTTCGCGAAAATATTTTTTGAGAAACAGGGTCACCAAATCGTCTTGCGCTTGTGGCCTGCTTAGATAAACTGCTAAGAGCTTAATCCACCACTCATAAAAAAACAAAATGAGTTAAAAATTATATCTTCACTATGCGACATCTGTTTCATGTGTTGATTAATAAATAATATAAACATTATAAATTATACAAGACGAAGAGTAAACAAATGGAACATAATGTCCACATCTGTCAAGTTCATGATACACCATTCGGATTGAAATTACTAATAATAATTTTTCACCCTGCTGTTCGTTAAACACACACTTTCAGTGGTTCTTACGATTTTTTTGTGACCGCATTATCAGCGGTCCCATGGAAATGTTTCGTGGCAGTACAAAATATCAATGTTCACTATGAAACTGTTGGTGGCCGCAGCAAAACCCTCTGGTGGCCGAACATGAGGACTATAGATCTATATTAAGAAACATAAAATTTGTTTGTTGCGTTTATATTACATAAACCTAGAAATCCAAAAATTTGGATTTAGGTCGGATTTTAATTTTTGATGCGACATCAAAGAAAAACGACTCGACTGAATCACTTATTTTTAAAAATTTGTTTTGTTATCCAAAAAGAAAATTCGTTTTGGCCTCAAAACTATAATCAAAGATACATTATATAATTAAAAACCATAAATTTATGATTTTCCGTGTAACATCTTAATTATTGTGTATGGTGCAGTAACGGTGACATGAATAAAATACTGGGAGCTTTGGTCGCGATTATAGAAGTCTTTATGTGGGAAGATGGTGCTACTAAGGTGAGCTGATTCATGGTTGCGAATTTTAAGAGTTTTTCAACATCGTCGTTTGCGTGGCGTTGCGTAGATCATACATTTACCTCATTGTGAGGTCAAGTGCCAAATGAGCTCCTACACCAGTAAAGTATACACCAGGATGCCACATTTGCCCACGTCGGTGCTAGTATGTTTATATTTCATAAAATATTGGTGTAACATATATATAAATGTTCGAATTCTTAAGAATCGAAATTTTACTGTGCCCTGTTAGTAATAATATTTTATGTAAAGTTGTAATGGTTTTTGAATTATAATAAAATATTTCATCTCAAATATATAGAGATGGTGTTATTCAAAAAATGCACGAAAGATAATACATTTGTTTGTCATAAATGTTAGTTGGTTCACGAAATCGTTAAATAATTACAGCTTTCCGATAAATTAATTGCTTGATATTTACATGTGTCATATCACATAACTTGATAATAAACATTTCCCTAATTGCCGCTGATATTTAAATATTAATTATTAAAGTGCAGTGACGACTCGAAGGTGTTTGTAATGGTGGAAAATATTATACTGTCAACAATAACATTATGTGCGTAAAAGATATTGGCTGTGCAACTTTAAAACGAAATAAAAAATATTATGCGCCAAATAACGGTATTTAAGTATATTAAACTAAATGGCTAATTTTTGTTAATGACTATAATTAACACCATGTAATGTTACATTTAATTAATCAATTTATATTTTAATGTACTAAATATTAAAAAAAATTCTAGAGTACCGATACCAGAACCTAATCTCATAGTTTTTCTCTGCGATCTTGCAAATTCTCAACGCTGGTGTAACCTTTGTTACGCTCGGCGAGTTTGAAGGACCACTAATAATGGTTATAAATGGTTGAAATACCGATTCAATTTTTACCACTTTTTCTTTTTGATATGGTATAAATCTACTTACGAATCTTTAAGGTGTATTGTAGTAATATTTTTGAATCAATTACAGGTGTTATTCATAGACATTTATTTATAAACACAATTGATCATATTTAAAGGACGAATGCTGTTTGGCAACTGATATAAAATCCACTGAACCTGATCAACATCGTTATAGAGCTAACATAAGTATCGCTTCCACTCTATGATCTAATATAAGATTCTAAAAAGAATATTTATTATGTTTCATTATTATTTATTATATATATATATATATGTTACTGCCCAATCCATTTTGTGTAAACACTAAAACAAATAGGTACATACATCTTTTGACCATCGGTCAATCAACTTGTTGCCATTCCTTATCTGTTTTCTTATAAAAGGTTAAATAATTCTTTACTACCACTAGACTCACACTAGAGAAATTATGGATCATATCGTTAGCGCATTTGGCCAAGAAAATCGATATAAATTTTTATTTCGAACTTAAAAATCTTAAATTACTTTAAATTACTGATGTGACTGTGACTAGCATTATTTTTAATTAACACTTTTTAAAGTAAAATAATAGAAAACGAATAAGTGCAGATTATTTAATATTGAACACAATACCCTCTAGTGACGATGAAACGTAACTAATAATGAGACAAGAAATGTACCTATTGCAATTTAAATGTCGCTTTTATATTTCACTATTATAAAATTAATATAATCTCATAATTCATGTTCTCCTGAATTAAGCCGCCCCTGGTAAAATAACATGAAAAATTTACGTGTACGACAGATTTAATAAGAAACATTATTTTTCAGTCGTCAAAATTGTATACTACGCTACTTGTCATTGCTGAATTAATCATTCAGTTATAAATATTTGTGTTTGACGTTAGAATCGGCAGTTGATCTTATTTTATGACTTATTATTCGTTCGACACATCAAGTGGTAGGTGAGGAACCGGTTACATCATGAACAATATGAATAAATGTTGTTCTTTGGTTATTACCCTCGCGTTCATATTCGCATCAGCTTATGGTGAGTCAGTTAAGAGCCGATATTTTTTTATATTTGGCATTACAGCTAATGCCAGTTCACAAAATTATTTTGAAAATTGAAAATCATACTCAACTCTGATAAACTCAAGATCGACTCAATAAGAAACAGTATCACATACACATGTATACGTTTAAAATATAAAATTGAAATTGACTCGAACCCAAACTCTCCTGATCTTTAAGACGAATTTACTACCACTAGATTTAAGAGGCTTATTATCTAGTGAATGGAACGGCAAATATAAGTCATAGAAACAATTTAAACGTCAATTTCTTTTCAGTCGAATTATTTATAAAATCAAATTAGAATTTATCATATTTTTTTTACTACAGCATGTTCAAATATGTCGAAGTGTATCGAATTTAAACGACTCGAGTTTGATGTTGAAATCCCATCAAGCCTCAGATAACGTCGTAAATTATTTAAAGTACAATTTTTGGTTACAGTTCTGGAATACTGATGGAAATCGAATTAGTTGCTCTAAGTCAGTGTCACCAAAAAGACGATTAAAACATACGCTAATGAGGGGTTGTCACATGGAAACTAAGTGATATTCGTATTTTGGTAGTCAGAAAATTTTGGTGGATTTTTTCAGCTAAACTAAAGATTTTTACTAATAGGGAGAGGTCATGATTCGCTGCCACGAGTTGTGTAAAAAGCATGAAAATGGTCAAAGTGAAGATATTTTAGTATGTTTATATAATTTTGAATTTAATATTGATTAGTTAATCATAGTCTTCATCTACAGATAGCAAAAGTATTAATTGAAATGTATTAAAGCACTATTTATGTTTACAAACATATTTACTCATTCTATTGAGTGACCACATCATATTTCTTATCCCTTTTTCCATTATAGTCGTTCATCTTACTTGAAATATTTACTAAAAAAAAGTCGAAAAAATCAACACTCAACACTCAATTCGCTATCGAAATCTTGGATCTTTGGTTTCATTTCTATCTTACATTTCAAACAATATCATTTCAGTAGTGTCTAAATGATAATTATGTATCTCATTTATCAACAATGTATTCTTAAGAACATATAATATCAACTATTATATTTGCGTGCCATACACAGCATATTACCATTTTTATGAGGCTTATATAATACACATCCGAAAGTAAAGCTGCCTAAATCATTCAAGGATTATATTTTCACATATATAATACACTTATCAAGTAAGTACACTGTAACTTTTTCAGCTAATGGTGAACTTCCAGCGTTGACTGACGTATGCCTGGGTTGCATTTGTGAGGCTATCTCCAACTGCAATATCACTCAGGTCTGTCATGAAAATACCTGTGGGCTATTTAGGATCACTCAGCCCTATTGGGAAGATTCTGGAAAACCAACACATAACGGGCAAAGTCCAGATGCTGAAAAAGGTATCAATGCAATTTATAGTACCAAAGCTTAGTGAAAATAATACTGTACATTCTGTTTTTTAGACTCTAATTTCTATTAAAATATAGTAACGTTTGATGATACATACATACATATTTTATTACAATCGGAATCTATTGATTTCAGTTAACAAAAAATGAAAACGACATATCTTTTTGAGTAATATTAATGCCCTCAATCAAATTATAAATACCTTTCGATTGGTGCCAAGTATTTTAATAATAAAATCGTTTCTTAAGTGATCAAAGTTACTAGTTATAAAACTATTTTTTTTCAGCCTTTGCTAATTGTGTAACCGAACCTGAGTGTGCCGCGCGAACTGTTAAAGGCTACATGGCCAAATTTGGTCAGGTAAATATATTTTAAGTAAAAAATATTTGTTCTAATCCTGATTAAAGTTTTTTAATGAATTTAATCTCACCTAGTACTTTCAACAGTAATACTGCTTTCGGGCTAAAATTAAAATTTGAGTTAATACTGAAACAACTGAAAGTATAAGTTCAAAGCTTAAATTGCCCCTTGAATACCTTTGAAAACGACTTATCACACTTTTTTATACAAACACGTAGCGAATAAATTATTGAAATAAATTTTTATTATGACTAAGCGCCGCCAATAATTTGCGGTAATTAACTTGATATAATGGGGAGGAAATGGTAAAATCATCATCATAAATAACGTTATGTGGAATTGTAAAATGCAAATCATACCTTTTTTCAATTGTAATCGTTTTGTATTGAATTATCTAATATTACACAATTTTTACCTCAGAAAAAAACCCAAGGAAACTATGAATGAGCATTCCATATTTTTAGCCCAGAAACGAATTCGATTGGAAATGATAATTAAATCGCTATAAAAAAAATACATTAATACGGCGTGCTGATTTCATATTATATTCATTTTTAATTAAATTCATGGTATTTATTTTAAATAAAAAAATATTTATTTTCTATTCATAAGTATAGAAACCATAAAATTTCGATTGAAATCGAAATTGAAAAAATATGAATCACAAACACGTTGGGTTAAGATAGACAAGAAATGGGACAGGAGTATGTTTTTTATCTATGAAATATATATGTATGTATACAGATTTTTTAAATAATGAATAAGCCGTATATTTCATATTAATATTAAATACCTTCTTTTCATATTTCAGATATAGTGGATTTTTTGTTCGTTTATTTTTCACTTGATTAAAACATAGACACCTATTACTTCTCGAAATTTAAATCGCATTTCTAGAATAAATTTGCTTTACCAACAATCAAATTTTGTTAACAGAAGTTTGTATATAATCAGTTTAGTTTAATGGGTTAATATTTCCAGGATTGCAATGGAGATAATGTGATCAACTGTTACGACCATATGGCCATCCACAAGAATGGAGGATATTCATGCAAAAGAGAACTGCCTGCAGATTACGTCAAAAAATTTAATGCTTGTGTTGTAGCTGTACAAAACGTTATTGGGATCAATATATAATGTAAAATGCTTCATTTAAACATCCATCGGATTATATTTGAAAAAAGTCGGAACGTATTTTTTTATTGCGTTCAGACTTAAAACTGATATTCAACAAATTAATTCAAATCAATAACGATACATTTTTAGTAGTATTTCTAGAATATATTAAATGCTAAGAACCGAGCTAATAATGTTCATGATGAGGGACACCGGTCCTGATCATTATATACATATATTGAGAAAATAATACTAAAATTGTGTTGATATTATTTAAAATATCATGCCTTTCTACTAACAAGTGACATTTAATAACTTAAAAGTGTTCAACGGATATATTCACGATTCGAAGAATGAAATGTTATATGATTTTTTGTGACACATGCTTCTACTAAAGATCTTAACAGTTAAACCAAATGTAAAATCGATTGGCCTGTTGGTGAAAAACATGTTTTTTTAAAACGACAGTATAAAAAAACGTCGTCTAAGAAAGCCAGAAAAAATATTACCAGACCCATGCAGAGTGATGGAAGAAAAACGAGGCAGTTGTTATGTGGCTCTTAACCTCATATTCATCTAATCGTTTAAACGTTAATAAACTGTCACTCTGAGACACATTGTATATTATCGGAGAACATTTCTACAAAAATAAAACACATGGTTGGTTGAAATTAATATGTATCCTGAAGCCTTCAGACTAAGCAAAGAGGTTTGATATCTTTGTTGAATAACATGTAGTTTTATTGACACAATAATCAGATTTCTACTGAAAGAAAATCAGTTTTTTTTAACGATCAGGAAATCTAGACCTAAATCTAAAAATTGTTCATTAGTTGCGAATTTAATTAGCATGGTGTCAATGAGTGTTACAAGGAATTCAATAGGACTTCAATGGGGCTAGGATCACTTTGACAAATCCATAGAATGCATTTTCCTGAATATCTAATATAATAGTTGGTATTTTTTAGACTCATGTTCCGTTGTAAAAAGAATTAGGAAAAAGCAATGATTCATTACGTGAGTATATCCAAAACGAAAATTTAATGGTTTTTATTTAAATGATTCATTCAGCATTATTTTGTAAGATGATGCGTCCATTTCTTTGCATCTTGCTATCGGAGATATTCTGCATTGAAATTAGTATAACATTAATAAGTATATAAATAGTAATATTTAAAAAATGTTCATAGTGGTTATTATTTCTTTATGAAAATATTACAGATAATCATACAAATGTGAAAAAATGTTGATTCGGAGAGTCACAACCCTAAAAAAGTATAAAATTCTACTCAATTATGATAACCCACAAGACATTTATAAGAATATATAATAATACTGAATTCTAATAATTTTACAACTATTATATTGATTATATGTAAACATATATGTATTTATGTTTTTAGTAAAACAACATTGAAAATTTTCATTTTCGTTTTATTTCAATTCAATACACTAATTTTATAAGCTTACAAATATACATATCTTTTTACAATTTTCTAGACCAAGTATAAAATTACACACAAAGTAATATTTTATCTGAAGAACAAATAAAATTAAAAAAAAAACAGCACATTTCGATCACAATTTTTAAAAATCAAATTTGGCTCCTAATTTTTTTTTATATCTATAGTTATATAACATTAAAAATCATATAAAAACACTGACATGGAAAGATAATCGGCGTTGGGCACTTGATTATTTATTATTATATAATAGGGTATAATACAGTAAACTAATTATTCAAATATTAAATTTTAAAGATAAACAGGGCTATCTTTTCAACCTAATTATTTTTTTGAATTTTATATTAGAATAGAAAATTTTTGAAACAGAATAATAATAATGTAATTTTTTGATTAATATAATATAAACAATAAAAGATCTCGTAATTGACACGCTGTAGTCATCATAGATTCCTCGAATCTGATTAAAATAATATTGTCTTAAAACTACAAAATCATTATTCGATAATAACTCGCTGTCCTATTTGTATTGCATATATATTATATGTCTACACACAATGAATAAAATTGCAACATTGCTTTTTTGTTTTTGTCTTAATACAGATCAACAGTTTTTTGCCAATTGGTATTTAATGAGATAATGGAGTTAAAAAAAAACGCCAGATGATCTCTCATTTCATCTCTGCTTTGCATAATATATAAAAATTATTTTCAACTTGGATTTCTAATTAAATAATAAAATATAACCTTCATATTAGCTAACATATCTTATCCATATCATCGTGTAAAAAATTTTGTTTGTAAAGGGGATATGTGTGCTTTTTGAAATTTTTCTATCATATATTAATATTAAATCCTGTTTTAATAGTACTGTTCTTTGATTTCAATTATTTGTTTAGTATTTTACCTGCAGATTTTTTTTCATTAATAAATTAAATTAAATCATCACTCACTGCCAAAACCGCAATATCCTAAATATATGGCACAAACATATCGAGAACTCAATATATATGTGCTCTCATTATTTTTAAATAATACCAACAAAATCAAGCTGTTATTCAATGAATTACACAAAACGATTAAACTCATATAATAGCAGCCTCATAAGTTATCACCATGTGAATAAAAAATATACAATGTTGATTGTCGGTCAGTTTTATATTCTTCAAGAAAATTCGAAATTACCAGTGCTATAAATATAACCCCAGTAAAAAGCAATATTTTTGACTTCTGACAATTGGAATCGAAGTTTTTTTTTCATTCTATTTTTATTTGGTTATTTATCTTTAATTCGAAAAGTATCAAATAAAAATCTCTTAGTTAATTATATCTTATGTTAAGACTGATGTGAAAAATATTTCAGTTCCCATTTATCTTCGATAAAGCTATTATTATTGGTGTCACAAGATTGAATCTTTCCATAAAAACAAAAATTTTGCAGCATTTGTGTAGAATCCACGAACAATTTATTTAAAATGATATTCTCATTTATTTTCTCTGGAGGTAATCCACTTTAAAAAAAAACATAATTGATATTAATCGGCGATTTTCATTGATTTGTGTATATGAGGTACATTAACTCGGAAACTTTTAATACATAGAGCAGGTATATACATCGTTTTAGCTATCTGGCGTCATTTAAATAGTAATCTTATCTGGATTCCATCAACCATTCCATAACTCTAACATCCATACAATACAGCATCTAAAGAAATAAAAACCTAATCTTACTTAGGGCTTGTATCTTATCTATGTGAAAACGGGATTCGAAGTTAGAAGCTGTGTAGCTGGGGTGTCCCACAATTCTGTCGATACATCTTCATCAAAAGAAACCTTCAAAGGAAAGAAAATATAGGTTTTATTATAAGTTTAATACTGTCAATAACCCTCGGTGGAATGATATTGTATAATTTCTATGGAGGTTTCTCGTTCAAAACCAACAACTGAAATCTTGAAATTGCGTATTAGAACACGTGAGTTTTAAGAACAAACTATTATTTAATTGCATAAATAGGTTATTTAGGTCTTTCAAAAAAAAGAGTATCAGAATACACTTTGATTACGAATTAAAATGATAGTTTGATTCTATTTGGCACCTTTACTATATCCTTAAGTTGGCAGTTTTTGGTCTTTCTAGTGAATATGTAATTTTATTGTATAACGAAAGCTGACTGATATTTTCTAAACACTGTTCATAATAAATCAATTTGACTTTAGTAAGGTTACATAAGAATTCATTAAATGATCGTAAACAACAAAAATCACGCATGCGACAAAATTGCTCGACTTTGAATAATGTATAAGTTAACACAAGTATAACATAGAGAAAAATTTATTTAATTTGCGTGCAGCCAAATGGTAATTCACCAAATCGAATGTTGTAATGCAAATAGTAAAGATACACGTTCGTAATCTCAATCAAAACCTAAATTCGTAACTAGAAAATAATACAATAAAATATTAAACAAGATTTTTAATCTCAATACCTATTCAATACGAATTATTATACTTATGACAGTGATAAAAGCCAAAAAACATTAATAATTTATTAAAACAATAAAATATTTGCTTAGTAACGGTTATAAAAAAACGCGCTGGTAAATAATTTAATTCATATTCGTGACCTGCGATTATTAATTATTAATAATTATCATTATTTTCAATATCCACCTGAAATGAAAGGTGTGACCCCAAAATTTTGATAGAGACTTATACTGTATCTGTCTTATTTGATTATTCAAAACAAACTGAAAATATTTTTCGAAGGATATCAATACAATATATTATTTTCGTGATTTATTAAAAATCTATCGAAAATAAAAATAATTACTTAATCAAATTGCCAAAGTGATAGGTATAATTTATTTAGGTTGCTATATCGGTAATTATTGTATCATAAGGATAAATATAATAAAAATATCCAATGTACTAATAGAAAGAAATATTTTAAGCCTTGCGAGATTTTTTCAAGGCTCTGGTCGGATTCGATGCCTGTTTTTGTCTTGACATTATGGAATATCGGTGGTAAATATATCTACAAAAATGATAAAATATTAAACACCACCGTACCCATGGGCTGTTTGTCGGACTTTCTCCAGTGTATAGGTCTATTAACATAGCCTTGGGAGGAGAACAAGAATCCAAAATGTCGTCTTTTCTTTGTTGAAAAGCAACTACCTCTTTCCCTAATATTTTTGGTCGCTTTTCTTGGTTTGCCTGCCATTGCTGAAAGTATATTAGAATATTATAAACCTTTTGATATTTGTAAAATAATCAACACCGAAGCATTTGTATTAAAAAAATGCACTATTTCAGTACTATTTCCACGACTTAATACTTTTGTAATAGGACCGATTTCGCTCATCGAAAGCATTGACGACTGATACAATACAAATTACAAACAATGCATAAAAGCTTAAGAACTGAAAAAATAAATTGTAGCCCTACAGTATATCTTTATTTTATGCGAATGAAAATATAATAATTTACAAATAAAATATTAAAAACCTCTTGGCAATAATTTGCAATCAAAATAAAGCCAAAACGTAAATATTTGAAATTCAGCACAAATAACAGTAAAAAATGTGTTTTTATTATTAAAAATATATTTGCTTTCCTCAAAGAAGTGACAGTTAACATCTTAAAGACGATTAGTGCCATTTCATTAAAAATAAAAATAAATCGTTTATATGCATAACAATTTTGATATACTATAGTTATACATATTATAGACATATTACAGACAATTAAATAGTGACATTTTTACTTCATTCTTCGATAAAACTATTTAATTGATGGAATTATTTATATAATTTATTGAATCACATAGGAAAACCGCTGGTCTGTGATTGTTTTTATATTACTTACTACAAGTAGTAATAAAATAAAGACAAATAAAATTTGTGATGTAATCATTCGAAACCAACCTGATAAGCTGTATTGAAGCTTTGGGCTGCAGCTAGAGTAGCTGCTCTGGCCATTTTTCTTTTAGGGCAAAGGAAAGCGTGACACTCGAGATTGTCGGAAGGTCCTGCTGCTATAAATGCGAACACTTGACCATGAGCTGCATCCGCGGAACAATACGAAATCCTGTTAAAAATATAGTGTATTACTAAAATATACATAACAGATATAATAATCAAATGTTCATAAAGTTATACATTTCATATTATTTATTGTAACAATTTTACCAGTTTTTCAGTATACAATAAGCAATATTGGATTTTTGTTTATTTACATTTATATAAACTGTTTTCAAAGTATACAGTTATTATTTTTTTATGTAAACACAAAAATAATTCATAAAAATAAATAATTGACAGATTAATATAAATAATTTTTCTATCATTACTTGTATATTGAGACATCAAGCAATCTTTCCGAAGTTATCGCATCCTCGACGGCAATTCCTTTTGGTGAAACTGTCACTTCCACCCTTCTGAGTTTCCTACCAACAGCTGAAACCAATTTTAACATATAAGAAATATATACTTTAATATAATTTTCTTCATAAACATAATCGGATAGTAGTAATAAAAAAAAACATTTTTTAACGGAGTAATTATGGGATTAATGCAAAAGTTCGTCCCTTTTTTGACAAAAATTGAAGAAAAAATGTTTTGTTAAACAGTCGTTAAATAAATACAGAAACAGGTAATTCAATTCGATTAACTTTTAACCAAAATAAAATAGTTTTACTTAAATTAACCGTATTTATTATTCTCACAATAAAGATTTTTATACTCGAACATTTTAATTTATTTATAAATCATTTTTGTATGTTTATATTCCAAATGGTGTTTGTCCACATACAGTCGTATTCGTAAGTAGCCTTCGTTACATACAATATAATAAATGCAATCGTGAGATTGTTGGGAAATGGGTATATAATATCTACGACTGCATTACAATCACTTTTGCATTTCTTACTTTTGGCTTGTGTGACGGCCTGTGCAATCGCCGCTGCCGTCGCCGGTGCCGAGCAAGCCCTTTCCGCCGGAACTGCGCCGACATACTTCAACCTGAAGCGCCGTTCTGTTGGTTCCGCTTCCGGTGTTAGAGAAAGCTGTGATCCCAGTGGCTGATTCGACCAATCTTCACAAAGCTCTAAACAAAAAAAAAATCATTGAAAATAGTAAATTTATTGAATAATAATGATCAAAATTATAACGTCATAGTCGATCATCTTTCATCAACAGCATTTTTATATTATACCATTGATTTTCGTAAAGTTTGAGTAGACACTATTTGCTTCGCTGTATTTTAGTATAGCTTATATGTGTATTTTTTTTTAATGAATAATTCTATGTAAAACAGCCCAATTTTGTCGTCGAATAATATTTCGTCAGATTTTTTTACGTTCCAATTTCATTACTTTGTTTTTTAATCAAAAGTTTGCAAATTATATAAACTTAAAATATCAAAAAATTTAATACTTCGTATGCAGTAAATATCAACGTAGTTCAAATCTTTTCGAATGGACATTTTCATTTTTGTTTACTTATATATCCCAAAAACGGTAGCCTGTTAAAATAAATATATCGACACTTACACTAATACGTCATGGGTAAAATGGTGAAAACCCGATATATACGGAAAGTTGTTCCGGATGTTATTTAATCAATATTAACCCGTTGTGTTTTTTATATAATTTGCTTGTTTTGTAATAATTTCCAATTTCCATTAATAATATCAGGATAATTTTAAAAAAAAAGTGATAAATCTAACGTTAAATTTCTCTATCGAATGTTCAGATATTCTAACTATAAGCAAAACAGTCAACTTCTCCTAACAAGCCGTAATCTAAAGTTTGAGAGATAATTTTTTACTTGAATTATCGGACAAAGAAAACCCTATATCGTATGATGCAAATGAACCAGTTTACTGCGCATATCAAAATTATGGGTTATCAATAGTTTATATTAAGAAATAAGATATTTTAGCTTAATTAATGATAGCGAAGCATATTTTCTCGACAACTGACCTAAAGTATGACTACTTAAAACGATTTGTTTTGCTTAAAAGGCGCCAGTTGATATCATTTTATAAATTATTGTTTATTAATCATCAATATATTTCTACGTTTATATGCATTCAACGGCAATTAACTTACCAATGAACTATTATTGATGAAACACCGCTTTATTTTTATAATTATTATTTGCTTATCTTGGTAATAAATTCAATTAAAAATTTAAACATGTGGAAATTATGTTGCTGACATCTGAAAATGGGCTTTTTAAACCCTGAAAATGGAATAGGTCAAAAGTAAATTCAAACAATACATTTTTTGTTTTCGAAAACTGTTTGAACGTAATCTAAAAACCACCGAAAACTTATAAACAACCAATTTACGTCATTACTTTAACCACTTTGTTATTATTACATAACCTTTGATACCCGTGCCATTTAAATTACACCTATATTCATATTTTTGTTATGCAAATTTGTTTTTGTATTATTTTAACCATTTATTAAATACGTATAAATAGCATAACTGAAATAAATACCTCGAGTAATTGCGTCTCATGTATTTTATTTGAATTCATCATATTTTTTCCTAGTACAATAAAAATACAATATTTTACTTCAAATATACGTACATCTGAAGTGAATTATTTTTCTCGGAAACCTGTATATTCCTTAAGTTTTCTGTTTTGGTGATAATTTTTCAATCTTTTGTATTAATCTTATATTACAGAAAATAATCATGCTGCGTTTGAAGTTTTATCGTTACAACCTATAAAATCTCAATAACTTTGTTATTCAGTTTTATTTCCAGCGAGTTAGTTATAAACTAGTTAGAAGCAATAATAATGGCGGTATAAGAAGTCGTGACATAATTAATTACATAAAATGCCAGCCATCTTATAAGATAATCACGTGACACAAAGGGTGATCGAACAATAAATTAATGTCCATTTGCACACTTGAAAATAATCTATTTTACTTCAGCTATCATAAAATACGACTAATGAGTTGCATATTATTCAATTAATTATCAATTTAGATTATGTTAAGTCATAGCGATACAGGTTTTTTTTATATACAATATGATATTATGCGCTATGATACGGTTTTATTAGTATTTCTTATAATTTATTTTTCACCATACAATCCGAAAGGCGAAACCCGAGTCGTTAGTGATAAAACATGTGGAATCGTACAAAGATATAACAATTCAAATTTGAATATTTTTTTTCGATAAATGGAATGATGGAGTAACACTGCCTTTAATAAATGTATGTAAAAGTTTCACTTGACCACCATCTCGAAAAGTGACGCCAAGGACAGAAATGATAGTGTTCATCATAAACAGCGAAGAGAGAATACAAGCGACTCCGTAGACAGAAGTAATTTTTACTTTAACGATGCAAATAAAAAAATTACATGGTCAACATAATCCAGTTAAGTTGGCTCGTAGAAATGGCACAGCCCATCACATTACAGCTACTACCGCCTTATAAGGTGACACTGCATCTATTGAACTACTTACGGGAGAACACGACCTCCACCATATCGCGCCAAGAATGTTGTCACAGCATCGTTCTCTGTTTATCCCAGCCATAAGTAATTCCAAATAATCACATGCTGTGAATACAAGTCTGATATCCAAACGCTCAAGTCGTAATTACTGTATACACAAGTATTTTCTAAGAGATTTCCACCGCATATTTACAAAAAAAATGAATCAAGAAAGTGAACTTCTATAATCTACAAAATTGGATCGAAACTGATTAATCATAATGATATCAGTAAGTGTGCTTATAATTATAAGAATCTTTTGAAAAAAGCTTCTCCAATTAAAAGATTTTTGGGCAAATTTTTAGTTGATGTTTGGATATATTCGTATATTTTTCACCGCGTAAAATGTAGATGATCTGTATATTGTGTTTATACAATGGGATAATTATTAAAATTTACTATCGTGATATTTAGCATAATTTTTCATAGGATCTAATGTTGACATAGCTAAACGCAATGAGAATTACACCAACACACTCAGCGTTAAAGCTGATCGTAATTACTTATTTCTTGTGTTTTCGCGAGACGCAGCTAGTGGTTTAAGCATTTCACACCAAATACGATGCAAAATGCTTTCACTCTTAGCATTATAATTGATTATGCGTAACGTTATACTTCAGTACTTGCATGCAGATTTGTACAAACTAAGTGTCTATCGATTACATTTCAAGTTACATACTGATACTTAACTTAATATTTTTTAGTGTTCAGAAAACACAATATTGTCTTTATATTCCAAAATGTATTTTAATATGATATATTACTCACAACTTTATTCAAAAACTAATGATTTTGATGAAAATATATTTTATTATACCAATGAGCATTATTTGTAAACAATGAACACCTTTTGCGGTCGACACCCTTTTACATCATTACCAATTAATTTTAAAGTCGATAAATTTGCAATCTCTTATAAGTAGTTAGTTAATAGCTGACTGGCGGAAAATCTTAAATAGTGTATGCAATAACTCGTCACATAAAATCATAAATACTACTAATCGTTCTTCAACAAATATCTCATCATGGCTGAATTGAAAGTAATAGATTATACTATATATTAGAACTACATCAACGACTATTGGGTTCGATCTTTAAGGATATAATAATTTCATAATGTATTCATTATAATGTTAATATATGAATGATTGTTTTCGTGAAGAAAATTTTATTTTGAAATAAAAAATTCTCCAATTTCGATACTTAAATCAATGATAATAAAAATCATCGATTATCTTTTTGCTAAAATTATTTTTCAATTTCACTTTCCTTGAACTCTAATCAAAAATCTGAAGTATTCAAATGGTCTCCAAATATATAACAGCCGTCTTCAAATTCCTATAACCCATTTACTTTATTCCCAAGATGTAAAATATAAAATTATCTTTAACTTTATTAATCATTATCCAATGTACATTTAATCTTGAACAATACTTATTGCCAGTGCAAATCGACCGGTTATTAGCTATTACGAGGTCTGCGAATTACATGCAATAATTATTTGCCAGTATCAGTCATTACAGTCGCCATGACACTTTCTAGAGCTTTGCCGCCTTTTTTATAATTTCAAACTTGTATACCATATGTGATTAATTTTATCAAGCCGCAATTACGCGTAGATTTCATTACCTATCAATAAAATCCTTAGTGCAATTTGTAATGCAAATTTTATCTCCGCAATTATTCTTGTTAAAGTTGGCGACAAATTAATTTTATATCTTAGATTGACAACGTTCATTTATTTATGTTAATTTTTTGAGAATAATTTTATATTGGATAACATTACCGTGATCCAAAATGTTTCGTACGGTTTTTTGACCTAGATTATTCTAATTAATTATGAGTTTCATTTAAAAGATTTATACGCATATTCAATTCCGATTTTCTTATGAATTCAATACTTCACATCACTAACGACATCTCGATATACAATGATATTTATTTGAATTCAAATGACACAGAAGCGTCAGTACTAAGTCAGTCTCGTGTAAAGGAATTTAATATATGTTTTTAGGAAACTGGTTATTATTCAGTCATTCAATATACTTTTTTTATAGGAATATAGACGATAGGACGTTTTTATTTTAATGAGGTAAGAAATAACAAGCGATATTTAATATCGTCTATATTGTCTACACGAATGCTTTACGGTTTTCATACGCTTTTCCATTATCGATTTTCAAAAAAATATAATCTATATAAATAAAAAACAAAATTTTAATATGATTCTTCTGAGGTAAGGTTTTTTTTTATTATGGTTTTTCATTCAAAAATCATGGAAAAATAAATTTAAGTCTGGTAATTAATCTTGTATGTAAAAATTTTACATTAATGAGTTATTAATATTTGTATTCTTTTCGTATTTTTAGATACAATTGAGCTTTTCTTAAATTAAAAGAAAATAAATCACAATAAATCATAAATAACTAATTAAGAAAATTTGTAGACATGAGACACATACTGAAAAAATAAACTTAAATATCATTCACAAAAAGGTTGTAGAATTTTGAAAGTATTTGTCATAGTCCTTTTTGATAATTACTTCATTTAAATAAAACCCTACTACGTTCAACCAATATTTTTTTTATTTTATGAAAAATTCTCAAAAAAAAAAAAATATTAGTAGCTTATAAAATGTTTTAACTATCTATGTAATGAATTCTAACAGCAATTTTTAATAAATATGCCTATTTTATAACAAATTCTAAATTACTACACCATAATAAAACATTTACTTATAAAATGGTTGATTCAGCATTGGCTATTGTAATATTATGATTTCAAAATCTTTTCATTTATAAACAACCTCGCCCAGGTTTATTAACAATTAAGCATTTACTTTATCATTCCAAATTGGTGGTATACGTTGTGCAATGTTGAGGCAATTTTATAATCTGAGACTTAAATTAGCGCGGTATTCGCACCGAGTACCGACTAGGCATGATTGTCTATAATAGAGGCCGTCGGCTGCAGGCAGTGCAGGGCATTCTCACACAACTGCAGGAGATTGCATCAGCGCAGAATTACGCGTGAGCAGTCTGCGCCTTCGAGTTGCATCAGAAAAGGGTTTACTAATCGCAGAGTTGCCTGATCCGAAAAAAGACTTTAAAAAAAGAATAAAAATATTGGTATTCATAGATAAACCAATAAATAAAGCATTATTGTGAATTAACAAGGATATTCTGAATATTTCAAATAAGTTAAAGGCTCAAAAAATTACATTCAATAAAACTGTTACAATTGTACATCTTTTTCAAATTAACATAAAACCTGCGATAACTTTATCGATGGAACATATACTTTTTTATAAATTCTCTTCTGTATATGTAAAACTCGATCTTATTCACATTTGTTATAAATGAATGACAGTTCCTATTTTTCACTTAGTTGTTGGAAATGGCGACAGAGGCGTGGCCTGTTATTTTCTATAATTGGCAACTTTAAATGGACATGAAAAACTGAAAGAATTATTATAAATGAATATCTAAACTTCAATGTAGTTTTTATGCAGTAAATTTATTAATTTATAAAGGTCGTCTGAAATTATGATCGACGTCATTAATAGCCCTTTCATCACATAAATCTTTTAAATTAAAAAAATTCTCAAAACCATCCATTACTGGCTGCTGATTTCATATATATATATATATTTTAACAATGTTGAGGGTCGCAAAAATCCAGGCTTTACATTTTACAAACACATAGCTAAAAGAACAAAAAAAAATGTATTTAATGAATACTTTCATTCTGAGATTTGACCTATTGACAAAGCAGTGGAAAATCATTATATACAGACACGGATTGGAGCCTCCGAATATTGAGGGAAAACTATATATATGTATTTAATAAATAAATATGTGTTATATTTAACTTTATTTTATAACATATACACAAACTCAATCAATGATTCAAAAAAGTTCAGATTTTTTATTCAGTTGATAATGCTCGCGAAGAGCGAAACAAGCTATGATCTCAAAAATATAAAATTGTGCTAAAAATTGTGTTTATATTATTTAAGTATACTGCTTTTCCACCAAGAAGTGGCAGTTAACAACTTAAAAGTGTAAAAATAAATGTTAAATATTTATCAACTAAATCAATCATTTCAACAATATATTATATAAAACAAATTGTCTGCAAATATGCGTATATATTATAGTCATATGTTATTATATATTGTCATAATATTAATTTTATATGCTAAAAGGGCTTTGAAATTCTTAATCCACCACTGCCATACAGAAAAACAGTGAATGAACACCTAATGGCATTCATACCTTGGCTACGGGACCGGTAAATATCGGCGACAATTAATTCAGCCAAAAAAATCTACTCTGACGCTATTGGCAAAGATTCACAAAAAAAAAAAAAAAAATATCGTTAGTTATTTTTCATATTATATGGCCAATGTGTAGCCGATATACTACTTGCCTTTACCTTACAGCCTTTCGTACCGTTAAGAAAACAAAAATCTGAAAGCGGTGTTCTGCTTGTAATATTATAAATCCCATTAAATGGCGTGCCAAATACGATGACCATGAATAAGCAAATTGCCGTCATTACACGGACGTCTTTTCTGCCCAAGTGCAGTTTGAAAGAATCGAGTCTTTAACTTAATAAGTAAGTATATACGCCAGAGTCGATATCTAATTATTGATATGTATTGACATCAAAACACACCAATATCATGAAATGTGACATACAGACGAAACGGAATAGTGACATTGTACGAAGTCTATTATTTTCAAGTTATGAATGAATATGAACCGCTATAATTCGCAAAAACTATTATTTTTCTAGCCGATTATTCGCTAGATTACTTGAGTAGTGTGTAAACTGTAACGCTACGTTAATCCCTTTTCTAATAAATAAAATTATACGTTTGCATGATTAAACCTCACCTGATATCATGCACCTTTGAATATGCATTTTCTTTGTAAATTTGGTAAAATTTGATAAAACACTCGTAATATGCAGTTGTGGTCAGAAACGCGATAATGGTATATCATGTATAATATATTTGTTTTTTATCGATTTATCGACAGACAAATCAGCGGCATTCAAAAAAAAACTGTCGATGGCGTTTCAGGAATGAGCTTCAACATACATAGTAACAGGTTTTGTTTGTTATTTACTAATTTGAAGCATTCGAAGTCTAAATAATGAATCGGAAAACATTTCGGTTAATTTTTTTACTATCAATGGTTAATTTAATTAAATTTTACGTCACATAAGACACTTTAAAATAATAGCAAGACGCCGTGATATGATTAATGACAATAGTCTCGCAATACTTTTGCTTTATCTAAAATCTTTAGTGACATAAAATTGGCTATAATATTAATATTATTATTTCGTTACTATACTACATTTTACTTTTGATAACAAGACCAGCAGCAGCTTAGAAATTTCGGGTGATAGCCATCAATACCTATGAGGGCTACATCCCAAAAGAATTGTATCAAAAAAAAAATCATGGTGCTAAATATCAGTAAATTATAGTGTAAATGTATTACATTAAACAAATGCTTTTATAAATAATTGTAATGATTCTTGGAGATTTTTCTGAAATGTGACCATGTGAATATCTCGTATTAAATAAACAATAATCAAATATAGTCAAAGTTAACCCCGAAGCATGACGATTGTACGGTCTCATTAATTTGTCACAGTAGCCTTGATTTCTTTCATTTTTTGATAATTTAATATCAATATAAAATCTTTCTGAGATGAAAGTTCAATTCATATAAATAAAAAACTTTATCCAGACTTTGTTTATGTTTATAAAATCGTCTTATCAAGTAGCCTTCGCCTAACTTTGTGTATGAATTCTAGTTTGTTATGATTTTAATATTTTTGTTTAGATATGGTTGAGTATCCGTTTAATAAATTTACGCATAATTTGATGATGCGGATGATGAAATGGTCTACATAAAAGACGCCGTTGAAACTGTTCATTTTTTTACATCATTTTAACCGATTTCCAAATAAATTAAACTTTATCTTGAAGTATAATTATAATATTTATTTTGTTACAATTTTTCAAATGCGACATCGTTGTTTTTTTATCAATTTAACTTTGTTGCTATAAAACTTGCATAAAATGTTATATTAATTAAATAATAATTAAATTAATAAAATAATAAGTATAGTTAGCGATACTATTCCAGATCGCTTCGGTACAAATATTCCACAGACAATCAAATAATTCTTTTCCGTAGGCCATATTTCCTTCGCTCCTAATAAATACATCGTTAATGTAATAACTTACAGCAAAATTAATGCACTTTACTCATTACCTACTTGAATTTGATTTTTTCCCACCCGCCTGCGACCACCATTAGGTTAATAGACTTTATTGTCTATCATGGCACTATTTGATTGAATTTAGATGCTATGAATCCGCTTTTCCTGGCGATTTAAAAATTGGAAAAAGTAGATAACATAGTTTGTTCAAAAGCTTCTACGATACTGAATTTTTTTTAGAAAGCATTACAGTAGACTCCAGATTATCCGGATGTTATGGTGGAGAGGAAACCCTCTGATAATTGTGTATATATTGTATGTGTTTTATATGTAATTGTATATAATTGCCCGTTCCTTGTATACAACACATGGCATCATACTAAAATACTTTTAATACAAGCTTTTTCTACAGGAACTGCCTGTGACCAGTTTCTCAACCTCTCTTTTACGAAGAGAGTATAGATAGAAATAATGGGACTAGGACAGGACTAGTGGCTTCTTAACCACTCTCGTAACACCCTGTTTCTAATGATCGTATGGGTGTTCATATATAAGATATTTTTTTAACTATGTATTGAAGAAGTGTGCGGATAATTCGTGGATTCGTGTTATTGCAAATGCGAGTAAAGACTTTTACTACTTTTCTATACATCTATTAGTTCAGCGATATGCGCTGTAATATATTATTTTGTTGATATAATTTTATGTGACGAATTCTTTTCATCATTGAAGCAATTGCTCTACACAAATGGTGATAATGGACATTTTAGTAGATCCTTAAAACCAGGTTATCAAAATTTGAATCGTGGTGATACAATCAACTGAGTGACGACAATTTGAAGCCCGTCATACCCATTGCAATTCAATTTGATATTTTTGTTTTCAAAAACTTAATTTTAGAAAAAGTCGTCTTCTTTTAAGTTGCTTTTAATGAGAATCCGTTTCATTTATGCCAAAAAAATAATAGATATAAAGCCTTTTAAATATTCGTCATTAAGGAAAATATAATTATTGTGAAATTAGCAAAATAACTACTAATGAATATCGATGAGGTGATTCATTGAATGAATATTGATGGTGATGGATAATTATCCAGATAAACATATTATTGTTTTTCGTAACTACAGAAAATATTTGATGAATCTGCGTAAAAAAAAACTATCAACAAATAAAGTCAAAGCTTGAAAAATAATAGAATTACGGATATTTATAATTATTCTATTACCACCCAACAATGAAAAAGCAAAATCTTTTGTCGTATTGAAGGAACAATGTAAGGTTTATTTTTTCCGTTACGGTTTAGGTCTGGCCAAAATTCAGTTCCTAATAGTCAATGGCATTAGATGTAAGTTTGGTACAAATGATTTTACATCAAAGCTTTTTAGCATATTCAATTGCAGCTAAGAAATAATTCATCATAAATATTTCATGATTTTGATGTGTTAAATATTTGAAAAGCACTTTAAGAGACTGAATTAAGGGTTGTCATCAATAAATATCTACTGCAAACAAAGGTGTGGGTATATTGTAGCTAAAATAAACGCGAGATGCTTGAGTTAGAATGCAAGCGCAACCTGCTCTAGTCGAATCAAAAAACATATTAGATTAAATCGAAAAACTAATATTCCACGCCGTGGAATATATATTTTTATACTGATGCTTGCTTTATGTCTGAGAGCTTCAGAGTATAAATAGATTTATCAATATATACACAGATACTCATCATATCAGTTATTAAAAAATGTATTTTCTACGAAAGATAGAAGAATTGTGGTTGCATATTATAATATTATCAAAACATATATAAACAATAAAGAAATCTCTGGCCACATTCGTAATTTCAAATCAAATTCAATTAAAAGCCAATTAAAAGAAAATAATTTACTTACTTTTGTGCTTGGAGCTGTTTTTCCAGATTTTCTTCAACAGAGACATTTTCTTTTGTGGTTAGAAAACAGTGGGTATGTACTTCTTTTCACAGTATTCGTCAAATCACTTGAATAATCTTGAAAAGGACGCGTACAGTAGCTTGTATTTTATTAAAAGCTTAGAAATCAATATCGTAAATATTGACTTATGAAATAATACATACGCGAATCCTTGGGACTTTCATATACAACACGTTTCGGAAAAAACTGTGTTTATTTACAAACATGTGGAGCTATTTATATTTTCGAAAGACGTGCTAATTTGCTGACCGTTGCTATTGCACTGAGTCCTGTTCGAATGACAAACCGGCAGCTAGTTTGCGACTATCTTATTGGAATATTGACTTACAGACTGATCTCGACAAAACAACTCGACAAGTCGCTCTGTTTATTAAATTTAATGCACGTTGAGCTTTAATATATCAAATATAGACTGATACGTAAAACACTCTACACTGCGCGGCTATGAAATAATATTATTTGTTTATTTTTCCGAATTAGATATAAAAAATGGCGTGTCAAAATCCGATGATCATTATCAAAATTAACAGACGCTTTACCTTAAATTATAAAATATTCAAAAATATATCGTCTTTTCATCAAACTTCAATTCATTACATCCAGATCATATTCTTGTAATGCGTGTTTATCGTAGTTAATTTTAAAGTCAGTTATATCAAAATGGCATCAAAGAGATATATATACATTCGGATTGTAATGACACTATTTGACCTATATGTAATAATGACAAATCATAAAAAAAACCTACAGAATTACTTATTTTCCCAATCAACGGCTTGATATCTGATAAGTTCATCTATTGTCTGATTCATTTGTAATATTGTTTCGAACGTATGCAACAACTAGTAACGTCAATGACAATATCCTAATCCATATCCGTTTGAAGAAACCTTGCGGCCATTTATATATATATATATATATATCAACAGTCATACCAGAGTCTCAATTTTTGTGGCTAAACCTTATTACTCTTAACATTTCCATAGACTATTCTGCAAGAGCTTCAGAAAAATGAAATGTTGTGCGTGTCGAAAGGGAGAACATTTATTTTTACTTACAAAATACTACAGTGTAACGCCACTCAATTACTTTGAGGAACACTGATATAATAGATTATTGATATCAAACTAGTATCTCTGTCTGTATAAGCTAACCTAAATGTCTAAAACCAAACACCACTGACAATGATGCAACACAAATCTTAATTATCTCATCTTGTAAAAGCTGATACGAAATTCTACATTTATATTCTATATACGTATGCATTGTCGAATGGAATAGAACAAATAAAACTGCGCTCATCTTGAATGAATACTATCTATTATAATACAAATCAATATATCTACGTATATACCGGCGGTTCTTAATATGTGGGTCGGTTAGCATTTATGACGTAACATGAAATATTTTGGACAAAACAATTTTTTTGACATAATAATACCTTGAATATTCAATTTGAAACGTTCCTAATGAATTGATCGCTCGATAAGGCGGGTACATTATTGTAATGTGTGTTACACACACTACCAACCGCAGTTCTTCCTAGATATGTTAAAAACTTAAATATATAAGTTATGGATAGGCAACTTTTTGAGGTTGGGAGCTACTTTCAATCGAAATCTTAAAAGAAAATTGAAAAAAAAATTTTAAAGACGCAAGATTTTGTTTGACATTTTTAATATATTTTTAATATTTTCGTATTTATTATCATAGTTGTAAGTTTTTAGTATGAAAATTATAAACAAATTAAAAATTCCCAATTGTAATTGGGATTGGTTGAATTTTGCTTCGTGATCGAGCGGTTGCCCACTCTTGTCCTAAGCCAATGTTTCCAAAAATAATAAGATGTTACGAATGCAACATGTAATTAGTTTAATTGTAATCAATTTACTATTACTATTTTACGCATATTATACCGATCCTTAAAACTATTGTGCTCATCACGTCTCAAAAATGTTTAGAAACACTGCTTTATATTATTAAAATAGACCATAAATGTAATGGGACCAACGGAATTTAAAATTTCTTGGCACTGAAATGTAAAATCTTGCTCTTCCTAGTGCAAAGCAAAAAACGAAAAATAAAAAACTTCTACTTACTATTTTTTGCAAACGTTCATTAATTTTCTTAGTGTTAGACAGTTAGATATAAGATCGAGTATTGTGCCAATTTTTCTTTGTGGGTAAACAACATAGCATTGTGAGATATATAAACATATTATATTGATTATATTATATATGAATAGATTAGTGAACGATTATTTGACCTTGCTTCGTGAAATATATTCACTAGTATAGTATTTTTCTATTTTATATAAATGTGCTCACGGGGGAGTCTGGAACCCCTAGAGAGCGCGTCCCCAGGTGGCGGATAGGGGAAAGCTCGCCAGATATGGAGGATAGGAGGGAAATAAAATACCTCTCGCGGACCAACAGACCGGGAAGGTGAGTCTCGTAAGCCTAGAAAGGCAACTCATCTAAGAGAAGGCAACTCTGATTTCAAATCCCTGGTAGTGAGCAGCAGCACTTACCAGTACTGGGCTAAGGTTGAAGGTTATTGAAATCGAAAAAGCTTAGAACCAGACATACACAGGCGGAGTTGTGACAACGGTACGGCTGTGTAACTGCGATGTGGAAGGCAACGGAAAACCACCACATTAAATGTTCCAAGTAAATATCATGTTTGATAAAAATAAAGCCTCGGCCCTCAGTCCCCGGCAGGCCTTAGATGGTCAGAGGGTGCTAAGAATCTCCGGGTCAATTATGAAATTAGCAACATGGAACGTCCGAACAATGTACGAAGCAGGTAAATTTCAAAACACGATACAAGAAATGAAAAGATTAAACCTGAATATACTAGGAATATGTGAGCACAGATGGCCGGGAACAGGTCAATGTTCTTCAGAAAGTGGCGAAACTATGTTCTTCTCTGGCAGCAAAGGCAACCGACATCATCGTGGTGTAGCAATTATAGTAAATAAAGAAGTGAGAACAGCAGTCAAAAACTTTATCCCGCTATCGGACAGAGTCATGCTAATACAACTAAAAGCAAGCCCGGCTGACATAAATATTATTCAAATATACGCCCCCACTGCAGATAAAGAAGAGCAAAAAGTTGAAGAATTCTATCAAGAAATCCGACAAATGATGAAACTTATGAAAAAACATGACGTTTACATCATTATGGGCGACTTCAATGCAAAAATAGGTGAAGGGAAAGTAAATAATAACGTCGGAGAATATGGCTTGGGAGTCTGAAATGAGAGAGGGGACAGATTAGTACAATTCTGCCAGGAGGAGGATATGACAGTCCTAAATACTTTGTTTAAGTTACCACCGAGGAGGTTATATACGTGGACATCCCCTCGTGATATGACACATAATAATAACATAGTTAGAAACCAGATAGACTTCATAATAATAAATCAAAGATTCAAGAACTGTGTGAAAGCTGTTAAGACATACCCTGGAGCTGATGTAGGATCTGATCATAACCCAGTTGTTGCAAAAATCAATCTAAGGTTGAAAAAGTCCACAAAAGGATGAAAAATCAACACATAGATAGAGAAAGGCTAAAGGACAAAGATACACACAGCTTGGTGAAGGAACAGTTACAAGAAAGATTCCAAACTTTGGCAGAAACAGTCAACTATGAAAATATAAACGAAGTAATGCATATGCACGCTTATTACTAAAACCACTAAAGAAAACTTGAAAGGAGGAAGAGAAAGAAGAAGAAAACATTGGATGAACGATGAAATACTGCTGTTGATGGAAAAAAGAAGAATTTGGAAAAATAAGGATCCTAACATGTACTATGAAAAAAATAGGATTATAAGAACAATGATCCGTAAAGCCAAAGAACAATGGATGAACGAACAATGTGCAGAAATTGAATCTCTCCAACGAAAATATGATGCATTCAACCTTCACAAAAAAATTAAAGAGGCAGCCGGTATTCATAAAAACCGTCACATATCTATTATTACTGATAGAAATGATAATATAATTACCAAAATTGAAGATAAATTAGAAAGATGGAATGAATATATAAAAGAGCTATTTGATGATGAACGACCAAGCTATTTCGAAATACCAAATGAGGACACGGGACCAGAAATATTAAAATCAGAAGTGATAAATGCTATACATCTAGCAAAACCAAGAAAAGTCCCGGGGCCGGATGAAATTTTAACCGAATTGATTAAATTAATAGACAATAACGGAAAGAATATTCTTGTAAAGCTATCCAATAAAATATATAATACAGGAATTTTACCAGAAATTTGGTTAAAGTCTACATTCATCGCCCTCCCAAAAAAGGTGAATGCTAGAAAATGTAGTGATCACAGAACCATTAGTCTCATGAGCCATCTACATAATACATGGTAGAATATATAAAAAATGCGAGGAAAATATTAGTAGAACACAGTTCGGGTTCAGAAATGGATATGGCACCAGAGAAGTCCTGTGCTGTATAAAAATGCTTGGAGAAAAATGTTGTGACATGAATGTAGACATATATGCCTGTTTCATCGATTTTGAAAAAGCTTTTGACAGAGTTCAACATTCAAAACTAATAAAACTTTAGTCAAAAATGGTCTTGACAATAGAGATATTAGAATTATCAGAAATCTCTATTGGCACCAAAAAGCTGCAGTCAAGGTCGATGACACTCTGACAACAGACATAGAAATACACAGAGGGGTACGACAAGGATGCATACTCTCCCCGATCCTTTTCAACATATACTCGGAAAATATATTCAGAGAGGCACTGCATGAGGTTTCAGATGGGATAACCATAAATGGGCAGACTATTAATAACATTCGTTATGCTGACGACACAGTCATTCTTACAGACGGCATGGAAAGCTTGCAAAAATTAATCGATAAAGTTAACGCGGCTAGTAATAACAGTGGGTTAAGAATGAACGCAGCAAAGACAAAATTTATGATTATTACCAAAAATAAAAAACTGGGAATGCCTCCCATGCCACTAAAAATAAATGATAAAAACATTGAACTAGTGCATCAATATAAATATTTAGGATGCTGGCTGAACGACCAATGGGACCATTCACAAGAGATTAAAATCAGAATAGAGATGGCACGAAACGCTTTCTTCAAGATGCGTGATCTCCTCTGCAATAGAGATTTCAATCATGACCTAAGGATGAGAATTCTACACTGCTACGTTATATCGGTACTTCTTTATGGGGTCGAATCCTGGACCATGACACAAGCCACAGAGAAAAAGCTAGCAGCATTCGAAATGTGGTGTTTCAGGAGAATATTAAGGATTCCCTGGGTGGACAGAGTCCGAAATGGAGAAGTATTGAAACAAATGAAAAGAAAACAAGAGGTATTTAGCATTGTGAAGCGCAGAAAACTCGAATACCTGGGTCATGTGAGGAGAAATCCGAAATATGATATCATACAGCTCATAGTGCAGGGGAGAGTACAAGGGAAAAGAAGCGTTGGTAGACGACGCATCTCGTGGATGGGTAATCTTCGTGGATGGTACCGATGTGACTCCACAACACTTTTCAGGGCAACCATGGATAGAGAGAGGGTGTATACCATGATATCCAACCTTCTACGAGGAGAGGAATAAAAAGAAGAAGATCTAAATGTGGTTTACCAAATATACCTTTCCCGCATTATTTTTGCAAATTCTGTGCTAGAAATACTAACCTGCGATATAAAGCGATTATGATCAGCTTGTCGGCAAAATCCGACTCAGACATACACACCCAATGCCCCAATTTAAGTCGTAAGGTTTTAATTTCTCGAAAGCTGCTGGACTTCGCTGTGAGAAAAAACATCGTTGACAGTGTCTGACTGGCAATATCCACGATGCAACGCAATCTAATTGAAATGGTTTAGCACCAAGGATAGCACAAAAAGAATTGTAAGTACGTAACTCACAAACTCGACTATTTACCATGCTTGACAATTCATTGACTTTAACGAAAAAGCACCAACAGACTCCACAGTACTATGATGGCTGCAATAGCTTAGCAAAACGTGGGCAAGAATTTAGCTTCCACGGCCATCTCAGAGGTAACGATTCAAACTTGGGGAAAAGTTTTAACTCTTGTGCACAAACCATACCTTTATATCTCTGAAAAGAGGAGGTTCGCTTGTGTAGGCTTGACTGTATTTCAAAGCCAGTATGTACGTCGATCTCTCGGCATTGAGTATTATGCACCTTTCTCATTTCTCCGCCGTGCCGTATATTGAAACTGTTGTCATGATTTTCGCGTATTTATAATAAAATCAGAGAGTCATATCCATACTTTGGTCGGGCTCGACTTATGAAGTGTTAGCATCTATTTCTGGCAGAAACATCAGCAATAGCTGATGTCAGCAGACAATTACCACAACGGAATCAAGATCGACTCACAAGGTCGACGGAGTTGCCATTGAGGAAATGACTCTAAGACATAACCTTATAATCATAAATTACCTCAAAATAGTGCATACATTTTCGGGAGTCACTGAAAATTCCAAAATCAGAGCTGGGTCTAGGTGTGTTTAGGGTCTTCAACAAAGCTATCGCCCTTCAAAAGGCCTCACATATATCAGAAATATCTGCAAAGATATGATTTTTAACAAAATCAAGAGATGAATACAGGAAAAAAATCTATATCACAAAGATCGATGTGGTTAGTAACCGGCCTAAACCTATCTTGTTTCTGATTTTCTACTGATATCAAAAGATTTTACTTTTGCAGGTTTTAAGCTGAATCACAATGATTTAAAATATTTTTAGGTTTCAAAAAAAAAAAAAAAGTGCAAAATCGTCACAGGACTCGTAAGAAGGATTTTGCCATAATGCAAATGCAAATATAATGGGTTTGGGGAACTCTAAAGTAGGCAAAGTAGACAAAGATTCATACTGTAAAATAAGCGATTTTTGGAAGGCTCTCCACAACTTGGCCATCCAGTCCCTCAAAGTTCATGCCCCCTTTGGTGGTGGCCATATGCTCCAAGTAAGAAGCGGATATGTTTTTTACATCTCGGGCTAGAACAGGCATTACATATGCACTTATATTTGTAACCTGTAAACAAAATACTGTCGTGATCATTACTGATATCAAATACGATTCCGCAACAATTAATTAGGCAAAGCAGCAAACTCCATACTTTATAATTGTAACAATAGGTTAAACAAATTAATTGTAACAAAAGTCACTTTGCTTTTATTTATATATATATATTTATGATGTTGACTGAAGGTGCTTGATGGAATTTCAATATCAAATTTGAATTGTTACAACTTTGTACGATTCCACATGTTTTGTCACTAACGACCCGGGTTTCGCCCTTCGGCATCTTCAGGCATTCTATCACAGGGATACAACAGAACTGTTCAACCTGAAAATGCCTAAAGGCGAAACCCGGGTCGTTAATGACAAAACATGTGGAATCGTACAAAGTTGTGACAATTCAAATGTATATTATATATATATATATATAAAGTATGAAATAGTTCACAATATTCATACTTTAATCAGTTTGAACTATGGGGACATCTGCTAAGGCAGAAAATATTTCCATGTGACTTCAACACTTTATACTCTTAAAAACCAAAGATCCCTTCCCCAAAAACATATAAAATACAACTTTTGATTGATTTTTTTATTTTTATAGTAGCAATATAATTTGTTACTATAACGTATTAATGAAATGAACTATTTGTCTTATATGTTAACTTTGAAATAATAAAAATTAAATTATATGTCTATGCTTATTTTTTATTATAATTACGCACCAATCTAGTCATAGCGTCTCATTATTATTATTGCATTCAGTGTCTTGCACAAAGTTGTACGGAGGAGATAAGGTTTTATTAACTGAGCAAAACAAAAAATTCATTATGTTTTAATAATAATCATTTTATTATGGGGATTTTATATTGGGTTCTCTCGATAGCACGTAATTAATAATAATTAATTAAAAATTTTAGCTTTATAGTATTTTTTGTTTTATTTTGTAATAATATATTCAATTCACACCTTTTAATGCCAAATGAAATTTTTGAATATTGTATTTTTACAATGCTAATAGAATAATTGTTAAGATTTATAGATGTTTTCTTATGAACTGACATATAAGCTTGTTTTTGTAAAAGATTAAATACATCCGAAATCATCGGCTGAGGTTATTTAAACCATGCCTTTTCCCTATAAAGAACACTAAACAATGCTTTTTGCTTACTGATTGAATGACAATTCAGTCTCAAATTATCATTTCAGAGAAGATAAAAGGTTTAACAGTGGAGCATAGATATTCATTTCTTAACCACATCAATACATTGAGTAACTGACCGCCCTGCCTATACCCCATTTCTAGAATTGAATGAGTATAGGGAAAATTGATAATCAACATTAACACAAATCCAAAAATTATTTTACATAAATCAAATGTAGATAATTAAATATTTTAACCCTTTGCACTTGAATGCCGCATTAAAAATCCTCTAATGACTCAAATGCCAATACTCTAACGCTGAATCATTCAAATGTAGTTTGTAATGTATTTTTCTCAATATCAATTCTAGTCCAAGTAATTTTTTTTAACTCCGTCTTCATTGAAGCAACACTCATTTTATTACGTGTCATCGTTTGACAAATGCGAAGGATTTAACATATGGGTAATATAAAATTGATTTATATTTATACATACAATACATATAAGAAACAACCCCATTGGCGGAAAGCTGAATCCACAACCGACTCAAACTATAATTACATTTCCTGTTTATTTGATGAACATATAATTATATATTACATGTTAATACTGTATCAATTAACAAAAAGGTTATTTAAGTTGTGAGTTTAAGTAATACTGGGACGTAGTATGGGCAATTTTTCAATATTTTTTACATGAAGTTTCTTGGTTACATAGGTATAAACATTGTGTAGAGGTAAAATTTACATGAATTCTTTATATCATAAGATCATAGCAAATCAAGATGTACAGTAATGAAGAGATAGGGGGATCATTACTGGGGGGCTCGTTATTGGCGGGTTAAGATTTTCAATTGAATTTTTTTTTATTTGAAATGCGGAAATACATATTATTTTTTAATTAATTAATTGATCATAAATATGTATATTACTTAAGCATATACGTATTCAAAATTATTTAAGTCGTGCACATTATCAAGACATGTGAATTTAGAGACACGAGACAATGCGTGACAGTATTTTAAATACAGATTTGTATGAACTATTTTTATGAAAGCCTAATCAAGAGTTTTATTTTTTTCATTATTGGGGGATTTAACTCATTATTGGAAAACCTGCCGCAAATGTTATTGGGGGGTTCATTAGCGGGGAGCTCATTATTGGGGGGTTTACTGTATGTCCAAATTGTTTGTGTTAACCATGAAGAGGGTGATTTCCCTAGGATTTCAGTTTATATTCTATAAATATTAATTCAGGACACCTTATTAGTATTATAACACTAAAAATTTTTGAATACTTTCTCTATACATTTTAAAAACTCTTTTGTCATTAGAATATGTCATATCCTAATCATATTGTTCTGACCCTTAAAAATGAATCCCATCATTATTTAGAAATAAATATCAAGCAATCACCAAATTACAGCTTGGTATATTCCCGAAATAATACTTGTATTAAATATGTTGGTTGTATAATATATTTTATTGAAAAAAGATTATAAAATTCTTAATAGATATTATTTATTTAAAAAATTTCATAATTCAACAAAAACACAACAGTGAACATTCATTAAAAGAGATTATTAAAATTATTTCCTAAGTTAATATGAATAAATTTAACAACAAATAAACTTTATTTCATATATATTAGATATACAGAACACCAAATAAAATTTTGATATTAATATGCGCTATGTTAACAGTTTTTTTATAATATAACACAACATAAGGTACAATTAGCATTTCACAGATTTCAGAAAAATTCTTTGATGAATTAATTTGTTTTTCAATTAATAAAGTTAAAGAGCTTGTTTTCGTCGGTAATGAATGTTATTCATCTAGGAAAATGAATAATTTTATGTACATGTGTAGAAGCTGATGAGATATTCAAAAAATCTTATTTTGTATGATATCGTACTGATTACAAATAGAATTTGAAAACCAGCCCTTTATTGATCATGTAAGATTGATTGTATCACTTAAAGAAATTGTTGTAAAATATATAAAAATAATTTATAGGGTAAAGATAAAAATAATGCGGTGGATTTTATAAATCACTTAAGTATTTTGAAATATTCAGTATTTCTAACAATAAAAATGCATTTTTCTGCATGATTGAGTGCAGTTAAAACTTAATCATTATAATAAAAGTGTCATACTGTATTATAATATAAGAAAATATGAAAAAATATCTATCAATGTAAATACGTATCTTTGAAGAATAAATATATGAAGAATAATCTGATTCACTAATGCAATAAGGACATGTCAACAATCCTTATAAAATTATGATTTTAAAAGTCAATTGAAAAGATATGATAAAAATTTTGGTCATCCGCATTAACTGTCGTTGAAATTTTCAAGTGACCTACTTTTTTTTACGATCTTGCGTACATTTAGGACAATACCATTTTCCTTTCGGTTTTATGGTAAGACCTACACAAGCAAAGTGGAACCACTCAATAGGGCAGTCAGGATTATCGCATCCAATCATCTCCCCATAGGATACCTGGTGGCAAAGACAGTATGTAGGTTCATTTGGATCCACTGGCATGTCTAAAACATCACTCGGATGCCCAATACCAGATGACAAGTCTTCACTATCATCTTGATCTTTGACGCCTCCAGTTCCCGTCCCTATTCCTTTCCTTTGGTGTTTCTTTTTGCCTGTACCGCCCCTAACTGTGCCAGCATCATCTTCGCTCGAAGCGCCTGATCGTTTCTTCTTTCCTGGACCGATGGTTCCAGTTTTGTCACCGCCCTTTATTTTCTTACGACCCTTCTTACTGCCTGTGGGATTCGACTCCTGTTCTGCTGCGGCAGCTTGTTGAGCCGCTCTAGAATTTTTCGCTTTATCTTGAATTTCTGCATCAAATATCGCCAAATCAGAATCCAACCGCCTTATATGTTTATCGACAAGTTCGTATGTTTGGATCGCTAGCTGTACTTTATCATCACAGTACTCTTTGGCTTTGTTGAATAAACCTTGAATTGAATCAATTTTGTCTCTTTTAGTGTCACTATCCATTGAGGGAATATTAGGTAAAAATTCATCAGCATTTAAATCTATGATTTTCATAAGGTTGTGAGCTCTGTCATCCAAATCTCGCATCAACTTAAAATTTCTCTGTAGTTCTATAGGCAAATGCTGTAAGCCGTCCAGATAGTGCTCTAAGTACAAAGCAGACGTCATCTCTATAATCCCTTTCGTGCTCGCTTTGAAGAATGTAATGAGCCTGGTTGATTAATATTATTGGAATGTGTCAAATCAGACTAAATAAAAGCATATTATCGCAATATGTTACATAAATTCTGCAACTTCCATAATAATAGAAAATTGTATGAACCACGCACCAAAACTTGAAACGTCAAACTCACGTCATAATATTTTTAGTGGATAAAATTAGTGAACAGCGATAGCCGTGATTAACTTGCAACAAAATAGCCTCATTTGAAAAACTAAAAATATCTACCAATAAATAGCAAAACAAAGAAATGGTTATATTGTACACATTCTTCACCTTGAAATAGTTTACTCTTTCGTAAATTTAATTAATTTATACTTGAATGCAAAAAGCCGTTTTCTTCAAACTAACTACTTTTCACTTTTTTTTAGTATTAAGTATGAAATTAAATAATATTATCAAAATGTATATTGCTGTCATCAGAAAAATTATTCATAAAATAAATTTATTTGACTAAAAAGTATTTTTCAAACAGTTATTAAAAATAATTCAACTAATACATAAATTTGTTTCATATATCAATGTTTACCACTAAAACTATTGGATGATGGCCTCCTTTATGAACATGCATAAATATGTTTACGTTTTTGACATTCAATGAAAGTGCCATTTTGAATTTTGAAGACTACTAGTTGTGAAATTGTTCGTGATTGCGTTAATGATTTATGACTTATATCAACAAACCCAGTTTTACAATGTCCTCAAAATATTTATAATTGTTTTAAATAATACAACATAATAATCAATCAACAATGACGTCCGCTCTTTATTTAGAACATTATCTCGACAGTTTACAACATTTGCCTATAGAATTGCAAAGAAATTTTAAACTTATGAGAGACCTCGACGACAGAGCTTACGGTCTGATGAAAACTATCGATCTGATGGCAGCTGAATTTTTACCCAATATTCCTACAATTGACAGTGATGCGAAAAAAGAGAAAGTTAATGAAATTCAAGGACTCTTCAATAAGGCGAAAGAATATGGTGATGATAAAGTGCAGTTAGCCATCCAAACCTACGAATTGGTAGATAAACACATTAGACGATTGGACTCAGATTTGGCAAGGTTTGAAGCTGAAATTCAGGATAAAGCTCTTAATTCGCGCGCCGCTCAGCAAGCTGCAGCCGCCGATCAAGAATCCAATACCGTTACCATAAAAAAGGGTCGAAAAAAATTGAAAGGTGCTGAAAAGGCAGGTGTCACTGGACCAGTAAAGAAGAAACGTTCTGGAAATAGCAGTGAAGAAGAAAATGAAGGCAACGCGACTACTAATCGAACAGGAGCTTCAGCAAAAAAGAAACAATCAAAAAAGACCATCAGCACAGGTGTCGGAGCAGTCAAAGACCAAGATGACAGTGAAGATTTATCTTCTGGTATAGCCCATCCGAGTGACGTCTTAGATATGCCTGTGGATCCTAATGAACCAACATATTGCCTTTGTCACCAAGTGTCTTACGGAGAAATGATCGGGTGTGATAATCCAGATTGTCCAATTGAATGGTTCCATTTTGCTTGCGTTGGGCTCACTATTAAACCCAAGGGAAAGTGGTATTGTCCAAAATGTACTCAAGATCGCAAGCGAAAATAGAAATAGAGAGATTTATTTGACTGTAATCTATATAAGTCTGAAAGATGATTCGACACTACAATTAGACTTTCCAGTGTTAATAAATTTATAGACTATTATACTGGTTATGTTTTTTTTATTCCATGGTTATTTTAAATTAAGTCATTAATTTTTCTGAATTGCTACTTTCTCAAGATATTTTACCTTAATTCTTTATCCTTTATTTTTACTTACCTTCAATTTTTATTTAGTTTTATCATTAGATTCTTTGATATATATTCAAAGTGTAGATAATTATATAGAAAAGACTGTAAAGGAAACAAAGAACAGAAAATATGTAATTGAAAGTAGTTATCTGTATGTATTAAAGAAAAACCATTCTACTTAACCAATTTTTGGATTCCTCATAAAATTACTAAATAACAGTTGATTGATCTCATTTAAAATTCTCACTATAAGAAATTTTTTCTGTTTTTTTCCTCTGAATTATCCAAAATATATCCCCAATGAAAAGATTATGTAAGACTAAATAAGTGTAGGCTATTTTTATGATTAATATTATATATCCTTAATGCTCAAATAAAAGCATGACAATGGCTCCTACAATTAGCAAAATTTTATAGTATGTTTTATCTGAACGCATTTTAATAATTCCATTAATTTATATTACAATCCTTTTTAAACTATATTGTAAACCTTATGCATGAATAATTGACCAAAATCCTTATTCAAAAACTTTCATTAATTTAATTTTACTTATGTATAGAAAACGAGCCTTATATTATTATGCAAAAAGCTTTCGCGTAATATTGCCATATAGTATCCATAAATTGAAATAAGAAATATGATAGCTATGATTATGTGATGTCACTTGTTTTTGTATATTTATTTAATTTTAAATAAATTTTAAACTGATTAATTAGAGTCTATATCTATTTCACCACCCATGTGTCTACCCGCCTACAATTAATCATTCTATTCGTTTAAACTCCATCTTAATATTGACGTAGTGTTCTGAGGAGGCTGACATACATTACTTTTCAATTATACAGGAATAGTAAAAATACATTGGAACCTGGAACCATTGGAATACATTGGAATTAAAAATTAAAAGATGTGGAGATACTGATTCACCCATAGAAAATACAGAAAATAAACAAAATGTTAATGTTAACAGCTAGCAAATGTTAAAATGATAGACTAATATTATTTTCTCCGTCTTTTAAATTGTGAATCATTCATTCAATAATTATTTGCGTTGTAATTTGTATTCTTTTTCCTACAAAACAAAATATATAGAAAAAAGTTTCAACCCACTGTTTATTTTATTGTTAAAAACTATATTCACCACTCAGCTTAGTAATGAATGACCTTATGATAAAGTTAGTTTGAAGATGCTTCACAAAGAAGCAAAACACATGGCACATCCAGTAACCCTTGTGGAATAGCAAACATATAAAAGAAAAAGGTTAGACAGGCTGAACAATAGCAGATATTCAGGAATGCAAGCTTTCATGTTTGTTAAATTTCTACGGACATTTATTTTTACAAACTTAATTCAGTGCTTCATTAGCAGATATTGGAAATGGATTGTTCACGTTATCCTATGGACCTATGTCCGATTTTGAATATTCCTAAATATCAATAGCATTGTGAATTTACATAAAGCTAAAACTTTATGTAAATTCACAATGCTATTGATAGAAAAAAAAATGTCGGTCAATTACATATTTCAATAAATTTGCATATTATTTAAAACATCATAGTTATGACATCGCAAAAAATCAAGTTTGTCAACTAAATATTAGGTAAGATGATAAAATACCGCCGTTTAAAAAAAATCTATGGACTAGTTTTTTGTATCACTGCTGTCATGTCAGCTTAATCTCAAAAAGATATTTCAAGTTTAATTGTTGAAGCTTTTCAGATTTCGCCCTCCAGCATCTTCTGGCATTCTGGTGTGAAAACACAGCAATCGATGTACCTCCTGTTGCCTCTGGGCTTAGAGATTTAGTGAATGATATAATAAATATAGGAAAACAATTCTGTAATGGTAAAAACAGGTTGAGCTTAAATTAAAAACTATGTGAAGAGTGATGAAATGTATTTATATTTCTAAGTTTAAAACAGTTTTTTTATGATACATAAATTCATATATAAAAAATGCCAATTTAAAGGCGGTAGCCAAAGTAACAAAAGGGACCTCTTAAAGTAATATATTTTCTTCGCTTATTATTATCCTTAAAGATAAATAGTACATGTACACACTAAAATGATGATAGCAGATTAACCATTAATTGGTAATGCACGAAAACTGGAAATATTTTTATTCAAAACCATAATCATTCTGAAATAATAATGTAAAATATCAGTTTTCGAGAGAATTTTGCAGCGATAAATGTATAACTATATATTAATTTATATTTGAATACTTTTCATTAAATATTACCAATGCCTAACTAGTTTTTTTTATATCAATGATATATCTAAAAAAATAAATGCCAAATTGTGAAAACATACATGTTTCAAACAAACCAGAAAATTTTAGGATTGTATCCATTTTTGCTTAAAAGTGACCAGACAAGAAGCTGTCAAAATACTGAATGGCAGCCATGATGGCACCAAATTCCGAGTCATGTCAGACTGTGAAAACACTTTTCTTAACGGATTCGTTGCATATAAATATAGAGCCAACATTGGAAAAACAAACTCTCAGGCCTGGTTTAGGTTATATGAAAATTATCAAAAATGCCACACCAAACAGAACTTTTTACAAAAAGCAAATTTTAAATCGAGAAGGTAAAAATATTTATTTGCTTTTTACTTTAGGGTTGTAACAAAACTTAAAATTAATTTAAATCAAAAGGTACTTAAAAAGATGTCAACTGCAACCGTCAGTTTTACATAAAAATATTCTCTGGGTAAATCAATAATGCACCATCTATGAAAAGTATTCAGCGCTTTGTCTCAATGAAAGATAAAAAGCAAGAGTGAAAAGCGAAATCAATTTTTTTAAAATAGACCTAATCAAATATTAATTTTCATAAAAAAATATATTACGTAATACCTACTTGCTTTAATTCAGATATTTAATGGACATGAGTATAATATTATCATCTAACATACAAGAAAAATTGTAATGCTTATTGACAACTAGGTAAATTTGGCATTCAGTAATATTTGTGTTTAACTTGGTAAGTATGCTTTCAATAGAAACCTTAAATAAATACGATACATGAAGTCAGCAGTTCTCATAATGTATAACCATTACTCAATTATCTAACTGCAATTCGGTTTATTGTAAAAACTAAATAATGTAATATCTTTTGTCGATTCAGTTAGATAAATTTCCTTTGTAGTTCAGATTTTTGGCGAGATATCGACAAATAACTTTAAAAAAATTAGTAAATACACTCTTCACATAGATAATTTTATGCTTTGTCGAGTGTACATTATATCATACCAAAAAAAGAAGGCAATAAAAATCTGGATGCATTAACAATTCGTTGCTTGTCGACCTTTGAATTTAAAAAATCTCATCAATTCACTTAGCAATAAAGCAATAATTTTTATATAATTATTATTTAATATACATATTATGTACGCTGGTGTACTATTACAATAAAAGGCTACCTTCGCTTTCTGTCTTAAAGAAATTAGCACATAATATATTACATTTTTAATTATCTGTTCAACTAAGATAAAATTAAATTGTGGGTTATCCAGTTATTCTATAAGAACAAAACAATAAATAATCTAACATAACCAACCTACAATAGTGTTAATATTAACAATGCGACATTGATATCAGCTACTATTTCGCCTTTTCAGTGTCTTATTCTCAAACAGATTTCAGTTTTGAGGTATCAGACATATTTCAAGTAGATAAAGAGAAAGATATATTTCAAGTGTATTTACAATATATATTCAAAATGTAAAAATGGAATATTTGTATTTTCCATTCTGAAACTGAAACAACATTTATTTAGAAAAATTATTCAAAACAATTTTGTAGCCATAGAACTTGATTCAACCACATTATCAAACAATTTGGTTGTGAAGTCCTTTTTTCATGCTGAATTATTCATCCAGTCACTAAGTTTTTGTCAACCATCATGTTGAATATACTTTACTGAATTATTTTATATAAAGAAACTTAAGAGACAATGATTGTTCAAGTTGAAATAAAATATTACACATAATGTTGATGAAGAAATCCATTTCGCACAATGAAATTTTTTTCCATGTAAAATAATTCATATATACAGAGAAACATGCATCCAAAATTACTTTGGCAGAAATATACGAAAATTTTCAAAAAAATTGATTATGTGTTCGCTATAAATAGGTGATTAGACAGGGAGCAATATATAACAAACAAATTAGGACCTAAATATTCACTATTGATAATTTAAAAAAAATAAAGATGAAATTAAATACATAGAGTGATTATTAATAATTGATAAGTGTTTCGACATATTCGTATAATAATTTTCATTGTGAATCTTCTTCTAACTTTTATTTATTGCGGATAATTTATATCTACTGTTATTCAATTCCAAAATAGACAGTTACAGAAATAACTTCAGTTATACATTTCTAACTGTCAAACTGCTACATTGTTTCATAAATACATTAAGCCTAAATGAAATGTTTTCAGTTTGAAGTATGCGAGTACAAGTGAAGATTACTTGAAAATAAATGTTCATATCATTAGTCAACCGTTAGGTCCAACTAAAAAAAATTCACAATAATGAATTCTCAAAAAAAATATACCAGCTACCTTCAAACGAGGGTTTCATATTTTTCAAAGAGATCATCATCATCATCTCCGTCTGAATCTCTCCGTCCTCTGGCCATTTTATCAGATGATTTCCTCTGATCGCAACCTCGTAAAGAAGATTCATCAAAGCGGACACGGTGACTTGAAACATTTCCACGGCTTCTGCGGTCATCGGAAGAGTCATATTCGCAGCCAGATCTCTTGTTCTCATCATCGGCTGCACTCTGGCTCTTAGACCTGACTTTTGAATGGCCCAGAGTTTCAAAACCACCCGGTCGATGGCGGGACCAAGATCCAGTCTCGGAGTGAGCGAGACTCGAAGCACCAACCGATGTCTGCCGTCGGAAACTGTCAGATCTCGCAGCAGACTCCGTAACAGTATAACCTCTCGTCATTGAATTATTACGCTTAGAACGGCAATCCATAGTCGCATATGAAGGTTTGATATTAAAACTTTTACTCTGATGTTTGAGAGCCTGTTCTGGCATGTTAGAGCGCCGTTTGTTTTCAGCAATACTTTCACACTTGTCATTGAATCGTTTTATGACGTTAGATACAGAGTTTTCATCGTCATTATTTTCATGGGATTGATTGTGTAATGGCTTAGGTTTCATTTCAGAATTATTTTTCTTGGGATCGACTGACACTTTGCGCTGATTTTCAGAGGCAGGCCTAAAGACCTCAATAACAGAAGCAACTCGATGGGAATCAGCCTCATCTCGACGATCAAAATTGGCCGAAGGACTCTTTTCAAAACGGCGCTGTGGTAGCACTTTGGGTGATGGGACCTTCACTTGATCTATAATTGAGTTGACAGCTTTACACTTCTCAGTATTCACAACATTTAAGGGCGGAGGTGGAGTTTCAAAGCTACTCATTGGCTTTCGATTGCAAAACCTAGAAGGACCGACATTTTCTCTTCTTATTATGACCTGAGTATCCCCATCTAATTTATTAATTGGCAAAGGTAAATTAGATTTATGCAACCGATCAAAGGATGGCTGTGGATTACAGTTTTTATTAAAATTCTGAATCACTTCGGAAACACCTATCGGCTCAATACTATCTATCTCAGGTTTATGAATCGCAGTAGCTGAATGAGTAATGTCTGGCGATCGACACACTCCAGTTATTAGATCAGGATCTATTCGAAAAGTCGATTCTATGATAGTAGCCTTAGTGAGATCAATGGAATTATCTCTGGGTTGAGGGGGCTGCGATACGGTTGAGTTTGGAATAGTAGAAATGCTCACTGGCCCATAAGGAGGTAAAACAGGAACCGTCTCAAGGATTTCTTTTTCTTTTACATTACTTGCCACAGAGGTCAAGAAATTTGTAGGCAATTTCCCTTTTAGTAAATCTTTGCTATCACTATCTTCAATCTTGCGACTGAAATCATTATCTTGCTTTTCAATATCACTATTGGCGACAATAGGGATATCGCACAACGAAGTAATCTTTGAAGAATCTACTTCTGCAGCTTTTTCATTAAGAGTGGCAGCGGCAGATGAACGGCGAGGCTCAGACGGACGCCTCTTCATAGTTTGGGTTTTTAATTTGCTCTTGTCGGAGGCGGTGGCTACATCGGAGCCGTGTCACGCGGTCGACTGATTCGGTTCAGCCCACCCGTCCGAATCACCCTCCGACTCACTGGCACTGTCGGATTCACTGAATTCAACAGCAACACGGCGTGCCAAAATGCTCGCCACATCGTGCAATGTTGCTCCCCCACCGCCGGTTCCTGAGCCGCCGGTCTCACTCGCTCGCGATCCATTTGTCTTCTCTACTTTGCGAAGCTTTATTCCTAAAAACAAATAATTTTAATTTGAGTGAATTAAAATCTATCTAAATTTTTTCCAACAATTTATTGAATCAAGTAAAGACATAACGACAAAATCAAAGCTTAGTTTTGAGTGTCATGTTATTCTAAAGGCTAACTAATGCTAGTGCCATAAAAAAAGGATCAACTCTTAAGAAAAATTATTATGGTTTAGAACAAAAAGCAATATTTAACTTAATTTTTTCGTGGTGAAAAGATAGTTTTAATTCTACCAAATTTATAAGGTATTTAGTTGATATCTATTTCGGCTCCCCTCATCAGAATTATGTTTAAATGTTCATTTACTTATCAATATACTGCCGTGTAGAAAAGGTACACAATAAATCTTCGCTTCTGTTCTAACATCCTAGTTTGATATTGTGATAATGAATTCTAAAATGTGGCAAATTGATTCTATGTATTTCTTAAAAGGAGAGAAAATCTGAGGTTTTTTCCCATTACGTGGAAATAAACATAAATAGTGAATAAGTATGGTACAGTATCAGTGTAGGAAATAAATTCAAAATACTTGACTTACCATCTCTGATGGCTTTCAAAAGATCATCGCGTGGGTCTGGAAGTGGCGCAGGTGGTGGAGGTGCCGCTTTTAGCTGCTTACCAAAGGCAGGAGAACGTACATCTCCATTGGCAACAGGAGGGGGAGGAGGCGGAGTGTTGTCTTCAGGCGGCGGCGGGGGTAAGGGCGGCGGCGGTGGCGGTGCGGCGGGCGAGAGTGGCGGTGGCGGAGTAGAAGAGTGAGGCTGGCGGGCCGAATGAGGATGTGGAGGTGACGCCGGGGGCGGCGGAGGCGGTGGAAGGGCATCCCTAGCGGGAGTGGATCTTCTCGATGGGGTTCCAGGGGCAGGAGGTGAAAATGTTGCAGGCGGAGCAGGCGGAGGACCGGCAGGTCTCTGCTGTTGCCCACTGCGACGAGGAGTTCCTCCTCCAGAATAAAGACTTTCAGAAGAGAGAGGTCCCGTTCCATACAACGGTTCATCTGCTAAAAATTTATCGCAATTCAATACATTTTTGTTAAAGCTGCAAAGTTTAAAATCATTATAATCAGATTACACTTGTAATACAAACTGTCATTAAAAAAGTAAGAATTTACAAGAATTGATTATGACTCATTGTTTTCGCATAAATTGGGGTTTGCATTAGATGATTTTTAGACCAATAATCTATCAATTTGCGTAATGCGCCATAACAGGAGCGAAATATATTTTCAACTCTTTCGTTTTCAAAACCTTTATAATTTGTTTGTTTAAATGATTAAATCAATATTATATCAAGAAAATATATTATAAATACAAACACTTTGATGTTCATCACGTTTAGACAATAAAAAAATCAAAACAAACTCCTATTCAAACAAGTAGCCATACCAAATGTGACAAAAAAAAAATACTTTTAGCATCATGTTTCCGAGAAATCGAGGGGCATTATGATTTTCTTTTTACATTTATGTAAACTTCTAACCTGCCTTTAAATAAATAAAGAAGAAATGCTTGAAAATTTATTACAGAACCTCATTTCTTTTATTCACCTTCAGACTAGACAAACCGCATTTTTTTAGTTGAATATGAAAGGTTTTCAGTTTCACCAAAATTAACATTTAACAATACCCAAAATTGTAGGTTTCCAATCAACAGAGCAGACAAGCATATAAATTCATGAATGAAAATAAATTACCATGCGAATTGAAGTTGGTGGGTGTAGACTGATGCGGTTGCGAGAGATGGGATAGTTCTATAGAATTGGGTCTTGCCGCCATACTGTCCCGTCCATCTACCATTGACATCATGCCTGAAAACAAATTAAATTTAAAGTAACAAAAAAAATATATTTAAATTCCTAATGAACATTAATTTGGTACAGTCTGGTACAAATATCTTAAGTACATAGTTTGGTACAAATATCTCCCACAACACCATAATACCGTGTTGTGGGAGATTTTTTAATTTACTGATATGGTTCCGGTAATGCATCGTTGGATATGAGTGTATCCATATCTACCCTGACCTCTTACGAGACTTTCATCTAATCAGTTTTTTTAAAACTATTGGAATTCAGTAAGCAACGTAAAAATTTTGTTTGATGGCCAAGTTTAAATGTTTCAAATGATTATTAAAATTTGATTGAAGACCAATTTAAAATTATATATATACACCTGGTCCTTTTTTTATGCGAATTCGATTATACACGATTTTTTGGATGACACCATTACATTTTTTTACGCGTTTCACTCGTTTTTATGTGATTTTTTCCCCAAATTTGTTTTACAGAAGAAATTTATATATTATGCTAGGCATGTACGTTTCATTATTTTTTTAAATAAAAAAAATGTGTATTTTTATAACGGAATTTATTGTAAAAAAAAAATTTTTACCCGTGGAACAACAAAATAAATCCAATGTATCAAGAATTGGCTCATATCAAGAATCTCCGAGAAAAATTCAAATTTTCGAGCAAGAGTCGGACCAAAATTCAGATTCATGCAAAATTCAATACTTTCGTTCAAAGAATCGCAAACGATTACATTTCGCAACCGGGAGTGACAGCAGCGAATAATTCATATAAGTGAAAAAAATTATATTTTTATAGTCTCATTATATTTTTATAAGCAATAAAGACATGAAAATATATAACTTTTTTTTGCACGAATTTTTAAGAGCAAATTTTGGTTTTTCATACGTTTCTGGTACTTTTTTACGCAATATTTTAATTTTAGGAACCAATTTATCGAATTATATGAAAGCTGTGATTTTTTTACGCAATTTTTTTTACGCGCCTTTTTCTGGAACCAATGTATCGTGTAAAAAAAGGACTGGGTGTATATATATATACAAGTTAAAGGATATGATGCCAACCTGAATTTTGGTGCATATATGGGGGAGGATCGTGAGTGTAGGGTGGAGGATCATGCATTTGCTGATGCTGCAGATGCATCCCAGGATTGATGTTATTATTCATATTATTAGCAGCGATGGCAGACGGCATGAGATGCTCTCCTCTAGTAATAGCTTTCTGCCTCTGCCTTTCTCTTGTGCAGGGCGGCGCTCGCACACGTTGCTTACGCCGTCCCGCATCACCGGCACCACCAGCACCTCCCCGGGGACGCATCTGAAATAAAAAATATTTTTGTTTAAACCAATTGATTTTATAAGACCAATAAATTGAATTTTGAGTATGTATTACTGTATAATATTTTCATAAATGAAGTAAGCAAAGGTTTGGAATGAAAATTCAAAAAAAATCTTAACTTATTCTCTGCTGAGCCTTTTAAAAGATATTCCAACACCAAGACTTCAAAAAATTTATTGAGTAATATTGGTTAGAAACAATCTTATTGAGTTTGTCAGAACAAATCAAGCAATGCATCAACTCAAAATTTAGCGAATACAAGAAGGTTTTAACCACTGTTAATTCATATATTTTTGGGTATAATCAACACAGAAAAATCAGCCGTCACAACAGTTGAGACGTTGGCAATCAGAGGGTTAACAATAATGATTAAGTCTTTTCAAGATACGCAGAACTTACAAGTCACCATCACACTTAAGAAATGCATTCTTGTGCCCAGACTCATCTTTCTAACTCAAAATATTAAATTTTCAATTATAATTTAGAGAACGGCACGACCTCACCTTCTTTCCCCTATCGTGTTGGATTCTTTCAGTATCCTGCAACATTTCTTGTCGCCAGAGTTCAAAGAAGTAACCGGGGTCAGTATAGAACTTGAGGCCATCCCGTCCATCATCCCTATATGGATTTAGCTTGTCAAGAGGAGGCGGTCTCTCGCATGATGCATATGTTTCAAGCATCGCCGTTGGCATTGTTCCTCTTGAAAATATCTGTTGATCAAACTGCGCCGAGCTTTTAAAAGCTTTCCGCATCTGTATATCTTGAAGAGTCACTAAAAACAATAATTTCAAATGCTATTTAAAAAAATATTCAGACAAATGACACAATTAATCAAATTACGTAAAAAAGCATAGATATGCTGACCTTCTTCAGCTGTCGAATCTAGATGTTCAACCTTAACAGCAAGCCGATCGAGTCTCGCTTGAAGATGAGAAGCTCGAGCTGCCATTCCTCCAGCTTCTCTGGCCAGCTCTCCAAACAAGTCTTCGGCATGACGGGACAAAGATGACAGTTGCCTGTAGTGAAATGAGATAACAATCTTTCAGTTAAAACAAAATAGCATTGAAATAAAGCAAGTGGTAGATTTACTATAATATTTACACTTTTAATTTTGATATTCTAGTATTCACTTTTAATGTAATGAAAAACCGTACCTGACAGTATTTGCCAGGGTTCCGTTGGTAACAGCCTCGAGTTCGCTGGGCACGAGCAGGTGGGCGGGTAATGCTCCTCGCGCCACATGCACGGGCGCCACCGCTCGCTTTGGTAGCGGCATTATGTCTCTCCTGCTTTACTCTCTTCCCTCAACGACGGTCTCGCATTTTTGCCATGCCTGTAATAATTCAAAAAAAAAAAGAAAAGAAAATTAGTCTAACTTTGTCAAAATTCGATTTAGTATAAGACAAATATCTTCTCAACGCAATCTGACTCCAAAAAATATATAAGATTGAATAAGCTAACCCCTTTACTAGCTCTATCTTTTCATCCCAACTCTTTCGAAAAGGGGAGATTGAGCAACTGAGAACCAAGCCCCATAGAAAAATTTCTGATGAGATTCTCACATTGAGAACAGATATAAAAAAAAAAAAAATTAAAAAAAAACAAGTGATATAAATAATCAACAGAGATTGCTCAACTGAAAATTATGGGTCGGGCGACTGTGTGCTGGATTTTGCGAGCGCTATGCATTTAATCATCTAGTAACCAAATATTTCATCCATATATTTTTTTTACAAAATTAAAAATTATCTTAGTTTTGCATCTTTCGCGGAAAAATATAAAATCTCTAATTTTCCATGAGATTCACTTCAATTACACGATTCCAAATTATACGGTCCCGACTTTAGTTTAAATGAGGGTTTTATTGTATTATGTTTCATGTGACTCAATTCTATAATCTTTCACTTTTAAGGTGTTAACTGTCACTTCTTGATGGAAAGGCATTATATTTTAAATAATAAAAACACATTTTTTTAGTACTTATTTCCACAATATATTGTGGAAATAAGTACTAAAAAAATGTGTTTTTATTATTTAAAATCTATAATCATTGTTTTTGTGTTCTTGACTAATATATTAAGTGTCCCAAAATAAAGCTTTTTTACATCTGGTAGAAAATGATTGAGGTTTAAGAATGATGCTTTTGCATTTAGGCCACTAAATTTAATTGAATAAATGAACTATCCTGTACGTTACTGATATATTATCTTTTTTAGCACCTGCAACATTTTTGCTGCTACGGTGATTACTGAGTAGTTGTAGTTGTTTCATAATTTGTAATAGCCAATTTCTATTAGCGAGTATTTGAATTGGAAAAAACTTAAAGAATAACTTGTTTTGAAATACTAAAAACACAATTTGTTAAAGTGTCATTTTCACATGTTACATTATAGAATCAGGATCGGTTTGACATGAATTATTTATTTACGAAGCACACTGCGATATTTAAAAATGCCCGGGTCAAATACACAAGGCCCACAGCCAAAAAAAAAAAAAAAACCGTAAAACGAAAAAACGCTATACTAGAGAAACAATGACTTTGTGTATATAGATTCAAATATGCAGTATGACAACTTAGATCAACTAGAGAAAAAAGGTAGCTAAATCATAATCGATTGTGGAATAATTGCTAATACAAAGCAGTAATAATTGGAGTCATTTTATATTTTCAGTTCTCACGTGTAAATAAAATCCTCGTCCGGTCAATAGGCGTCGTTCTCACAAACAATGAAAAACGAAATAACGCCGGTTTCTTATGGAAATTAAATAACAGTTTCTAAAAAATATATCTAATTCAAAACACGCAGCTCGGTTTATTTTTTGCAGTGTGCTGGTATTTATTCACAAGGGAATAATATTTATTCGGAAAAAATGGGATATATACCACATAACGCAACAAAATAAACACGTATACAATGTATTGTTACAAGAATGAAACTTAGCTAGAAACTTTCAGTGACCGGCACCGCCTTGAATCTGAAAATGAGTTCTCGTATCTAATTGAAAAATCTGTTCCGATATTTCAATTCAGGAAAATATTTTTTTTTCAAAATCATTCCAATATTGTTCAAATGTCACATTTTAGTAGTGTCAAAATAAATTCATAAGACAGTTTTCAATTTTATATTACACGATACACGACTAAAAACTTCTCTCGGGAAACATTTAGAAACTATTGATATAACAAGCATATTATTTAGACTATCATTAGTATCTCCAAAAAGATTTATTTTAGTCTGATAATATTACTTACATAACAAATGATAATACCGAGACTTACCGTATTACTACAAGACATACGAGTTTTAATTTTGACTAAGAGCATGAAAACATTATATCAAAAAAAATATCATAGAAATAAAATGAGTCGTAAATCCGCTCGCGCTTACCAAACAGCATAAATAAAAAATATATAACATGGTAGGAAATATATTTGAATGATAGTATCAAGGATGAAATGATTTTTGGTTTAATTAAAAAAAAAATATTTTGCCTAATTTCATAATAAAAAAAACTAATTCGCATAAACATCGACGATCGTCCTTCTTTACATTCGCATTATTCCAACTGGGTGGAGTACGCAAACGAATAAGTCGGGGGATTATTTATGTTATGCCTTTTTAATAATATAACCTTAATTCGTATCTATTTGTAAGTAGAAACGTAGACATGGAAACCGTGTGTATGCATTGTATGCGCAAATGTGAAGTGATTCTACCGATTAACATAACTGAATTACTCGCGTACCTATTTAATTCTACTCAACACGCTTATCTACAAATGCAGTACACTATAAAAGCGCTAAGTAAAAGTAACGTATTCCTTATGCGTATACTGTAGGGAATCCGGCAAGCAGTGGCGGCAAGGCGATGGGAGATACGGAGTTGCAATGACGCAAGACGCTTCCGATCGACCGGTGACATAATAATCATAATGTACTATAGTAGCGTTCTTACTGGCCTCGCGATGATATTGAATGCCTAAGGTCGTGAATAAGGACCTCTCCAATCACAATTCATAATCTTTGAACTGGTAATAAAGGTTGTTTTCGAAAAAACGCCGTATTTATTTAGAACTGAACCAGGCTATGAAATATTGAGTTAGTCAACAAAGAGATTTTAAAACTTCCCGAAAATATAAAAATGTATCATTTCATCATTGAAGAAAATATCGGAATGATTTTTGTTGATTCTCTATACCACACGAAGAATGGCAGTTGGGTAGTATATTTAAAACATTTTTTTCGATATAGTTATTTTTAGTGTATTTATCACCTTCATAAACGAATCATAATACGTACATAAATATTATAAATATATAGTTAATGATATAAGACATTTCGTGAGCTTAGTTCCACTGTTATATTGACCACCAGATACAGCCTATTCGTAATATTGGTGTCGGGATTTTATGCAGCACAGCACCTCTATCGATTTACCCATACAGAAAATTCTTCAAATTACTGACTTTTATACGGTAACGTTTTTTTTCCAATTTATATTTTCATTGAAACGCGTTGGATATATATCGATACGGAGATATTTGTGATTGAAACACATAGAAAAATGTTCATTAAATTTATATGCAAAAAATGATAAGCTCGAATGAACTTTGAATAAATCGACGCTTTTTTATTATTCGAAAAAAAAGGTCTCCAGATTATATTGCATCTGGGGTTTAAATTGCTTAATCTGTCACTGCTTGTGTATACATCAGATAGATATGAGAATACGAAACTGAGATACAATATTTCATAGAAAACGGTGATCATACACAATGAAACATTTATTGAACGCTGCTGCGTGATTACGATCCGTGAGTCATAGGTAACTGTCACTATTATATTAATCGAAATGATAAAACTACGTGAGAAAATAATAGTAACATACGCTAATTTGAGGTATAGAGCCGAAGTAAAAAAGCTCACGTAGGGTAAAGACCTTTTTAAAATAATAAAAAACATATTTTTGGTACTTACTTTCACAATATATTTTATGATCAGGACCGGTTTCGCTCATCGCGACTATTGTCAACCGATGATAATGATTCTTGATGATAAGCATCAGTTGATAATGCTCGCGGTGGGCAAAACTGGCCCTGACTACTAATACTAATAAATGTGTTTTCATTATTTAAACTATCATGCCTTTCCATCAAGAAGTTACAGTTAACACCTTAAAAGTGATAAACATATCCGTGAATTATTTGGGGTAACTTAGGATAACAAACGTAGCTGATTCAATAGCCCGACTCAATTAGCAATTTTCTCGGAAAATAAAGTCAGTTTGCATGTATGACTGACAAAAATCCACACCGTGTCTCTTATATTCTCCATGAAAATGGGTTTTTTATGTGTGAACATTATAATAAAATGTGTGTAAAAGAATTCATATGATATAATTAAAACATTGCAATTGATAGTAGAAAAAGTGCGTCACGATAATTGAAAATTGAGGAGACTCCAACTCCTGGAATAAATAATTGAACTGGACGAACGTATAAGAGTGTTGACCATTCGGCTACATAAACAACTAAGTTCAACTTATCAGTTTTTATCTAACATAACATGTCGTTTTTTTTTCCAGAATATGTTCAACAATTTCGAAACGAAGCTATCATATGCAAGAAGGGTACAACAAATTGAATGTTTTAAAATAAGAAGAACGATATTCTAAGTAATACTTCATTAAATCGGATAGCACAATAAATTCATAAGCTTCATAATTTCGTAAGAAATATGTACAGATCAGTGTTTTGTTTTAATAAAATTACTGTCCACGAAGCGCAAAATTTGTATAGATTTTAATACACATTTACCTATTTTTTACTTGATCTGCACTTTTGTATGAAACTTCAATAACGCAAATTTCTAATTTAAAAACGTTTCATTCAGTATTCGTTTCGACTAGTAGTTAGAACTGTACTGTAGAATGAAAGTTGAATAAATTATGCGAGTAGAAAATACGCTTGATATACTAGTACAATCGGCTCATTCAAGTATCATATATTGTAATCGAGATCTAAGTGGAACTATATTGCTTCATGGCCGTAAAAAAAAAATATTAATATTTAAGAAGAAAAACGTGATTTTTCTCGCCGTGGTCTGAAACGATAGATGTTGTCGGGCGACAAGACAGTGAAACTAAATGTGCAGAATTGGCCTCACAAAACATTTTCAGTCTCATTGGAGTAGGTAATACGAGTAATAGATTCTGAGGTCAAATCAATTATGTTGTACAGACCCAGTACGCCCACATCTAAATACTTTCGAGCTGTTTAGGGAACATTGATTCGTTGACAATCAACATATATAATGATGATAATTTATATGTCATACAGCTGATATAACAAGAACCAAATATAAATAGACATTGTTAAATTACAGTAATACATATAATATCACTCAAAGATGGATAATAATCGAAAGCAACAAAAACCTTGAATTTTAAAAACTGGCCATGATAACTAAACCGTGAATATAGTTTCTTATATATATCTATGATGTTATAAAATTGCGTTATTTTATTACTCATCCATATTGTTTAAATGATCCACCGCTAAATGCAATGTGGTCGGATTGCTGGTTTGCCAATAAAATCTTTCTTGCACGAATGACGTTATGAAACGCAAAAGAAAAAAAATAATATTTCACGGCGGTTTGTATTCTTAATACATCAATTTACGATATTTTTTTACTATGCGGTGTTGCAGGAAACGTTTTCTTCGTTACTAAAGTGGACACGAAAACCGCACTATGAAAATGGTTTAACGATTGAATTGGAATTTACTTGGCAGAACTCCATGATAACAGAGTGAAAAAATAGCAATGTATTTTAGTTCTATAAAATTTATGAGGTATATAGTAATAGTATAGAATAGCGGTCGGGGACCGGGTTAAATTATCACAAATGGGGTAAAAATGATATTTTTGGAGGTAATAAGGAATTATTACTTTCCGTGTAAATAAATTGAACAAAAAAAAAATTATTTGAGTTTACATTGATTGTATCCTTTTCAAAATGAAGGGATAATATCGACTCATACAAAAATATTTAAGGGTAGTGGTTAAAAAAGTTCCCCGACCGCTGATATAGAACTATAGTTCTGATGAGGGGCGTAAGCCGGAATAAATGTTAACTGTATTTTTAAATTTTGTACAACTAAAATACATCGGTATTCCTTCAGTATTAAAATGATTTATATTTACTAAATGAAGGAATGGCGAATAGGTGAATGGACTACCTAAAAAATGAAAGTTTGTTTATTTTTATACGTGTCAGCTACTACGTAGGTACATTGAATATCAATTTGACGAATTTCAACCACTTAATATATTTATGATAAATATTAATTAAATATATGTGAATGTTAATTAATGGAATTTTAAAAGTTTCTCTAAAAGTCATTCTAAAACAATTAAATTAAAATTTCCAGTTGATTCTTTCGTTTTCCCTGTGTAGAAGTATTTTTTTATAAATGCAAGTTATCAGATATATGTATATTTATATAAATGACTGATAATGAATTTTGTAATGTTTTAATAAATTAATTATGATTGAAATAGGTGATGGTATTGTTAGAACCAAGAACAGGGTTGAAACTGAATCAGTTTACGTTGCTTAAAAAATGAATGTATTGAAACAACGCGTTATGAAATAAGGAAGTGTGATAAGATAATTATAGAAGGACGTAATTGTGGCAAAACTGCATAACAGAATGAGACAACAATGAGTTTTCTATGATGCATTGATAAACAATGAATGATTCATACGAACGTGGCGACAGAAAATACAGAATTATTATGAAAAGATTAAATTTAGTGTAAGAGGGTAAATGGTAGAAAAAACAACTGGTGTGCTTACATTTAATTTAATACGCGCAAATCAATCACGACCACCACTTCATGGGATGAACAATAGCATAGAGTAGTATTTTTATTTCTGTTAATAAAGCAAAATCAAACAAAAAATGTTTTTACGCCTGCTTTCTTCACGTTCAAGTACAAAGCAAATGAGGATAAAAAAATATATACAAAAACCGGCATTGTATCACTAGGAATATTTCCGAGACTTATCTCTATCAAAATATGTTTATCTATAGTCGTAAACCAACGGATTTTATTGAAACATAAAATGAAAAATTAAGCGATTTATTGGCTAGTTTTAAAATAGTAATAATAGATCATACTTCTTTAGGCAGTGAAGTAAATAAATGCTGTATAATAATAAGTGTATTTATAATTCTTTTTTAAGTGAGTATGCAACACATTGGAGTGTATTATTCAATTTAAAGAATTCAGGCAGCCGAATCGCGGGATCATTCAAACATTTCCAACATAAATCCTTTATGAATGTTCAATCTATGTAATGGGATGAAGTCAGCCATAAATACGCTGCAAGGGCTAGGGCGTCATGACGTCGAGGGACTTCCCAACTCCCACTGCAGGGCGAGTGAATCAGTCGATTCTCAGATCGGTAATAACAAATAATTCATGGAAAATATGTGCTATCCTTAGAAGCAATCACGTATAACTTTTGTATTGTAAAAATGCAAAATATTTTTCGTGAAATTTTCTCGAACATAAATTTTTAACAAATTTATATGTAAATCTATAAAATCTTGAGCTCAGTAAGGGAAATGATTACGAAAACATTAGGGCGCATCAATCGCTAAAAATCGTTTTGTCAAAAATAAAAAAAGACTTTGTAGCGAAGTGGAATTCAAAAAAAAAAATTCAAAACTCGTGTCTACAAATTCTAGACTAGCGGTACAATCTACGATGGCGAATGAGTGATTCGAGTCAGAACGACTTTTATTAACGAAAAAATTTTAATTTTACTGGAGGCAAATTTTGTTAGAAGTATGATCTGTTTTGCTATCATGGGACATAATTAAGAAATATTATACTTATTCTAATCATTTCACTATATTACGGCGTTGAAATGAAATTTTGTCTAAATTCCATGCTGTCATAATTGTTCCATACCCTCGATATGCATCAAATAGCCAAATACAGAATTAGGAAAAATATATTAAATATAAGACCGCATTGTTCATAATATTGATTTCAGCTGTGGCTGAGTTTTATTGATTATTTTATTAATGAAACAGTCGCGTGCTGAAATAGTATTACAAATTCGTAACATTTGTGGAAAATTATTTTGGCAACAAATTCATCCAAGAAGTGGGTTCACCATAGAACAGCCATTCACTTCTATTAATATATATATATAAAACTCCTTCATATACCATGATTAATAATTTACTTACAACGTTCGATACAATAGGTACATACAACGAATATACTATTAAACAGTAGAGTGCATACTTGATAAAAAAAAAAAAACATTGTACGTTCCTCTTAAACTATCATCGAAACAATATAAAATTCTTGTAAAACTACAGCTCGACCAGGAGCGCGAAATAATTCAGAACAGGTTCTGATAACAAGGCGGTTCATTAGCAAAATAGCGTCACGTGACCCGGTCCGTGTCCGCTCCCTCCATCTCTGTTATTGTTCCCTGGGGATAGCGGATGACGTCATTGGTGATGCTCTATGTCGGGGATCGTCTACTATCTTGACAGGAAATTTAATTCGCAACACTGAGTCTGCACCTCGCGATACCGCATTATCTGTCAGACCATTCGGTCATTTCAATTCGGTAACAAGCTATGTACAATGATTCTTATTGCATTATTTTCATGTATGGAAAAATTGTTTAACAGAACGCATGCCAATTAAAAATATTATAACTACAAATAAATAATACGTTTATTAGTTATATGTGATACCATAGATAAACGAAATATTTGTTTTTAATCCGCAGTATAAATATCCATAAGGATCCACAGACGTATAATGCGAAGATGAGTTTAACTTTCACTCATTGCGACAGTCAGACGTGAGCAGGGTTCCTACGCCTTCGACAATCAAATTCAGGGTCTCATCTTGCCTGTAAAAATCTTTCTTTACCCATAATTGCTAGTCTATAAAAATGAGTTTTTTTTCTTTTATGATATCAATATATTACAAATGTGTGATTATTGAATGATTACATTACGACATGTTTAGAACGGTCGCTGATGGCATTTACATATGTAAAAATATTATTAAAATAACCTAACATTCCTAATTTTGTTCCGTGGTATTTAAATGTTTTGATCCTTTGATACTATCTCGATCTTTATAAAAAAAAAGGAAATATCTGCCAACAAGGGCGCGAGTGAAATACGTGTAACAGCCAATACAGCTACGCCCCACCATGTGAGCGTTAGTTTTGACATTACGTACCTAAAAGTTGTGGATTTTCATTTATTGAAGACGAGGCGAAAATCAATGTTTAAATATATTTAGTACTTTTTCTCCAAAACAAATATTTACAAAAATAATTCTCGAAATATAAAATAAATTGTATCACGTTTCATATAATTCAAGAAATATTGGCATAATATTCTTGATTAACATTCAAATTGTCATAATTAATTCCGTATAAAAATACATTTATTAAGATGACATTAAATGGGTCAAGACGGGACTGGTTGGTGCTATTTAACATATAAATGCAATTTCGTCATTTTGTGAATATATATTATAATACCTAAAACACCGTCTAATATTTTTGTAGATTTGTGAGAATACGATTTTAAAAATTAATAAGAAAATGAAAAAACATAAACAAACTCGACGTATTTGCTACTCAGATTGGATATTTAAATTGATGGAAACGTAAATGTTCGTTGGAGAGGGTTAATTTTAGTAGCGAGGAGGGAGAAAACACTGCTCTATGTTTCGTGTGGGCGTTTGAACGGGGATGAAAAACCCTTACGTAGCACGCCTACACGTTTTTTTTTACATGAACCTGTGCATAGATTTTAATTAGTCAGCAGAATTTTATAACTTTCATCCAACGAGATTAAGCCCACAGACACAAACAGGGATCAACTTGATACATGATTGGTAAAACTTGGTGATCCGAACAGAATCTTTTGGTTAAATAAGAGTCTAAAATTATTGCAGGAACTCTTGACACATCCGAAAACACTTGCATTAAAAATGTGTCGATAAAGCGAGCACAAAGGGCATTCGAATGCTTCATGAACTCTCCTTGCTATAACAAAGTGAGGCGGTAGTAAACGTTCAGTACTTAGGATCTCCAGCAAAGAAATCGTGAATTTTAACAGAAGACAAGAAACGGACAGTTTATGATAATTTTATACGAAAAATGTATGCTTTCTCGAAATAAAAAAGATAGTTCTAGTCCTAAAACCAAAAATAAAATTTTCATGTATATATTACTTAGGTTTCGGGTGGAATAATTAACAATTAACGTTAAAACGTGACGATACAATCACTGTACATATACCGGATGAATATACCCATACCGGTATTTAAAAAATATATATAAAAAAGAGATTGAAAATATTTAGAACAAAATGAGACGCAGTAATAAATGAATACCAATTATTCGAAATTTCGTAAACAAAAAATGTTAATTTTAAGTACCTAAATATCTGTTGTTTTTTTCTAAATTATTATACGATCGTAAAAGCTAATGGTTCTTCAATGTTGGAAACTTAGAATCATGAATATAGTTTCTTACAAATAAATAGGGCTGGAAAGAATCCTTCAGATTCAACGATTGTTGAATGAGCAGTTATTAGCTAATTTTAGTTTAATTTAATATCGTAATATTAATTAAGCTTATTAATTAATTACATCTGGGTATTGAAAAATAATGAAATACCGAGATCTAATGAAGAAGTCAAGAATTATGGCCGCTAACATACAGTATATATTTAATGATCACAGCTGATTCTTCTTGCATCAGTGATTGTATGTTTGTATTTATGTATATTAATGTCGCATAGTATTGCAAATTCGCCTTTTTTGAAGTAGACGTTGTTCAGTAGCACTGCGTGTGACCAATAATCCCGGAATCATAAACAAAACGAATGGCCGCGGAAAACAATGTGGTTGGCGGGAAAACAACCGCGCGCCAGCCACACATCGTTTCCGTTTATTATTTCGCAAGGCGATACATCCGGCAAGCCCGTTACAAGATAATATAAAACAAGGCGTCAAGCGGTTTTACTTTGAAAGACATCGATCCAGTTCAAAAGTCATCAAGAAACAGTGGAAATGGATTGAAATAGAAATCACCAATTGACGATGAAAGGTAGGTAATACGATCAGTCGTATTTGGGGAAATTATGAAGCATTTAAAGAGTTTGCAGCGTTGTGTGTATAGAGAGTTGTCTTTACATGAAAACTCATTAAAAACCACTTGTAAATCTATATACATTATACTGCATGCAACCAAGCTTGAGGAATTTCCATCGCGCGTTTCAGACAACAGCAAAAAATATACATGAAAAACGCTGTTACGGGTGACTAAATTATAGTGGAAGTAGAGGGATTTCGCGGGGGGTGGGGTTGTAGACCGTTAAGTACTAAAAGAAATATTAAACATCGCCAATTTGTTTTTGAAAATCGTTTCTAAGCTGCCAAGTAAAACTTTTTTTATGAGAACGGTTCTACTATTCAGGTGCCCAACCTCTCCGGATCGCAAGGATATATGAACTGCACTAGGAAAACACACTTTTGTCTTCTAGTATAAACTGTTGAAAGTCAGTTAAACTCTTGGCAAATCGAATAAAGCTAGAAACTTATATCACCATACAGATACACTTGATAAGATTTTTATATAAATCAAAGATCGCAGTCAGTATACGCTTGGAGTTTTTTCCCCCCGACGCAAATTCTCCAGCTGACAAATCGTTAGTACTAACCTATAATGGTTACAAACTAGTGATGTGAAGACTCACAATAGAATTAATATATAATAAATCATAGAGCACGATGCGCAGACTAGACATCATCACTGGCACAATAATGGTAGGGAAAAACCGATATGTTACGAATAATATCATTTAACATGTTATGACATAGAGAATTAAGACGCCAATATTCAAATCAGTCGTAAATTTATTCATGTTAAATCAAAAACGTCCGACCACTTAATTTTTTTAAGAATGCCTAGCACGTACGCATACCAGTAACGCTATGCAGTCACTTATTACTAGCGACAATTTTAAAGCATGATATCAGTCAAAGCAAATTCAATCGTGATGCATAATCCTTGCACTCGAATGTATCCATAGGTTCTATAAAATCAACAATGTGCTGTTTATATTTACAAAAGAAGACTAAAAATAGTATTAATTTTCAAGGGGAACGCTCTTTCAAAACATGTAGGGACGACAAGTAGTTTTTGTAGCAAGGGTATTCAATCGTCATCAACCGATTTTATTCACAGAAGCTTCCACTCGCCATCAGATAATATGTATTCTTTAAAACGAGAAAGAGTTTTTATAACGTTCTCGATTAAAAAAAAAACCCTTTTAAAAGAACACAAAACACGCGATCGTGCGTGCAAACGCCTGTGTATAATGCCAATCTTACCATATAAGGAGTGGTTTAACATACGCCATGGAAATATCTAAATAAATAAAATATATTCTTCAAAGAAACATTGCGATTTCATTTGAAAAGCCTTCTATAACAATTGTATTGTTAGGTAACATTATATACAATGTCTTCGTCGAATATATGTAATATTTTTTACGAAGAAAGTAAGCATTTTCATTACACCTAAAAAGTACCTACGTTTCAAGAAAATTTTATAAAAGTAGATAAAAATACTATGAGAACGCGATTGTTTATAAATAATTTAGGTAAACATTCGTATACTGTGTATATTAAACGATTAAATATTTATTTTCCAAGAGTTAATAATTTATTTCTATACATCTATAAATGCTACATATTATATAGAATCAATACACTGAAATACAAGGCTTATATTCTAGCTAAAACGATGATAAAAATGACTACCACTACCTTCGAGAAAGGTGCGATATATCTAATGATAACCCAAACTGGAACTATCAAATTTGGTCGGTGCATAACGTATGCTAAGTAAGTAACTATGACTGATGTGGTTATGTTCACCTAGTAAGGTACAGAGGAGAACGATTTCCGGGATCCACACTTTGTACGATGAATACCAATCACTGCTAAAACTCTCTTGCGTACTGAATAGACAGATATACGCAGACAACGCAGCTCGTAAACAGTCAATTCATTGATTTTGAAACGGCGCTGTTCGATGGTAATAAACTATTATGTTTGTAAAAATCAAAATGTTGTAAATTTATTTGCAATCCATTTTAATCAAAAATATTTCATTTATAATATCAAAGGAGCTCCGATGAAAGCATACATTAAAAAACATTGCAATAGTTGCATTATTAATTCCACCTAGAAAATAATATAATTTGCACCCAATATTCGAAGGCAAGCGCCCGTCTCTTGCGTTCATGGAATACTTCGCTACTGAAGCCGTAAGTCGATGAATACCGTCCTAGCAATCTCCGTCGACTCAAAACCAACCGGAACCAACAATCAACGAGAGCTTTATGGGGTCGCCTCTAGGAAGTAGCTAATCGGCGAATTGAATATCCACGTGGGAATATTGTTTCGTGTAGCGACAATATTGGCAGAAAAAGAATGATCACTTTCTAATTGTACAAATCGCAATCGTATTTTATTTATTTGTTATTACATATTTTGTACAGGTTTTAGAACTGAAATATTACTAAATTCTGAGAGTGAATATTTTTTCAATATTATAATAATAAAAATAGGCATATGTACATCTCACAGAACGCCAGTGATCACTTAACAAGTATGTTCGCAGTTTCCAAGCTGTTTAAGGCTCTGAGAGAAATTATAAACAAAACTCGACTCGAAAATGTGACCCAGTAATTAACTTGAACCAAATGAATGCATGATACACCGAGGAGGTGAAAATGGTTTTCATATCAACATTTTTCTGAAATCAAACTCGGAACTGAGAAATGTGGCCGTAATAAAAAATAGGTCACGGTAAATGTTAGCAATTGACAGACGAGTTATTCCAATTAGAAAAATCATGATTATTCCTGCAACGCTACGCACGCTTCTTCGTCAAAAGCATAAACATGCATGATGATTCGCTGCATTTATTTATCATAACAAAGAAATGTTGTTTACAGCGTACCTTTTTTATGCACATGTTACTTACTAACACAGGTATTACAACTGTATTCCGCGTACAATTTTAACTAAAACACATCAGCACAAGATCAAATAAACAAAATTATAAGGGTAAAAGTTTGGGCATTAAGTCGTTGATAACAGTATCAGCACGGTACATGGTAAATAGTTTATATTATTTCATCTAATCTAGATCTACACAGCTTATGAGTCTTATAGATAAAATAAGCATTAGTTTTGATTTTCAAATGAATGATTGACTTTCTCAATCTCTTAGAAAAAAAAAACATGTTTGTTGCACTGCAATATCGTCACGTTATATTTTTGATAGTACGGTTTGCTTTATGGCGTTTTCTGAAACATAGAAAATAATACTGGAACGATAAAATAAAAATAAATCATGCAATTGCGCACTCGTGTGTAAATGTTGGCATTTAGATAACTGTGCGAATGCTAACCAAAGACTGAGTCGATAAAAAGCAGGAAATATAATAATAATTTTCTTAACCAGAGGCGGTGAACCTAATTCAGTTTGTTGTATAGATCAATATAAATCTCTAAACAATTATTGAAAAAATCTATTAACATTTCAATGAACATCAACATAGTAAATAAGTAATCAAGCAAATCTTTGAGTGCATGTCAAGTGCAGGTCATGAAAGATATATTTTATATATTAATATAACATATTGTAACACGGTCGCTATCATTCACTGTAAACATAGAAAGATGGTCTAGAAAAGATAATATATCGGGTTAATAAAAACTGTTGATGTATAGGTGTCAAGTTCCAACGATTTAATTTTGTCGTAAGATACGTACGTGAAAAATCACAAACCATAAATAGAAGACGATGCTGATATAAAATATATTTATAAACTCTTTTTACATTAAAGTAAATTTATATCTCGAATATTGTTCTCCATCGCTGTCGGATTTTCTTTTTCGCTGGCACGAGATCTAGCACGGTGGCCGGACAAAAGGGCGACTAAAAAACGTAGCCCCATGCTTCGAAAGCGATGCAAAACCATTTTATACGAATAAATTACGTATACGTTTTAAAAATCCTCAAGCATTTCATTCAATTTGTCACGTCAATATTTGCGAAAGCCGATTATTAAGCAACTAAAAAAATGCTCACACTAAATGAAAATTCATTTTCATATTAAAATGTTATTTCTGTAGCAAAAAACTACCGTATTATTGTATTGATTGGTAACCACTGTTTTTGTTGGTTTAGGGCCTAAACTGTATTGCAATTGGCGATTAATAATTAAACAGTGTGAGGGGTTTGATACCTAATAATGAAAAATATCACTATGACCGTCTGGTAAAAGGCGTTTGGCTATGTAACAGGGCAGTCGGAATCAAAGTCGTGGAGTTGGGGTGTTTTGGTCGGAGTAGGAGTCGTGAAAAACGAGCGATTCTGACTAATTTTTCGATTAGACGATTTTGAAAAATATTTCAATGAACAATTTGACGGATTGGTTGGTTGATCTTTAATTTAATTCACATAAATAGAAAGGTAAGGAAAAACCTGGAAAATCAAACTTTTTTATAATCGGAGTCTTGTATTAACAATTCCACAGCGTTTCTATATAATTTACAAACTAAGCGATTTATATATATATGACATAAATGCACGCCATAAATTTTATTAATTATACATATAAAAAAATGTTTCCACGGATGACATTTTCGATAAAATACATATAATCCATAGGCATTAATTAATTGGAAAAAATAAGGTGCGGATGCTGCACAAGTTCGACGCTTCGAATTAAATTTATGCGATGAAGTGTTATTAGTGCGATTTTTAACTTCTGGGTCGCAGTACTCTATATTTTGAATTTAAAATGATATCATCAAAAATTGCAGGCGTGCAATGCTGTCTCATAGAACTATAGCCACGAATAAGTAAGTCTGAATCAGATGAATGCTTTCACTCAACATGGCCATAGACACCTAAAGCGGCAGTATAATACATATCGTCAAATTGTTCAATTTCATATTATGTATTAGCAAATGAAATGAAATAGAATAGTAAAAAAATATATATACGCAACTAACTCGATGGAATTGTTTAATTTTTCGATATCAAGTCAAAGTTAGTTTTTGTCAGGTTTTCTCCTACCTTTTCTATTCATGAGCATTAAATTAAAGAATAACCAACCAATCCTGCAAAATATTCATTGAAATATTCTTCAAAATCGTCTAATCGAAAAGTAGTCGGGGTCGCTCGATTTTCACGTTGCAATTGGCAATCTTGTGATAACACTTAAATTTGGAGGCGGCAAAACCTGCAACTACGACACTGCTAAGAACAGTAAATCTCACATAAAATTTTACTGTGGCCGCATTATAAACATCTATTCTTACGAGGTCATATGGAAATGTCTCGTGGTCGCACCAAATGTTTGTTTTGAGATATGATAAAAATAGCAGTTCCATTTACTTAATAATGGATCGATTTATGAATTGGTAGTCAATTAACATATTGGTATTTATTTATTTAAAATTAATGGAATTGCAATACAATTAAAAATTGTTTTCAACAGTTATCTCGAACCATGCAAGTTGTAAGTAGCTGCACATGAAAACCACTGGCTTAGAATCAGTACAAATATATTACATTTATTACTCGGCCAACGATAAGCAGTAATAACATTCTTAGATAAGGCGAAAAATCGTCACATGGAATAACTACCAAGTACCAAGACATTCTAAAATAATATGCTCCACTTAATTACCAATGATTTGTTTCAACAGCCCCCCCCCCTCATTCCTCCCCTCAAACATTCGCGGAAAATTGGAAAAACATAACTTTATGACAAAAGCATAAAACCAAATTTTTGTTGTGCAGTTTTATCTCATATGTTTCATTTATGACCTACCCTTTTATAGGTTTCGTACACCAGAAATGGGCAAAATATTTTTTTTCCGATGCATAAATATATAGGTATTGTCATGATTTAACGATTTTAATTAATAACACATATATGTATTAAACCATAGGTGCATAGAATAAATATTCAACAAATCACGAAATCTATTTTTTGACAGATTGTTGTGAATAAAAAGCATTAACACGGGGTGAGCAATGCAAATGAATTGAAAATTATTTAAAGAATATCAATTATTATATTTTAATTATATTTTGCATACGTTTTAAAAATATGAGTCATATAATCTGACGTACTACGTAGTCGACTATATTAATTAGTCACAAATTCATAAATTCAAATGTCAACAAGTCCAACTCTGGCATAATATTTCAAATTTACTATTTCGTTACTGGGTGCAATGATTGTATTGACTACGGCATACGTAAACATTGGAAACAATCAAAACTTCGCGGTAAAAACGGAGTAATTCATTTCATAACTCATGGATAAGAAATATATCAAGAGTTTGAATCAATGCCTTGATACATAACCATAGTTAGGTTAGATTTCATAGTTTTGTCACCGACGTATTTAAATTGTAGATCGATATGAAAATTATTTGATTTTTAATGTATCTTACATGAAATATAATAATTACTGATTACGCGTGAATAATAGGTATCTAGTAAATTGATAAGATTAACTGCGGCAAATGATTTAGGTAAACGCCTATAAAGTACAAATCGTGAACAGTTAATGCGAACGAAACCTTAATTTTAAATCAGTTCCTTATCATACAGGATGGTCTGAGTAATTACATACACTTCATAGGTAAAATAACACACATTTAACAAACAAATGCAGGATTTGGATCCTTCGCGAATCGTGAATTAGCAGTTGTCAAAAGGCAAAAATTGCCCAAGCGACAGTTGGTAAAATATTGACAGGCTTACCCGAACCTGACGCAGTACAATATCCGATGGTTATGTCGAAATATCCACTAAAAAGGATCACACACGAAACGAAATATCAATATAATGTTAACTTTTCAGATGGAGAAAACTCCCACCAACACAAAAAAATGGCGAGCAGGCCAGCACCGCCTTTACTTGCGAGATATAAAATATGGCAGCGTTCTTCAGCAGTCGGCATTAACACCATATTAACACCGATAGCGACATCTACCCAATTACGGGAATATTGTTACATCCTCTGAACTGCAGCTTTACCGGCTGAGGGATAATAATATTGGCTACAATAGACAATGTATCGTAAGTCAAATTAATTCAATATTAGGTAATTGAAAAACATTTCAAATTTAAAAATTATCTACGATTTATTCCCAACACTTGTCAATTGCTTTTTTAATTGTAACTTTTCTGTCTACCTCAAAAATATAAGGAGTATTTTGGTGTTTTTTGGGAAGAAAAAAGTCTATGGAGTGCTGAATACGAAAATTAATGGAATGATTGAATCTTGTAAGATAAAGGAGTTTTTAGCGGCAAAAATGTATTATTTTTAAAGACATGAAATACTAAACCAAAAAAATTTAAGATATATAGTTTACTTGCGGCTATACTTATTATATTTACTTTTCCCCCACCATTATATGGCAATGAAACCCTATTGTGGGATATCCTGGGTCGTGCGTATTTTTTTTGTTTGAGTGGGTATATATTCGTCAGCCTATGCCTTATATTTAGGTAAAGACACATATGAGAATGATTTTTCTTTTAAAGAAAGCAAAATAGTTCTATTCTCTAAAATAATTATTCATGATGTGTGAGTTGCGGAGTTTACTATTTATTTATACCAATCTTGGCCAAATTTTTACAAGAAAATATTCAAGCTTGGCTCGTTAAAATTAAATTTTATATCATAGGGCAATTGACTGCAGGCCGGCTTTTGTCCATCCTAGGGGTAAGAAGAAAAGAGTTGGGGCATCAGCTTGTTTGGATCCTATGTAGCTTGGAGTTGCCTCTGAAAATGTTTAACCCAGACGGCCTGGAGGAAAGAGGCATATCAATCATAATTAATACAACATAAGGACAAAGTATATGCAGTTAAAACGTTCGGCCAGCAGATATGTTGAATTACAAACATTTTATAAAAGATAGTTAATTGTACTATATACCGTAGTACAATAAACCCTTATCAATAAATTGTTGCTCTTGCCACGATTTCAAACCGTACGCTAAAGTGCCTTTTTAAAAGTGCAGAATTTGTCTAAAGACATGATTAGGGAATAGATTATGTTTTATATTATGATACTACTATCAGATATTATACACTATTACCATAGACAAGTATAAACACGTGGACACCACAGTTTTCGACATTCACTCTACAGCACTCTACAGCCATGCGGCGAATCAGATGCGTCTATCGTAAAATAAATATACCTCCGGTAACTTGTGTTGTACTTGTCGGTTGGGTAGATTATAAAAAAGATTTGTTATGTATTGTTACCGAAAATTTTGAAGATGCAGGCCACATCAATTTACGAAATTGAAGCTACGTTGGCTAAGATTACTGATTTCAACCATATACTTCTCAAAAGCAACTTTGAGAAAAATGATTTCTTGACGATTCGCGCCAACATCAACGACAAAATAGATGCTGCCAAATGGATCGCGAAGTTTGGGAGCATCACAACTTCCCAGTGGATCGTCAGGAAACAGCGGCAAAAAGATCACTCGCGGTAATTTGTTTTTATTAGCTATGGAGAGATAACGCTGGAGGCTTATTGCTGGCGAATTTTTCTCGCAAGTTAGATATTCTTTTTTCTTAGCCGATTAATATTTGATTATTTTTTTTAGATGGATCATGCATAAAAGTTGGGTTTGTCAACAAAACCAGAAAAATAAAAGTGTTAAGAGTAGTAGATCTACAAATTGCAAAGCGGAAATTGATATTTTAATAAAAAAAGTAAATGAGTCGACAACTCGTAACGACGAATTTCTTAAGTGTACACCACCCTTATGTGCCGTCCTCAAAGTTAGATTACAACACAATCATACCCTCAATACAAAAGAGTCTTTGAAGAACCTACGGATTTCCAAGGAAACAGAATCACAATTTCTTAAGTATTTCAATGATGGTTTAACACCAGCTAGTGCAATTCGAGCACACACTAATGGCATTATGCTATTGAACAATTCCATTGAAGTAATGGCTAACGGGTCACTCAATCCTAGGCGGCGCACTGTTTACACAATCTATAACAAATGGTTGAAAGTAAATTCAGTTACTAAAACTGATCCATTTGAAAAATTAAAAGAGAAGTTGACTGCATATGAAGAACAAGGTAATTAATGCATCTAATTATTAAAGTATTGTATGTATGTACATTTTTGTGCAGTTATTGGGTATTGTAGAGACTGACACTTTATTTTTCCCATTTTTTTTTTTTTTTTTTTATCTAGTACTGATAGTAAACCTATGCCACACTGTTGAATACATTTGAAAATATGAAATACCATTTGAAACAAAACACAACCATTTAGAACAGGAAAACAACATAATCAAAATATCGAAAACAATTGAATTACTAGATGGCTAAGTAAGTATGTATAATATACTTGCACGCTGATATCTCTTGCTCAGTACAAGTTATTATTTATTTTTCATAACTCAGTATTTGTTGATTTGTATATGTGGTGCCAACTTTGATGATACATGTTTTTTGGTACTGCGGTGATATTTTAAGTTAAGACTACGAGATCGTAGACACTGTACTCTTGAATTTCACCCGAAACACATATGCCAACTAATGCATTTATTTGTGTAACATATTATTTTTGTATACACTAACAATGTGTTCTTGGGCCACTAAATTGTCTGGCAAGAATTTCTATCGTGAATAATATATTAAAAAAATATTTTGATGTTCAAGTTTTCTTTTATCGTTCAGGAACATTTGTCACCATTAAAGAAGAACTTCCATGGGCTGTCCTAGTTGTGACAGAGGTTATGAAAAGGGGCCAATTGTTGCCTGCTTCAGCGGACATGATTTTTGTTGACTCGAGTACCAGTAGGGATAAAACGCATATTACTGTCACCACCATTTTGACAGTTACCAAAGCTGGAGCAGTGCCCATTGCTACAATAATTCATGCAGCTCAGACCTCTGGTTATATTGAAGGATTCTCATTATTAAAAAAGAATTATCCAGATTGCTTTGGAGGCAGGCAGGTGTGATTGATATTGACTTATTATTTCCCTTAATGTACTTAAGGCTTTGTTGGCAGACTTTGAATCAGGATTTTCAATAGAATATCATATTTAAATATCTGTAATTTGATAAGCATTCCTTCATAATTGCTTAACCCAAGCAGTGCCCAAGACGTGGAAGCTGTTTCCAACTGTGATTTGCTTTATTTCACTTGAATCGCTCATCTTTTTTGCATTCTCGCTGAAGTTGCAATTCTTCACCAAATATTTAAAAAAAAAATCCATTATTTGCTAAATTTCGATTGTTATTGCATATTATCAAGCACATCATGGAGATGCTGCCACCAAAAATAAAATTCGAGATATTAATCAATTAGAATAAAAGATTATTATAAACAACTTGCCTTTTTGTCAAAAAAATAAAGTTTTTCTTGTATAAAATATGTTTATAGACCAGGATTATAATGGTGGTCATAAGCATTAAAATTTATTTGAATCCTAAGCTTATCAACCTGTATTGAATTACAGGAACCTAGAATATTTATGACTGACGATTCGGCTGCTGTCAAGGGTGCACTATTCACTTGTTGGCCACAAGCAGTTCAATTATTGTGTCATTTCCACATGGCTCAGGCTGAGTGGCGTTGGCTGATTTCCTCTGCAAGTGGCATGAACACAGCAGAACAAAAAGAAGCTATGAAAGTGTTTCAAAATGTGAGTTTTTTCTTTTAATTAAAGCTATCAGAGCAATTCTTACTGAATAATAAGTCAAATCAAGAAAGAATAAAATAATAAGGTAAAGATAATACAATTTTTTTATATCAACTGAAGGTGCTTGATAGAATTTCAAAATCAAATTTGAATTGTTGAAAAGTCAACATTTGAAGATAATATAGTATGTAAATAAATATTTTTTATATTTGGATGTCGGCAGTCTAGTTTGGCTCTCACCACTATGATTAAACAGTTATGCATAAAAATTTGGAATGGTAAAAACTTACTTATATTTAGTTTATTATAATGGAATTCCAACAAGTAATTGCTACATGGGAAAATTTTAGGTTGAAATGTGGATTGACGTAATAATTGCTTCATTATTTAAATGTATATAACTCATTGTAAAAAGTAGTTAAGCTTTTTCTCAATGCTTGGAAATTTAATACACAATGATGTGTTAATGTAGAAATGCAAAATAACTTAATAATGACATTCTGCAGTGCAAAATTACTGACATCAAAAGTTTTTTTGTAAATTCGTGCCCCCCAACCTGGGTGCCGTGGCTGTGAAAATTTTCATTCCTGCATGTTTTTGTTAGGGGGCTGTGGATTTTTTTTTTTTTTAGATAAAAGAGGCCATGGTATGAAAAAGTTTGGGAAGTAATGATGAAAGAAATGTGCCTGTTTTTAACCCTCAGACTGCTAACGTCTCACCTGCTGAGACGACTGATTGTTGATAGTCGATACCCAAAACATGTTAGCAATGATTAAAACGTTTTTGTACTCACTAATTATTGAGTAATACATTGCTTGATTTGTCCTGACAAACTCAAAAAGATTGTCTCAAACCAATATTATTCAATAAATTTTTGAAGTCTAGGTGTTGGTATATCCTTTAAACGGCTCTGCAGGGAATGAGCTAAAGAAGAAAGATAGAACTGTGTTTTGTGATATGGGATATTTGTAATGATTGTTCTTTCTTTAACAGGTAATGTATGCCAGTACTGAAGATTCTTTAGCTGAAGCAATCGAAAAATGTGGAAAATTTTACAGCCATCCACAATTTCTACAACGTATAGAAAAAAATTTAATGAGGAAGGATCAATGGGTATCGTTGTACAGAAATAAACTTCTCACAAGACACAATAGTGCAAACAATTACTATGCGGAGGCGACTGTCAGAGTCCTAAAGGATGTCATATTGCAACAGACAAAGTCTTTCAATATTGTGGCACTCGTTGAGTTTTGTAGTACCGTTTGGAGCCAATTTTTTGTCGCACGGCTGATGAGTTTTGCAAATGGTCAACATGCCAAACCCCATTTGCAGTATGATCTTTTGTGTGAAGAAATGAGTGGGGTGGATTCAACTAAAATATATGAAATGGAAGAATTTGTTTATGTTGTACCAAGTATGACTGATTTTGAAAAAAATTACACCTTAGATGTGCGAATCGGAGTTTGTAACTGCGCTGTTGGAATTGAGGGTGCTTTCTGTAAACACCAGGCAATACTGGACAAAATATTCGGAGTACTTTTCCCTTATATACCACCAATAGACATCAATGAAAGATATATGTTAGCTCAATTGGCACTGGGAAACGATTGTCCTGGGATTGACACATTTCAGGTAAGTTTATTTGATCTTGTCTGAATTTTTATGTTCCTGTAAGCTTTCTACTATCTGACATTTAATTATAATTGAATTTATTGTGTCTTAACTAGGATCAAGACGAAGCATCAGATAACTCTATCATGTCTGATCTAATGGATATGAACACATCTGATGATATATTACAACCTCTCGGGAGTTCATCGGAGACCAGTACATCAACTCTTTTGGAAAAATTGCAGAATGAAGTGACACGTCTAAGACCTTTCATTACCAGTGCAAGTATTCCTCATCTTCAAAATGTTATACACAATCTTTCAAAAATCAATTCTGCAAGTGGGTTAACGAAAGCATTAATTAAATTCAATTCATCTAGTCGTCTTGGGTCAAAACGTCAAGAGAAAATTAAAGTTCATTCATCATCATCTATTACTTGACTTAATTCATAAGAATTTAAGTGTAAAAGATATAAAAGAAAATGTATTTTCGAGATTTCTAGTTTGAAAATTAATTACTATAATAATAGTTAATATGGTAGCAGTTATGTTATTTTTATTGCTCTCTCTGTAGTCAGTAATATTTTTCTCACTAAAATTGAAGCTATGCGATGAGTGTCCTTAACAACCCATATTGATCTGAAACATTTTTTGGTGATATTGATATTATTACTTAAACCGACTTAAGCATATCTATTAATTCTGGTTTGTATCTTCATCCATTTCAAGAAGTAGCTTCTGGGTTTTCAGCCGAGATAATGTTTTTTCCTCATAATTGCACAATAAATGAAATAATGGTATGAAGATCCTTCTAATTTGGACTCTTCTAACTAGGTTGATAAATTTATCGCGTATATTGCTAACAAATTTTCAATCTATTTTTATCAGACTCGTGCAACTCTGTAATTCTTCCTTTTGCTACATTTTTAATATCCAAATTTTTTAACAAATCTGTATCCATGTTTGATTGATTTGAACCATGATTTCTATAGGCTATTATTGGACTCGGAAATAATACTGCTGGGACATAAGGGTACGAATTCTGCAAAAATGCAACATAAGTTGAATTCATTTTATGGGAATGTGAAAATATCATTTTGAATTTCCTAATGTATTCATTTAGTATTTTCAACTCTTTCATAAAAACATTTTTAACCAAACTAATTTTGCGTGCCCTGCATTGAAAATGTAGCATTTTATTGTCAACTAAAATACTGAGATTTGAAAATGAAATTTAATATTCTTTTATTACTATTGTTTGCAAGCATGTAGTAGCATTTGCCAAATCCAAAAAATTACATGACGTGATTATTCTAAATAAAACGGCGATCACGCATCTTGAACCCCATCTTGTCTATTAATATACAATAAGCTTGTTTTTAACATTATCTAAGATTTCCCACTTCATATTTGCTCCACATATTGGAATATACATTCTTCATAACTGATCTGCAAGTGGCAATTCACTAGATCCACGCATCACATAAATATTCCTTCACCGCAGGATGTCTTAAATTTTCCAGCACTACGCTAGCTTTGAGACATGCTAACATTTTTTTTTATGAGTGTAATGTCTTCGACGAATATCGCTTCACCTGATTTAGCAAATCCGCACCATGGGTTTTCGAAGCAATCGTCACCACCAAATTATCCACCCATCAGCAAACAAAAAGTCCATCTTTCCATTTTATTTTAATCTCAAATGTACTCCTTTTGGCTTTTTTATAAGATATCCAAAATCTGTGTTGAGATACCATGCCTTATAGCAAAACCTAATAGGCTTTCCACGAATGAATTTTGCACCAATGATTGCCTTAATATTTTATCATTGATGCATCATAATTAAAACTCGTATGGCACAACATCTAAAATATATTTTTTTTAAATATTGGTTGAAGCTTCGAAATTTTATCGGTTGCGTCCATTTTGGTATTATCGGCTGTGTGAATATACTTCATTATTTGAATAAAACAATCTCTTCCCATCGAATCTGCTACCAATCTTAGCATGCCACCCTTTATGTTCCAGTAAAAAAAAATCGGGTATTTTATTATTTCTGGATAATATCAAAATGCCCAAAAAACACTGCTGAACATTGTTAATGTTCAGCAACCATTGGAATCCCCACTGGCTCATTTGTTCTACACTTTGTAAGGACAAACAATTAATGTTCATGAATTCTAAAAAAAATTTCCGGAACATACAATTTGATATTATTAAGGATATTATTATTTGGTCATCAACCAAAACACTAGCAAAAAATTCATCATATTTTGTCTTCAAGCCGCCACTATTCTGATGGTAAAGAGAGTTGATTTAAAGTTGATTTATGTCAACTTAAATTTAACCGAGGCGTTTCCATTTTTGTCATCCCTTCCTTGATAAATGAGTGATGTGGCCAATTTTCTGCCTTCAAAACAAGTTTCGATATTTTTGAAGGAATCCCTACCTTAAAAGATGCGTAGTCACCCTTTGATTTTAGTTTCACTATAGTGAATTTAGCGGGCTCAATTGTATTCAAATATTGTATCATTTTTGTGATCGTGGTTTCCGGGTGAAAAGGATAAAAATGTTAATATTTGACTTCATTAATATCATCCCTTCGCTTACCCATACTTCTACGAACAGCAACACGGCGTTTTTTCACCACAGCTGACCACGCGTCCACTGTCCTAGGAGTTGAATCTACATTAGGTATAAGTGGGATCGCATCTTGAGACTTCTTTACGCTGGGTATTTTCAGAGACTCCTTAGTTGCTTGCGTTTTTGAATTGTTTTGTTTTTTCATTTGTGATCGAGTCTGAACCTTTGTAGTAGTATTTACTGTATCGGTCGGTAGTGTTTTGTTTATTGTTGCGGTTTCAGTTGCAACGGTGTCATTAGTATTAATGACATTTTGATTATTGAGAACTTCACATTCTTTGCAATTCTTCATTTTTCTTTCAATCTTTTTTACCTTGAGTAATAAAGATTCTATGGCCTTAGCCTGATGACGCACTAAATCCGCAAGCTCTTTTATATTGACATACCAGTAACTTAAGCATGTGATACACACGAATGACAAAATAATGAACAGAAACTTAATACAGTTTATGCACATCTAAGTGGTAAGGAGGCTATTTATAGTTCATGTAAGTAAACAGTGGACGCAATTCGCCACGTGTATATCAGCAAATTCGTAATACTTCTGTTAATTTTGACCAATCTGGATAATCGAAAATCTGGATAACCGAGGTCCAGATAATCGTGGTTCTACTGTAGTTATTAAGGATTATTGATGAAAAAATCTTGAACTAACTAGAATAAAAAAATAATATGTACTGTTATGTATTAACAGGCGAGGATGTTTTTAAAAGTGAGCCGCATCAACTGATGACTGGTCTCAGTTATCAATTGGACAACTGGTTTGTTTTATTTGTCACTTTTATTGATTTGACAAGTTAATACTTAAGAATTAGAATAAATTAAATTTTGAACGAAGGAAAGACAGTGGATCAACGATAACCGAATCTTACAGATAAGTGATGTGTAAAGTCTCACTACTGAATTCGCTCTGATGGGCTGTTTAGGCGGACCTTGACTTTCGCACATAATTGGTTCTTGAGATATGTGCGAAAGTTAAATTGTTCGAAAGTAGAGGGAAGTAAAAAAAACACTAAAAATTGTACTTTAAAATTACTAACTGAGTATGTACATACCAAATAAAAATTATATTTTCTGAATGAACTTGTCAAGAGTTAGTTGTATTTTAGTACTTTTTTTTTTCTCTTCATATAGAGTTCTGTAACATGCAATACAATTATGGATTGCCCTACGCACTTGAGATACGCGTTCTCCATTGGGATCATATTCTTCCATAATATTCAAAAATGTCTCGAGATGCGTAAAAGCTTCGTTCATGGTTTTTATTGTTAAGGTCTTGATGATTTCTTCTGGTTCTTCTTCCTCACTTTCAATTTGTATACTATTTTCGTTCTCTTGTTGGTCCATTAGAAATTCATTAGTCAAGGGTTCACAATGAGATTCAATCATCTCATTAACATCTTCACTGTTAACATATAGGTTTAATTCGTTCATTTTTCCTTCGTTTCGTTCATTCTTTAATATCGAACATATCGTAGATCTGTTTATATCATACGAACGACCGATTGAAGCATAAGACTCCATTTTCAGATCATTTTATTATATCCATCTTCATTTCGATTGTATGAAGTTTATGGGTTCTTGATTTTATTTAACCATATCTACTTTGCAGTTTTTTCGTTTCTCCCTTATGTTGAAACGGGTGCAAAATATTTGAAGAAAATCTCGCAGAACAATGCGCCTGCACGTGCGTTGACGCAAGACTAAACCTGTCGAGATAATGCGGGAGTGTGTACAAATTAGTACATACATAAAAACGCATGCATTCGGACTCACTCGCGCACGTATGTTTAACAGGACGTAACACTTCTCACACTACGGACCTGGTTCAACAGAGAAATAAATGCACGGAAACAAAACATTATGCATTATCGGCAAAAAAATAAAAATAAACGCTTTTTCAAAAATGTGCGAAAGCCGAGGTCCGCCTGTAAGTTTGATTTTTCGTTTAGTTCTTTAAACAAAGTTGCCGGTGATAAGATGTTCGGGTGAAGTATATTCTGTTTAGCAATAAGTATTGAATTTATTATAGTTATTAAATGATTTGATAGTTTTTCTAATGTAAATGTAATTAATTCGGTTTGTTCTGTTATTAATAATAATGTTTCAGCATATTCTAGTTCATTTTCGCTTGAATTTATTGATTCATCTATTTTATTCATTCCATTAATTAAAAGGTATTCATTTAGTTTTGATTTTGACATTGTTTGATTGAATTTTTCTATAGCGTCTTTAGTTACATGTATTTGGTTCATAATAAGTTGCATCTTCAGCGTCTAAACTTTAGACTCTAAAGTACCGAAGACTTTTAAAAACTGATCTACTTTAAATACTAATGCATCAATTAATCTGCGCTTATTACTTCTACTATTTGTTAATTGAATTATATTTTCGTATTGGTTTGTGACGTCCACAATATCATTGTTTAGTGGTATTAGTAGTCTCTTACATTCTACTCTACCATATTTTCTAATCATTAGGTTACATTTCAATGTTATATTATTAATATTTTTAGCAAGAATATTTGATTCTTGTGGGATAATGCTTAAATTAACATAAGTGATTGTTGTCCACGATTCTTCACCGAGTCTAAGGATTCCTATTTGATCAAAATATATTCCATTTCCATAGGTAATAGATGTATTTTGTGCACGCGCTTTGTGAAATGAAAAATCTGAAATTATCCATTAAATGGTTTTAGTAAATTGTAATGTACTTTTTTCAACTTGTTATTTTTGATTTGGATTAAAAAAAATTGGGATTCATGTATTTCTTTTATACGATATGGTCCTTTCCAATTTGGTGTTAATTTCTTGTTTAATGATTTAGGTGTTATTGACACTTTGTACCATACCCAATCGCTAATTTTGTATATGTAATTAGATGCATTTTTATCGTAATTCCTTTTGATCTTATTTTTGAGCGTAATCTATTTTCTTTTGCTGTTTTTCTTATGTTTCGTGTTTTAATCGTGTTTTAATATTGTTTATATATTTTCCATAAGTTATATTTGGTTCGGCGTTTTCTATCGAACTTGGTAATTTTGCCTTTATTCCAAATACATTTTTTTTTTTTTTTTTTCTGGCGGGGGGAAATCTTTCAAAGACACCACCAACAGCCAGCGGCGACTAGCTGGTGGTAGTGTGGGATTTTCACCCACTAAAACCCCCTCCTCTTCTCAGCTGTGACCCCGGAATCCGCTTTTATGCATTGCTTCTGGATCACAACCTTGTGTTATTAGGCCTCATGGCCTATGGTTTCCATGGCCTGTCACCGTGACCTTTCCTCCATTTCCTTTCTCCCTATGATGTTTACCGCATAGTTTGCCCATTGAGACCAAGATTTTTGGCTTCCCAGCATGGTTTTGGTGAGATTGGCCTCTGTTATGTCGCACTTTAGGGCATTTTTGAGGTTTTCCCTCTGCTCGTTCCAGGCTGGACCTAGAAATATGGTGTGGGCTACGTCGTCGATTTCTGCCTCACAGTGGTGACACCTTTGGATTCGTACCTTTTTTATTCTGAACAAGTACTTTCCGAAGCAGCCGTGGCCCGTCAAGACTTGTGTGAGATAGTAATTCAGCTGACCATGATTTTTCTCACACCAAGTATTTATGTCCGGGATCAGTCTGTGCGTCCATCGGCCCTTCTCGGAAGCATCCCATCTTGCTTGCCATTTTGTAAGAGTTTTGTCTCTGGCCTCGCATCTTTCCCGTCCATTGTACATTGCTCTTCTTTCTTGCGCAAGGAGGTCAATGGGTGGTATTGCACATATCACCATTATTGCGTCTTCAGAAACAGTGCAATACGCAGAGGCAATTCTCAATGCACTTCTTCTTTGTACCCGTGCTAGTATGCGTCGCGTTCTGTCAACTTGTGTTGAACTGGCCCATATTGGTGCTCCGTACAGAAGAATGGAGTGTACCACTTTGTTGTATAGTCTTCTTCTGTTCGATTTCGGGCCACCGATGTTTGGCATCAGCCTTGCTAGTTCCTCACCTACGGATATGGCCTTTGATGCCGCTTTTTCCGCGTGTTCCGCAAATCGCCATTTTGAGTCGATTTGTACTCCAAGATAGTGCATAGATTTCGAGAAAGACACTTCGAAGCTATCCACCACTATTTTGGGTGCTGCCAGCTTGCGGTGTCGCGTGAAGAAGACGGCTTCTGTCTTGTGAGTAGCGAGTTGGAGGCCTGCGTCGTCTAGCCAATTTTTGATGCATCTAATCGCTTCTTCTCCTAATATACGCACGTGTTAGGAGACTTTGCCGTGTTGGTGATGGCCACATCATCCGCAAAAGCAATTACTCTTATTTCGGCCGGCATTGGAATTCTCAGTATTCCATCATACATGACGTTCCACAATGATGGTCCGAGAACTGAGCCTTGTGGGACTCCCGCTGTAACAGGTCGCTGGTACTTCCCATCTTTGCATTCATAGTGAAGCGTTCTATCTGCAAAGTAGCTTTTTATTATGCATCTAATAGTCTTTGGTGCATTTACAATCCTCACTGCTGAGAATGTTTTCTCCCAGTTAGCATTGTTGAATGCATTTTTAATGTCCAAAGCTATTAGCGCAACGCTTTTGCTCGCTTTGAGGCTTCCGGACCAGGCGGTTTTGACTGTGTCCACAACTTGTGATAGTGCATCGATGGTGAAACGTCCCGGCCTAAATCCATGCTGTTGAGGAGACAGTCCTGATTCTTCGTTCTCGAGAGTGGGGAGAAGTCTATGCAATAATAGTATTTCGAACAATTTGCTGACACTGTCCAGCAAGCATAGAGGTCTGTATGCCGAGGGTCCTGGTGGCAACCCTTTCCCTTTGTGGATTAGTACCAGTTTTTGTCTTTTCCAGGGTTTGGCAAACTTTCCTTCTACCAGGCATGTATTGAATACCGTGAGCAGGACTTCAGGGTCATTTAAGGCGATCTGATTGATGACCACCTCCGATACACAGTCCATCCCTGGTGCTTTAGTGATCTTGATTCGTTTAGCTGCGACTTTTAGTTCTTCTTCTGTGAACGGCGTTATTTCCTCGTCACTTTCTGTGTCAATTGGTCTTTTATTACCTTCATGTCGCAGAAAGATGCCGTTGATCACGGCTTCCATGTTTTTAGAATCCTCCAGATATGGGTCTGGCACTCGCTTTTGGATCCTTCTTCGGACGATCGCGTATGGCCTTCCCCATGGGTTTTTGTCGATTGTGCTGCATAGTTCAGCCCAGCACCTCGCCTTGCTTTCCTTTATAGGCACGCGCAGTTGCTTCCTGGTATCCTGGAAGAAGATGCGGTGCGCTTCGCTATTAGGTCGGCGTTGGGCTCGGCGTCTTGCAGCGAGACAATTTCGCCGTATGGCGGCAATATATCGTCCGTCCACCAGTACACGGGGGCTCGTTTGTGGTCCTTTCCGCGTCTTGGCATTGACGCATCGCAGCAATCCTTCAGGAACCCGCCCAGCACCACAGCAACACTCTCAGCGTCATCTGTCTTCACTCTCTCCAGCACACTATCTCGTGACTGGTGTACAGCCTTGGCCAGGGCTTCAATGTTGAGCTTTCTGGCACTTCACCCAGTGCAAGAAGGGCCTTGACGAGGTATGCAGTGTCGATCCTCGAGTAGGTCGAAGTGTATATACTGGTGGTCGCTGTGTGAGTATGAATCCATGACTTTCCAGCCACGGATCCTACTCACGACCGTCTCGTGTGTGAGTGTGATATCTATGATCGATCCGCCGGACCCCCGTATGAAGGTGTGCTTCTTCCCAACGTTGCATTCGTGCAGGTGTAGTTGGGACGCCGTCTCGGCCATGAGGACACCTCTACGGTCTGTTTTGGCAGATCCCCATTCTGGGGCTTTTGCGTTGAAGTCTCCCGCCACCACAGCTGGATATGTGGACACTTTCACGTCATCCTCCAGGCGTCGGAGACTTGCAGTAAATGCATCCAGATCCGTGTTTGGGGAGAAGTAAAAACTGTAAAAAGTTATCCCGGAAATATCAATCCGTGTCCAGTTACCGCCGGAATCAGCTCCTGGATTTGAAGCGCCTATTAGGGAAGAGGGCAAACAGATTGCCATTCTTGAACCGGGTCCAGAGAACCATCTGCCTGGGGTATTGCGATATTGCTCTGAGATTAGAATAACATCCGTTTTTGTTTCTTCTGCAGTCTGTACCATGACATCTTGTGCCACTTGGCACCCATTCAGATTTATTTGGAGTATTCTAATCATTTTCGAGCTATCCTTTTTTCCCTTCTAGAGCCGCGATGAGCACTGTGCATGTTCTGCTGCCCATTTGTATTTGTAGCACTCTTTACTCCTGTCGTGTGAGCTTGTGCATTTCTGGGCTACATGTCCGAAATCACGACACTTGAAGCATCGTGCAAGATGCTCTCGCATTCTGATTCGACAACGAACCCATCCGATTTTTAGTTTCCCTTTGTCTAACAGTTCAGTGAAAGCCTCTTTGGGCAGTTTTACAACCGCAAGTTGGCTTTCTCCGTATGCCGGTTTGAGCGAAATTACTCTTGCTGGGTGTTGTGAAACTGCGGCTGATAGTGTGGCTTCCACTTCCTCCTTTGTTGTCACACAGTCGATATCCCTTATCTCGGCGATGATTGTTGGGAACAGTCTCGTCAAATTCGTATTTTCGCCCATAATATTTGTTATTCGTTCCTTTAGGTCGTTTAAATTTTTGTTGTCTGCCATTTCGAGCAGCATGTCGCCTTTAAGAGTTTTCGTGATGCCGGAAAGCTCAACGTCGCTACCTATCTCAGACCTTATTCGCCTTAGTGTATCTGCATATGAGAGGCTTGCAGGTGGCGTTATTTTTATGGCTTCTCTCTTGTACCCTGAGCGCTGCAGATTTGCTTGCTTCGGGGTAGTCGACCTTTGGAGCTTTGTAGCCTCCTTTCCGGTTTCGGCAATAGTGCTTTTTTTTTATTATCCTTTGTGACGGTACGCCATTCCGTAGTTTGTGTCTGCTTTGTTTGGTTTGTCACCTTGCTCCTCTGCATTTGAGAGTCAACCATTGCTTTGACAGTGTTGCCAATCTCAAGCACACCATCCTTGATGGGAGCGTGGACATTTGTTGCCAATCTCAAGCACACCATCCTTGATGGGAGCGTGGACATTTGACTTCCCCTCGATGAATGATATCAGGGATGCTACTTGGCCCTCCAAATGGATTCCAAATACTAACTTGTAAGGAGTGAACTAAGTCGTATAGTGTTCGCTCGTGTTATAACAAAACATTGCATAAGGTAAATGTTTATCCCAGTCGGTATGTGATTCATTCACGAAGTGTGATAAATAACCCTTAAGGGTTGAATGCGATCTTTCTAAAGCTCCATTTCTTTGAGGATGATAGGCTGTACTCTTTAGATGTTTGATTTTAAATAATCTTGTAAATTCTTTCATTATGTTGCTTGTAAACTGAATGCCTAAGTCTGATAAAATTGAATTTGGTACACCGCAGTGTGAAAAGAAAG